>LPNX011008506.1:114238-147665 GCA_001517045.1 Pseudotsuga menziesii | reverse complement strand
TAACGTGGTTCACCCCCAGTGTAGGGGCTACGTCCACAAACTGCGTTTTATTCCTATTTCCTCAAAACCACAGTTTATCTGCGCACTCAGCTGCAGATTCCTTCTTCCTTTTGACAGCCGCGCACACAGCAGCAGGATTCTGCGCACACAGCTGTAGACCTTTCTTACTTTCTTACGAAAACCCTCTGCGCACACAGCTGCAGAGGTCGTCCACGCACACAGCTGGGACTTGTTCCTTCCTTACAAAAATCCAACCTTACTTCACCTTATCTTTCTTACATCAAAAGCCTAACCTATCCATTTTCCATAAGCGCTTATTTATACTGCGCAGCTTTACAAAAACCATGGTCTTAAACCATGGGCACCCACAAAAACCCTAAACCCTGGATTTAACCCATGGGTTTATTACAAAAAGAGAGGGTTTTGACTTACCCTGCCACCCCTAAGACTATTTTGTCCCAACACTCCGCTTACAAATTAACCACGGAGTTTACCCCCTATGGAGCATGCGTTCCAACACCACTTTGGGTTGCCTTTGTTCAGAGTACTCTGTAATGTGTCTTTCTCGGATCCCATCAATATCAAAAGTGTCTACCTCTTCCAAGTATTTCCCATCTGCAATGACATCCCCGATATTACAGCTATGATCCCATTCCCATGAGTCAAGTTTCATTTGCTGCCTGGTCTGCCCTACCATCATACTGTGAACAAAGGAAGTTTGAGCCTACCACACTCCCCCTCCCCCTGCTCAATTCTTTCCCTTCACCCCCCCATTCATTGGGTTAGTTCGCAGATTGTCTCACACCTTTCTGTTATCTCCCTTGCACTTCTGGTCAAGGAAACACCATTTCCTTGACTAGGGGTAGGTCTCCCTCTATCGACAACAACACACATATTCCAAAGGATAGACCTAGAGGTCCCTGTATCCTAGTTTCATTAACCTCATTGATGAGTTCCTTGGACCACTTGAGAGGAGTCCTTAATGCCTCTCGGGATGGTTGTTTCTCACGTGCTCGACTCCAACTACATCATCGCATCATTGAGATTTGTATAGGGTTTGGTCCACATAGTACTTGGTTGAAGACCCCGTATGTCACCTGAATCTATCCCATTGATGAGTCTGTTTGAGGGACCTAAATAGGTCATGTCCCTTGTGATTTTCGGGTTGCATTGGAGACAGTTTTTGGAAGCCCCAGCACAGCGTCTATATAGATTTATGATTGATGCAGCATACTTGTACCACAGAGACTACGACTCTCAATCAGTGAGTCCATACAGCTATGTACCATTCTATATCTAGCACACCATCAGTCATGAAGATATAGCATTCCATAAGAATGCCATGGGTCCAATGTGCCAGATCAATATTGTATTCAGGCTCACATTGAGGCAACCATCATTGTATCATCAGTTGTATATGATCGGCACTTGTATTTTAGAGCATAGATCAAATTATCCTTTTGACATTGTCACGAGCATGGGGATGCCTGCCTCTCCCATATACATGTCACACATTATTTGTATCTCACCCATTGATGGGAACCATATTAATACAAAAACCAAAAGCTACCATGCCCCAGCCTCGGAAGCACCACCTCTACACAACAAATGCTATGATGTTCATCGGCCATACGATGAGCTCCTGCCCTCACACATCAGGGGGCAATCTGTTAACCCAAAAAATCCCTCACTCAGCTCTACATGGCCTACACCACCCAAGGACACCCATTCACGACCCTCCATTAAACCCCCACACCCTCAAAAAGGCTTAAGGATGAAGAAAAGGGCTTAAAAACCCCCAAAAGGAGCCTAAATAACTCTCCTAGAGGCTAAAGCCTCCAAAAAGGGGCTAAAACCCCTCAAAGGAGCCTAAAACCCTAAAACCCTAAAAAAGCTATAAAAGGAGGGTGGGGGGTCACTCTCAAACACACTCCTCTCTTTCATACTATTATGCTGCTCGTGGATGCCTTGAGATCTCTTTGCCTCTAAAGCCACCCACATCCCCCTCTCTTCCACTCACATTCCCCCATTGAGCCATAGATCCTCCTCCATTGCTGAGTGAGATAGAGAGGTGCTTCCTTCCAGCCAGGTCATGGTGGACCATTTCACCAAAGGAGAGGTATAACATTCTTTGCTTCTGTGTTTTTTTGATTAGTTTAGTCATTTTCTAACCCATGTCTCTTTGCAGGTTTGATTTTTAACATGTTTTCGTAGGTTTTTAGTTTCTAATAGTTGTCTGTAGGTAGCCAAGGCAAAGCCCTAACCTTGTTTGCAAAGGGGCTCATGGCCATACTCTTTCTTGTTCTTTGATTTTTGTCTGTTTTGTTTTTATTTCTGCATTTTCCACACGTAAGAACCTACCCTTCCGTCCTATAGACGGAAGGGAGCCATTCCTACCCCTGTAGCAAGGAGCTAACCTCGCTTGTATTAAATATACATGATACATATATTGTAAATAATCATGGTGTGGAGCTAACGAAAAAGGCCCCACCATCGATTTAGTTATGTTATGTTTTGGATTGGAATGGTCACCGATGGTATATTGGGACATACGACATATATTAAATTGTGACATCATGTAAATGTGCATTTTAATTAAATAACCCAACTAGCTATGTTCACTGCAACTAAATTGAGAAGGGGCATGATTCCTAAGGATAAGGAAAGGGGGATGTTGAACATTGAGTCATGGGGGAAGAATCATGTGTCACCACTCTCTTTTCCTCACCACCACCTTAGTTGTTCATTGTTAGTTGGGGTAACAATTTGCTGGCAGAAAGACCATACCCATGCCTGCTCTCACTCTCCATGACATGCGGATGGTCTGCCCACTAACTAGATCATGAGTCTGTTCAGTTTCTTTACACGAACTGAGTTAAAACATCCCCAATTCATTCTTTGGGGGTTCACCTTCCTTCTTTCTTGTGGATTCCTAGTCTGTGGTGTTCATCCCTCATGTTCGCACAGATTTTTGGTATTTGCTTCCCACCAATTTTAGACTGCACATTGTTCTATTTTCCATCATTAAGTCGCGGCTGTGATTGCATCAATAGTTTTGTGGGTTGCGTCCTTGTCCCTCTTGCAAATATTGGGAGTATGTTCCTTTTTCCCATTTTCTAGTCTGTGTAAATTTCTCCAATGACTGCATGAAGGATCGTGTGCTGTGGGAAAGGTTGACCATGGGTTGTTATTTTCCATGATTGATGAACTTTGTTTTTCCCTGTAAAAGCATCAATAGCTATTGCTTTCTTTCATGTAGTGATTTTGTCTTCGGACTACATTGGAGTGGTGAATGAGGGCCTGAGGTGCTTGATAAACCTGGTGGGGTGAGAACCACATAGACAGAGCTACTAAGCTGGCTTTATTATCCACAACCCTTGAATAGCACTGGAAGGGAGATCAGGGTCTAAGGGACTGCGTTGCAGAGAAGGGACTGATTTCCTTGTGTTGGGTGTGTGTGGGTTTTCTAGAAGCTAGGATGGCTCTGGTGTTGGTGTTTGCAACTCTTAAATGAGCTCACCAGCTTAGCATTTAGCCTTTCCCAGCTCCTGTATGGCCTGATAAACCCAACTGTGTTGGCTTGGATGAACTGTGTACCCTTGTGGTGTTGTTATCCTTGGCTATGTGTAATCTTGTTAGTTCCTTATTCCTTGGGGAATCATGCCCGACTCAGTGGTGGCAGCGTTGTTGAAGGATTGAGGAGCACATAGGCCTATGGTTGGGTGGAACGTTGCAGCAACGTAGCTAGTTGTGGGACAAGTTATATATAAAATAAGTACTCTTTCCTGACTTGTGTCTGCAATTATATTTACTGTTGATGAATGATGATATACATGTTAAATGCTTATATGTATATACATGAGTATTGATTGATATGTTTTTCTTCTGTTGTGGATATGAATGATTATGCATCATAATATGTTTGATGTTTTAAGTATCATGCTTCAGCATTACATATATGTATGTTCATGTTCATGGGGCTAGATCCCCAGATGTTTTGATGTATAGTAGAATCCTCTTCGCCAGTCGGAGGGTCCGGGACGTTACAGTGTGGTATCAAAGCTTTGGTTGCAGCATGGGCCTGAATGGGCCATGAAGATGCAGTGACAGAGATTATGTTGTAGCATTTGGGCCTCAGAGGGCCATGAGAAACAGTTAATAAAGGCAGTTTTCCTACTGCCCAGAGGAAACCAAGAGAAATGGGTGAGGACAGAAAAATTTGGAAAATTTTCTAAGTGTTTTCGCCATCGGCACATTGGAACACTTAGATAGATGGACCGTCGATGGCGCAGAAATTCCAAAATTTTTCTAAGTGTTGACTTCGTCGGCCATCGGAAACTGTTAGTAGTATTCATCGCCGATGAACATCGAAAGGAATTAGTGGTTCAAAGTGCCACCATTGCGGAAGCCTTGTGCACTAATCCTTCGATGCATATAGGTTTTGCTTGCCGACGTCGATGTATTTCAGTCACCAATTGGAGGAGAATAATCAATGTCATCGCCGAAGAATAGAATATGGAAGAGCCGATGCGGCGGAAGACAAGGCAGGAAGAAAAATCACAATTTTATCTAAGGCACGAGATCATCGGCCATTGGGCAATGTTAGTGGATTGAATCATTGATCGAAAAAGGTTCAATGAGGGAGAACTATAGTTGCGGCTGTTTAATCCACTAACTGTCCAATGCCACAATGAAAAACCACTCCAACCACTGACAAGTGCCCCATGGAGAACATAGTGACTCTGTTTCCCACCGTTGTGGCCGTATAAAGAGTTAGCTAATCACCCGAGGTTCTCCAAGCACCAATGGTGAAAAATCCTTATTGCTTCGATGGCTGACAAAGTCAGGAGCTGCAGAAGACATAGTTCAATTGCGGGCCATCGTCCGATGCGTAGAGCCCGTCCGTCGATGCAACATGGTTATTCTATGCTATCACTGATAAAGTTTAGAATGATAGACGATTGTAGGCCCGATAGAGCAGAAGGAATTAGAGGTTCAACCACCGAAATTTTGGGGACTTAGTAGGGAAGAGACCTCACTTTGAAGAGTATAAAGGCATCCGAAATTTGTTAATGATCAGATCACCGATCGGAAGCTTAGTCAGTTTGCCCGTGGAAATCATAGTAAGATTACTTTCCGCCATTGCGCCTGCTCAAATGACTATGCACCCAAGGAACAGTTGATTTCCCGCCGATGCAAATCAGAATTCTAGTCGTTTTCCTGCCGAAACACCAGAGAAAAATAAATAAACAGACCGCCAATGAGTTAGTTGGATTGACCACCGAAATGTTGGAAAAATAGCTGGGAAGAGGTCCGATTGGGCCTAGGGAAATTTGGGTTTTTCAAAGGAATTTCTTAGTGATTTTGCAAGCAGTTTCCAACTGTCTTTTAGTAGGTTTCAACAGATTTCAGCAGACTGTTCGTTGTCACAGGGATGAAAAGAAAAAGAGGAAAATTTTGTGTTTTAGGCAAAATTGTGTTTTATGAATTTCCAAAAGAGGAAGGTAAGTAGTTTTGATTTATATTAATGACATTCATCTAACAATTTGCTACTAACATATTGCAGAATTATAGACAAATTCCAAGAGAAGTACTTTGAAAAGATCAATGTGGTAAAGCAAGAGGTGGTTCAGTCAAGAGAACCCAGGATGGGTATGATGCTTGGGATTCTTATGAGCGAGCAGAAGATGCCATGGGAGAAAATGTCTGTAATGGAAATGATGACATAGAATCTAATGGAAGGAGATTCTAGGGGACACCATCTGAGGTTGCAACCACCATGAGAAGCTTGGTAAAATCCCGAGAAGAGCAGCATCAGTTGAATGCTGCCATATTGCAGAGTTTGGCAAACTTGTAGAAAAATATAGACTCTAGGTGAGAAGGTAGTAAGAGCAGCACCAGGAGAAAGAGAAGGACTTTCGGTGGATCATCTGACTCTAAAGAATCCAGTAGAGATACAAGCTCATCTTCTCATAAAAGGAAAATAAGAAGGCACCAGAGGGATTGCTATCGAGATGAATTTAGGGAAGCTAAACCTCCTACATTTGATGGTGAGATAAAGACGGGACAAGAAGCTGAAGCTTGGATTCTTGGGATAAAGAAGTACTTCCAAGTACAGGATTATTCAGGAAACATGAAGGAAAGAGTTGCTATATTCAATTTGAATGGACAAGCATCCATTTGGTGGGAACACTTCAAGCAAGTAAAGAGAATTAGTGAAAGGAAACTGAAGTGGAAACAATTCAAGAAGTATTTCAGGCATAAATACCTTTCTAATAGGTATTATGATGACAAGATCAAGGAGTTCCATGAGCTCATTTTGGGACAATAGACCATGGATGAATATGCAAATAAGTTTTTGGAATTTTTGAGGTATGTCTAGTACATCAGAGATGAAAAAGGGAAAATCTAGTGGTTTCTGAGTGGATTGCCTCAAGCTTACAGAGATAGAATTGATTTTTATGAACCAAGAAATCTTGAAGAAACAATAAGAAAGGCTAAGTATTGATATGAGCAAAGCAAAGGTAAACCTGATTAGCATAAGGCATGGAAGGACAAGAAGAATGAGAATTTTGACCAAAGAAAGAAAGGTTTCAAACCTTCTAGATTTAGGAATCAGTAGAAGCAGCCATTCGAATCTGCGAGTAATCCAGTTGGAGTGATAGGTGAAAATCCTAAAGAGCCACATCAAAATAAAGGTCCTCTCAAATGTTGGAAATGTGAAGGACCCCACTTGTGTAGATATTGTCCACTTGAGAATGAAAGTGCAATACCAACTTATAACATTCAGGGAGTAGAAACAGTGGGTCAAGTAGCAAGAGTAATTCCTAGAATTTATGCAGCACTAGAGGACCGCCAGGAAGATCATCAGTCAACTATGGTTGAAGTTACAGGTAAGATTGTTGAACAATATGTTTCTATTTTGATTGACCCTGTTTCTACTCATAGTTACATTACTCCTAGAGTAGTGGAGATTTTTGCTTTTAATAAGGTAAAGCATGGAAAATCTTGGATAGTTCAGCTAGCCATTGGGACTAAGAGAAAGGTCAGAGAAGTGATAGAGAAATGTCCATTGGTCATGAATGGATTGAACACTTGTGTAGATATGAATATTCTACCGCTTGGTTCCTATGATGTTCTCATTGGAATGGATTGGTTAGAATCTCACCGAGTGAAGCTTGACTGTTATAATAAGACTTTTGAATGCATGGATGAAGAAGGAAACCCGATAGTTGTGAAATTTATTCTGAAGGTAATTTCAGTAAGACAAGTTTCAGCAATGCAGTTGAAGAAGTTATGTAGGAAAGGTTTCTAGTTGTATGCAGCTCATATTCTGGAACCAACAGGAGATGAAACTCCTAGGTTGGAGGACTATTAGGTGTTACAGGAATTTAGGGATTGTTTCCTGATGAGATTCCGGGACTTCCTCCAAAGCGGGACATTGATTTCACCATTGAACTTGTTCCAGGAGTAGCACCAGTGTCCAAGACACCCTACAAGATGAGTATACCGGAGATGCTAGAGTTGATGATGCAACTGCAAGAGTTGTTGGAAAATAATTATATCAAACCGAGTGTGTCTCCTTGGGGATCACCGGTTCTATTTGTGAAGAATAAATATGGTACACTCAGGTTATGTATTGATTACAGACAGTTGAACAAGGTTACTGTGAAGAAAAAATATTCTTTGCCTAGGATTGATGACCTCTTTGATCAAATGAGAGGAGTAAAGGTGTTTTCCAATATTGAATTGAGGTTTGGTTACCATCAGGTGAGGATCAAGGATGAATACATTCATAAGATAGCCTTGAGGAAAAGGTATGGACATTATGAGTTTGTAGTGGTACCATTTGGTATCACAAATGCACCAGCTACATTTATGTGCCTTATGAACAGTGTCTTCAGTAGGTATTTAGACAAGTTTGTTTTTGTTTTCCATGATGTCATTCTTGTTTATTATAAGAATGAGGAAGATCATGAAGAGCATTTTAGATTGACATTGCAAGTGCTTAGGGAACATCAGTTGTATGCAAAACTACGCAAGTGTGACTTCTACAGAGGTATAATTCAGTATTTGGGTCACATCATCTCAAAAGAGGGTACATCATCTCAAAATATTGAAGCCATTATGAATTGGCCTACTCCAAGAAATGTGACAGTTGTAAGATCTTTTATGGGACTTGTAGGATACTACAGGAGATTCATTGAAGGATTTTCCAATTTTGCACATGCCTTCACTTCTTTTCAAAATAAGGAAGTAAAGTTCGAATGGACTTCGAAGTGTGAAGAAAGATTCCAGTGGTTGAAGAATATTCTCACCAGTGCACCAGTATTGAAAATTGCAGATCGAGAGAAAGATTTTGTGGTGTGTACCTATGCATACGGACAAGGGCTTGGAGGAGTCCTTATGCAGGACAACCATGTGATATTTTATGAGTCAAGAAAGATGAAGGAGCATCAGAGGAACTATGCCACTCATGATCTCGATCTTGCAGCCATAGTACATGCTCTTAAGATGTGGAGGAATTGCTTGATGGGTAGAAGATTTGAACTCAGGATAGACCATTGTGGTCTGAAGTATCTATTTGATCAGCCTACTTTGAATGCTAGGCAAGCGAGATGGCTGGAATTTTTGTGTGAGTTTGATTTTGAAATCAAGCACATAAAGGGGAAAGAGAGTAAGGTAGCTGATGCACTTAGCAGGAAGGTGAAAGAAATGCATGTTGCATATCTTAGCATTTTCCAATCAGATTTGAGGCAGCAGATTATTAATCACGTTGCCAGAGATGAATTGTATAAGCAAGTAAAAGGCAAATTGCAGCAGCAAAGTCTTGAGAAGAAGTATGAGGGATTTAAATTGGAATAATATGGACTTCTCACTTATAAAGGCATAATTTATATTTCGAATGTAGTAGATTTGAGGAGAGTTGTTATGGATGAAATCCATCAAGCTCCGTATTCTGGTCACCCAGGATATCATAAGACAATTGCTACAGCTCGAAAGTGGTACTTTTGGCCAGGTATGAAAAAGGACATGGTTGAATAAATTTCAAGGTGCATGAAATGTCAACAGGTAAAGTTTGAGCATCAACACCCAGCAGGTTTATTGCAGCCTTGGCTAGTTCTGGAATGGAAATGGGAAGTTATTTCCATGGATTTTATTACAGGCTTGTCAATGACTTGGAGACAACATGGCTCCATCATGGTTGTGGTAGACAAGTTGACAAAGTGCTCACATTTTATACCAGTGAAGAGACAAGGGACAAGAGACAAGAACAAGTAAGCAGAATAATAGATTATATTATAGTGAAAGGGTCCATACAATACAGAGAACTGAACCGATTTCTCATCTGGCTCAACAACCTAATATATATGATTTACAAATAGTTACAAATAACTACATGTCGGTTCACTCAACCGACATGACATTAGGTGGCCAACCTAATATCTCATTAGTCAGCTATCGTCCAAGTCGGCATACCGACTTGCTCCTCCAACATCTTCCCCATGAACAAAATGTTTCTTCGTCCTGAAGAAACACGGAGGTACCAAAATTTGTTTGTCTGTTTAAGTAGTTATTCTTGTGCTTGATATTCATGGGATATGAAGTCTAATGGTTGGTATTTTCTGTATGCAGACTTCGACAACTGCTTCAGCTGTCATTGCCAGCTGATGTTGAAAATTCGACCAACTCTGTAATATTTTTTGTATGTCGATGGTTAGTGTGGTCTAGCTTGATAATATCGACATTTTCTCTTGAACGGGAAATTCTGCTATTTTCTCCATGTTGTGACCCATAAACTGGTCCTTTTCCTCTGCTGTCTCCAGAAGTCGTCTCATCTGTGGGAAGATTATGTTTACTTTTTCTAGGTTTGGAATGGCTTGTTGTACCCACTGATGTGCTTCTCACTTGAGCTTATGTAGTTTGGTTGTTTCCGGCACTATTTGATCTTCAATTGTGCTTCTGAGTTCTGCATCTGTGCTTTTCCTTTTCTTGAGCGCTTGGATATCTTGTCGGGTTTTCCTGGCTTGCTGATAGACTCGCCCGTAGTAAGCATGTCAGTCTCGTAGTACTTCTTCTGTAATGATAGACTCTTCCATGTGATCTTGCAACACCTTGTATGCTTCTGAAAAGGTTGTGTACTGCTCCATCAATAGTCGAAAGGTTTCTTCTTTTTGTTCCTCTTTTGTGTCCTGAATTTGTGCCTACAGTGTCGACACCACGCTCTCAAACAACTGATAAGCTCTTTCTAGTGGTTTGTCGATGTCAACCTTTGCTGGTCTTAGTATCACCATTTGTACAATGCTTTTGCATTTGTTGAGAAACTCGATTTGTTCTTTTTCATTGATGTCAAGCTCCTTATGTCTCTGTTGGCTCCTTGTCTTTGCTTCAATTTGCTAGTGTTTTGAGGAGTTGTCCTATCTCCCCATCCCTTAACTTGGTTGCATCGACTGCAGTGGTCGACCCAAGTTGACTGATGTGGACCATTGTTATCTATCCATGATGGTCCTTCTTCTTTTTCTCCTTCTTCTTCTTGTGCTTTTGTGTTTCTGCTTGTTTCAACACCTATGTACCTGTAAGAGTCAAATCCAGAGTGTCTGTTTGATGGGAAACAATGATTGATGGTATTTCTGGTTGAGTTAGTTGGATGACTACTGCATCTGGTTGTGCCTCTAGTTGGTTGGGTACAGAAGGTCTAGAAGTGGATGTGGTTGGTGTTGATGGTTGCGGTGGAGGTGTTTCTAGTGCAGCTGGTTGATTTAGAGGTTCTGAGTCGGGGGGCAATGGTGATGGTGTTGGTGAATGGTCGGGTGTGATTGGATTGGTGGAAGTATGGATGGGTGATGGATTGTGGATCTGAGGGGGCGAGTCTAGTTTGGAGAATAGTTGGTCGATTTCTTGATTTATGTCCTCCATATTTTCTTCTTCCTCACCTCTGGTCGGTTCAGAAGTTGGTGGGTGGGGTTCGGGGCCGATCGGAGTGATAGATGTGGTCCGACGTGCCACAAATTCAGCTTCTTTATTGGGGTTCCTTTGGAACATCGATCTTATTATTTCCATAGTCTTCTGTTAGGGTTAACCATGACTTGAGATCGAGTCAAAGGTGGTTAGGTCTAGCACATGGTTTGGGCACATGGTTTGTTGTAGCCCATGGTATTGCATGTGTTAACCTTGACTCGGGATTGATTCAAAGGTGGTTAGGTCTAGCACATGGTTTGGGCACATGGTTTGTTGTAGCCCATGGTATTTTCCCATGGTATTGCATGTGATTAAGCCTTTATAAGGATTGAGGAGGCTCCATTGTGATTGTAATGGATATGTGTACTGTATTGTACTGAGTACTGTATTGTACTGGATGTGAGTACTGTATGGTACTGGATGTGAGTATTGTATTGTACTAGATGTGGGCATTGTATTGTGCTGGAAGAGAGACTGTGAGAGCGTGAAGAGGAAGTGCAGCGGTTTTGCTGTAGGGCGTATTCCTTTATCTTTTTGGACTGAAATAAAAGGAATGGAAATTTTTTTTGTGGACGTAGCCCATCATTTGGGTGAACCACGTTATATCTATGTCTCTCTGTAATGTTTAATGTGTTTTTGCATCTTGTTTATTGATTTAACTGTATATCTGTTATTGCTCCATGGTCCTGTTTTTCTAACAATTGGCGTCAGAGCCAAAAGGTCTATTTGGTTTGTAAACTCGCAAGAAAGAAGGGTTATTGGTTCGAGTGGGAGCAATGGCGGAAGAAGGAAATTTTAGGGTCGATAAATTTAACGGCCAAAACTATAAGTTATGGAAGATACAAATGGAGGACTATCTGTACCAGAAAGATCTGTACCTGCCGTTGGGCGGAAAAGTAAAACAACCAGTGGCTATGAAGGATTAAGAATGGGAGGTTCTTGACAGAAAGGCACCAGGAACAATACGGCTGTGCCTAGCTTCGTCAGTGGCCTTCAATATTTCGAAATAAATAACAACAGAGGGTGTGATGAGCGCATTGAGTAATCTCTACGAAAAACCCTCGGCTTCTAACAAGGTATTTTTAATGAAGCATTTATTTAATATGAAGATGTTGGAAAGTGGATCTGTTGCTGACCATTTAAATGAGTTTAATACACTTACCAACCAGTTAATTTCTGTAAAAGTGAACTTTGATGATGAGGTTAGGGCTCTTCTAATCTTGTGCTCATTGCTAGAAAGATGGAATAGCTTGGTCATGGCTGTAAGTAACTCTGTCCCTAGTTCAATCACTCTTAAGTTTGATGATGTTGTTAGTGTTATTCTTAGCGAGGAAATGCAAAGGAAAAGCACAGGTGAGACATCAGGTAATGCATTGACCATGGAGAACAGAGGGAGACAAAAAGAGAGAGGAAGGAGCCCAGGAAATCATGGCAAGTCTAAAAAGGGAAGATCCAAGTCCAGATTCAGAAAAATAGAATGCTGGAACTGCTGTAAGAAAGGACATCTAAAGAAAGATTGCAGAGCACCAAAGAAGAAAGGTGAGAGGCAGCAAGAGACTACCCAGGAAGCAAATGTAGTAGGTGATGTGTTACAAGATGCTTTGATTCTTGCATTAGATAATACTAGTGATTACTGGGTAGTAGATTCAGGGGCTTCATGTCATGCTACACCCCATAGGAAATTCTTTTATGATTATGTTCAAGGTGATTTTGGGCATGTGTTATTGGGGGATGATGAACCATGTAAAATTGTTGGAAAGGGTAAGGTACGGATTAAACTAAATAATGGAAATGACTGGTTGCTAAAGGATGTAAGGCACATTCCTGCTATGAAAAGAAATCTAATCTCAGCAGGGAAGTTGGGAGATGGTGGCTGTTTGTCTATGTTTGGAGAAATGTGGTGGAAGGTCACTAAAGGATCAATGGTAATTGCAAAAGGAAATAGGATAGGTACGTTATATTTATGTCCTCATAACACTGATTATTCTATTTTTGTAGCTTCCACAAAGACAGGTGCAGCATTGTGGCATCATAGGCTTGGCCACACGAGTGAGAAGGGGATGCAGATTCTCCACTCAAGGAAACTGCTTCCAGATCTGAAGCAGGTAAGTTTGGAATTTTGTGAGAACTATGTTTATAGAAAATAGAAGAGAGTTAGATTTCTCAGGGTTGGGAAACAAAAGAAGAATGAAAAGTTAGATCTTGTCCATACAGATGTATGGGGACCAGCTCAGGTACAATCTCTTGGTGGCTCTCGTTATTATGTTACTTTTATTGATGATGCAACTAGAAAAACTTGTGTTTATTGCATTAGATAGAAATTTGATGTGTTTGATACTTTTAAGAAGTGGAAAGCTTTGGCTAAGAATGAGATAGGAAAAAGGTTGAAATGTCTCAGATCTGAAAACGGAGGTGAGTACTGCAGCAAGGAGTTTGACAGTTACTATTCACACAATGGGATTCGCAGAGAGAAGACAGTCCTTGGAACACCCCAAGAAAATGTCATGTCAGAAAGGATGAACAGAACGATCATGGAGCGTGCAAGGTGTATGAGATTGCATGCAGGGTTGCCCTTACAGTTTTGGGCTGATGTTGTAAACATTGCTGTTTATTTAATAAACAAAGGACCTTCAAGCGCTTTGGATGGTGGAATTCCAGAGGAGGCATGGACAGGTAAACAGGTAAAATACTCATTTTTGAGAACTTTTGGTTGTGAAGCATTTGTCCATATTGATAAATATGATAGAACAAAGCTTGAGGCTAAATCCAAGAAATGTACCTTTATTGGATACGGGGTTGATGATTTTGGTTATCGCATATGGGATCTTAAAAATATCAAAATCATTAGGAGTAGAGATGTAGTATTCAATGAAAAGGTCATGTACAAAGATCAGTTGTAGGGATAGAAAGAAGAAAAGGAAAACACAAAGTACACAGTGCTTGATGAAATCAAAGAAAATGAAGTTCCAAAAGCACCAGAAAATCAAGAGCAACAGTAGGTACCTGAAACTCCTGCAACTGTAAGAAGGTCTACCAGGTTAAGTAGACCCCTTGAACGATTCTCTCCTTCAATGTATTATTTATTGATGACTGATTCTGGTGAGCCAGAATGTTTTGAAGAAGCAATGCAGGTAGAAACTAAAAAGAAGTGGGAGCAAGGCATGGATGAGGAGATGGACTCATTGGTAAGAAACCAGACTTGGGATCTGGTTAAGTTGCCTGTAGGAAAAATGGTATTGCAGAATAAATGGGTTTACAGGTTGAAGGAAGAATATGGAGGAAATAAGCGGTACAAGGCTAGACTTGTTGTAAAGGGGTTTGCACAAAAGAAAGGTATAGACTTTGATGAAATATTTTCTCCTGTTGTTAAAATGACTTCAATTAGAACTATTTTAAGTCTAGTGGCGGTAGAAGATTTGCATCTTGAACAATTAGATGTAAAAATGACCTTTCTCCATGGGGATTTGGAGGAAGAGATTTATATGCAGCAGCCACAAGGGTATGAGGTCAAAGGGAAGGAGAATTTGGTTTGCAGGTTGAAGAAGAGCTTGTATGGCCTGAAGCAAGCTCCAAGGCAGTGGTATTTAAAATTTGATAAGTTTATGACAGAACAAGGTTATGATAGATGTCATTCTAACCACTGTGTTTATTTCAAGAGGCTAGATAACGAAAGATATATTATCTTGTTATTGTATGTGGATGACATGCTTGTTGCAGGGTCTAACATGCAGGATATAAATGTCCTCAAAAGAAAACTAGCTAAATCATTTGCGATGAAGGATTTGGGTGCTGCAAAGCAAATCCTTGGTATGAAAATAACAAGAGACAAGAAAAATCGCAAATTGACATTGTCTCAAGGTGAGTACATAGAAAAGGTGTTGCAGAGGTTTAGAATGCAGAATGAAAAAACAGTCAGCACACCTTTGGCAAGCCATTTCAAACTAAGCAAGAATATGTGTCCAGAGACACAGGAAGAGATAGATTACATGTCCAAGATTCCCTATTCATCAGTAGTTGGGAGCTTGATGTATGCCATGGTGTGCACAAGACCAGATATTGCACACGCAGTGGGAGTTGTGAGCAGGTATATGAATAATCCAGGTAAAGAGCATTGGAAAGCAGTACAGTGGATTCTCAGGTATTTGAGAGGTACCACTTCTCATGCATTATGTTTTGGAGGTTCTGACACTGTTCTACAGGGATATGTTGATGCACATATGGCTGGTGATAAAGACAGCAGGAGGAGCACCATAGGGTATGTGTTCACTATATGTGGAACAACAGTAAGTTGGATTTCAAAATTGCAACAGGTTGTTGCACTTTCAACAACGGAAGCAGAGTATGTTGCTACTACAGAGGCTAGTAAGGAGATGATTTGGTTGCAGAGGTTCATTGAAGAATTGGGTAAGAAACAGGAGAATAGTAGGCTGTACAGTGACATCTAGAGTGCCATTCATCTTGCAAAGAACTCAGTCTTTCATTCAAGGACTAAACATATAGAACTCAAGTACCACTTCATAAGATCCGTTCTAGATGAAGAACTGTTAAAACTGGAAAAGATTCACACTAGCCATAATCCTGCAGACATGTTGACAAAGGGAGTAACCAGAGAGAAACTGAGTTCCTACTCGGTTTCTGTTGGCCTTAAAGCATGAAGGTGAAAAGAAGAAATTTTCCAAGTCCAAGGTCTAGTGAGTGCAACAGTGGTAGAGTTGCTGTGATTAGTCACCATGAAGGCACATGAAAAAAAATGTAATGGAGCGGTTTGCATGTAAATGGGCATATGGATGTAAGACCTGGTAAGGCATGCATACCCCTGGTAACTCACCAGTAAAGTCGAGAGATAGACCTAGGTGATAGGGGGGTGTATGTAAGATTCCTCGGTAAATAATTGAGGGGAGTTGGTGATTACTCCAAGTCAAGTTTAAAGGGGGGATTGTTAGGGTTAACCTTGACTTGAGATCGATTCAAAGGTGGTTAGGTCTAGCACATGGTTTGTTGTAGCCCATGGTATTGCATGTGTTAACCTTGACTCGGGATTGAGTCAAAGGTGGTTAGGTATAGCACATGGTTTGGGCACATGGTTTGTTGTAGCCCATGGTATTGTCCCATGGTATTGCATGTGTTAACCTTGACTCGGGATTGAGTCAAAGGTGGTTAGGTCCAGCACATGGTTTGGGCACATGGTTTGTTGTATCCCATGGTATTGTCCCATGGTATTGCATGTGATTAAGCCTTTATAAGGATTGAGGAGGCTCCATTGTGATTGTACTGGATATGTGTACTGTATTGTACTGAGTATTTTATTGTACTGGATGTGAGTACTGTATGGTACTGGATGTGAGTACTGTATTGTACTGGATGTGGGCATTGTATTGTGCCGGAAGAGAGACTATGAGAGCGTGAAGAGGAAGTGCAGTGGTTTTGCTGTAGGGCGTATCCCTTCATCTTTCTGGACTAAAATAAAAGGACTGGCAAATTTGTTTGTGGACGTAGCCCATCATTTGGGTGAACCACGTTATATATGTGTCTCTCTGTAATGTTTAATGTGTTTTTGCATCTTGTTTATTGATTTAACTGTATATCTGTTATTGCTCTGCGGTCCTATTTTTCTAACATCTTCGACCTCTAGAATACTTAGCTAGGTTCGGAAATGGGTAGTCGGGATCCACTGACATTGAACAAAGGTGCTTTGGTAGAGAGCTTCTACACTGTGGTGAATATCTCAGGCAGTTTTTTGATGTATTCCTGGAGGTCTCTGTCACGGTCGAACTTTTCCTTCATAGCCTCTGACATAGCATTTTTGCATAAGTCGAGTGGGCTTATAGAAAGATGTTCGGGTATTAGCTCTTCTATTATTTTTGTCGGATATGGAGGTGGGGGTGTAGACACGATATCCACAACATTTTCGGGCGTCGAAGTGTGTGTTCTCCTCACCTTCTTTGGTTGACTTGGATGTGCCCCTACCTCGACAAATTTATAAAATTGGGTTTCCACCGGAACTTTGTTTGTTGCAGCATATTCTATTATGTCAAGGGTTGTAGCTACCAGTTCCTCCTCATCATATAAAGATTCTGCAATGATAAGATTGCGCTTACCTTTCCCTTGTTGTTGCTGTGTTTTCTTCCTTTTTCTTGAGGCTGCTATCTCCTTTGATAATTTGGTTATATTTTCTTTGGTGGTAGCATACTCTGGATTTTTGGTTTTTATCTCTCCCCTTTTCTCTTGATTCGGGATGAGATTTTCTTTAGCCGGATTGGTTACCTGTTGTTTTGCGTGTGTCTTGTCTCTTTGTGCCGTCAGAGGTTTGATTATGATTTGCAGTCGACTAGTGCCTTTGATTGGTGTCTCCTCCGACACAAAGGTACTGATGTATAGGTTAAGCTCATAATCCTTCTCCTTCTCCTGGTCTGTCAATGGTTCCTCTATCAAGAAGTCTATTTCCTTTTCCTCTACTAGTATTGGTACTTTTATTCTTTCCTGTCAAGATAGCTCCCGAAAGATGTCTTCAACTGTCAGATAGTAGTCCATGGTTTTTTCATTTGTTTTGGTGCCCTGCATGTACCACACCACGATATGGTCGAGTTCTAGCTGAATGTGGACCTTTTTAGGAAGACTTCTTTAGATGTTCTGAGGCACCCTCCATCTGGTTGTGCAAACTTTTAGCTGCTAGAGCAAGTTTTCCAACAACACTTTTTGATTTACAAGTTCCTTCATTGTTCCACTCTGGGAGAATGGTTTGAACCTCCACATATGAAATCTTTTCGGTTCTTGAAATTGCTTATCCTCGATAGGGCACAAAGAGTACATTACTATCCATAAGATAAGGGACTAGAACCTAATAATTCCTCTCGTCTCTTGGCATTTTTCATAGATGTTTTTGATCATGTTAGCGACATACTCAGCCAATCTGTATACCTTTCCATTGGTTGCAATGGTGTCTACTACCTCCAACATATCTAGTTTGAGGTCGCTTCCACGACCTGCCATTGTGAGTGTCATGGCTATGATCTTGGTCACAATCTGTGGTGTTTGAGCTGTTATGTGGCTAATCATGAACCCTTTCAAGTTTTTTCCTGATGTTGACCCTGTTAGTTCTTCGACCAGTCCTTCTTTTATACTGATTTGTACTGGGTCTCCTTTGTTTGATAGACCTGTCAGTTTGTAAATAACTTCCCCATATATGTCTACTGGTTGATCGAAATAAAATCAACTGTTTTGGTACCGACTTATGATAAACTTTACCGATGTTTCTTTTGTGCTACCGAAACTGGCCATGAGCGGTGCATTGACATAATTTACAATGGAACTGTGTTGTATTTTCTCTATAACTAGGTTAGGTTTCTTGTTGATGTATGCCCATTCTTTTATCTTGGCCCATAGTTTTTCCCATGAACCGTCCTGCACCTTAGCATTCTTGATGTTCTTCAGTCTTCTTACTAATGGTGTCTCCATAGTTTGTAGTTCCTTGGTTTTGGCTGAGGCTCTGGTCTGTTTTAGTGCCATCTTGTCGGTCTGAGGGTCAATTTTACTATGGTGCTCTTGGTTTTGAGTCATCTGGTAGCTTTGATGCTCTCTCTGTTTGAATTGCGGTGAATGATCCTTTGGTGGTTCAGTATTTATAGTGGATGCGTTGGATGTTTTTATTGATGAGTGTATTAATGGCAGACGTGATGGTCCAGCGAGAACACTTGAGTGTGCATTAATGGTGATTGGGTTTTCAACGCTTGAAGTCATGAATGCATCATGGGACTATCGAGGTTGTCGGTCGATGTCGATTATGAAAATGGTCGATGGTGTTATATCGATGGGCATGATGTCGGTGGTCGAAGTGGTGATTCCCTATCATTCTTTTGTGTGTGTATCAGTACTATTTTTCTTTTTAATTTTTTTAGACTTTTATAGCTTTTGTTTAACTGTTATGGTCGTTATATGTTTTTTTTAAGATGGATTTGTTTTAGTTTCTGTAGCGTTTTAGTCGGGTCCCATTAACAAGTTTCCAAAATACTATGCCTTGTAAAGTCCTTAGTCAAACTGATCCATTGGTATGTATCTCTTCGACAATATAGGGTCCCATCCATTCTGTATGTAGCTTTTTAGGTTTTCCTTTCACCCGACTATTGTATAATAAGGTAAGGTCCCCTACTGACATATTTTTGATTTTGATGTTTCTATCGTGTCATGCCTTTTGTTGTTGTTTCTATATTTCTTGATGTTGGATCATGATTAGTCGGTGTTCTTCAATTTTACTTAGTTGCAATAGTCGGTCCTTTCTTCTTTGTTCGATGTCGACATGTAAAATTTCTGCGATAATAGTTTTCTGTTGTTGAAAGTGTAGAGGAACTACTGCTTCCTATCCATAAACTAGTCGGAACGGTGTTTGGTTGGTTGAACGCTTGTATGCCGTTCTGTATGCCCATAGTATTGTAGGTATCTTTTCATACTAGTCGTCTTTATCAGCATTACACATTTTTGTTAATCCTTTTGTTAATGTTTTACTAAATGCTTCAATTGCTCCATTCGACTAAGGATGGTATGTTGTACTCCGACGGTGGTTGATTTGGAACTGGTTTGTTAGTGTTTTAATAGTTTTATTTATGAAGTGTGTTCCCTGGTCATTGATTAGGGTTAATGGACATCCAAATCTGGTAATGATATTCTCATAGATAAACTTAGTAGCTATCTCCCTGGAACATGCGTCGACTGGTTCTGCCTCTGCCCATTTGGTTACATATTCGACTGCAGTTATTATGTACCTTGCACCTGTTCTTTTTGTTGGTATAGGAAATGTTCCTATGTAGTCGATGGCCCAAATTTCAAATGTCAAACTTGGTTTTACTGATATCAGGGAAATTTTTGTACTAGGCAGGGGTCGACCCAGCCGTTGACATCTGTCACATTGGCTTACAAAATTTTTGCAATCTTTGTGGAGTGTCGGCCACCACAACCCTGATTGTTGGATTTTCTTTGTAGTTGTGTCTGCTTGGAAGTATCCTATAGCAGGCCCATAATGTGCTTCATGCATGATATTATTTCTTTCATGTTCTAGTACACACCTTCTAAGAATGTCGTCTAACCCCATTTTACATAGGAATCCATTTATGAGACTATATGGTGCAGCTTTCATGGCTAAGATTTGTTTCTTCTTTGTACTCATGCATTCTGGTGCTTATCCATCTTCTAAAAACTAAGCTATTTCCTCTAACTTTGCCGGGACTGCTTCGATTCGAAATAAATGTGCATCCGGTAAGTCATCTTCAACTCCTGTCGGTTCCTCCCCTGTGTCGATTTGGGATAAGTGGTCAGGACCAACATTTAGCTTACCCATTCTGACAACGAATTTGAATTCAAATTATTGGAATAAAAGTAGCCATCGACAAATTCTTCCATGGTGTAGAGGCTTATTTATGATTATTTTAGTGCTTGATGGTCAATGTAAAAGATGAATGGATCAGCTAGTAGATAGTGTCAATATTTTTGTAGTGCAAATACCATTCCTAATGCTTCTATTTCAGTTTTCGAATAGTTTCTTTCAGCTTTGTTTAGTTTCCTACTACTGTAAACTATAGAATAGTCCATTCCATCATCTCCTGGCTGAGTTAGGATTTATCCTATTGCTAGGCCTGATGCGTCGATGCGTACATGGAATTTAGTTGACCAGTTTGGAAACCTTAGGATAGGTGCTTCGACTAGATTTCTTTTTAGTTTTTCGAATGATATGTCACACTCCTTTGTCCAATTAAATTCCTGATCATCTCTTAGCAATTCTTCCAATGGGTATGTCATGTCTGAATAATGTCTTATGAATTTTCTATAGTATCCTGTATGACCATGTAGTACCCTGACTTGTTTTGAATTCATCAGGTGTTTTAAGTTGAGGATTATTTTTATTTTTGCGAATTCGACTTTAATACCTTCTTTATAGACGATATTCCCTAATAGTATTCCTATAGGAGTTAAAAATATGCACTTCTTGATTTTTAGTGATAGTTGGATCTGTCGACATCATTCCAACATAAGTCTTATCCATTTACAATGGTCCTCAGTGTAGAGTATATTGTCCAATCATCAAAATATACTGCCATTGTTTTGTAAATGTACTCCTGAAATGTTTTAAACACAATCCTTGAAAAGACTGCAGGTGCATTTTTATGTCCAAAAGGCATAACCTTGTAAGCAAATGAGCCAAATTCACATATGAATGTTGTATTTTTATGATCTTTGGCTATTGGTACTTGATTATAACCTGAGAATCCATCTGTAAATGAATAGCATTCATGTCCTGCTACCTCATTTAAGATTTCATCTGCATAAGAAGTTGGAAATGGGTCTGTTAATGTAACTTTATTGAGTTCTCTGAAGTCGACATAGATCCTTAGCTTGGTTGGATCATGTTTCTTTGGTTGAACCACCATTGGAATTTCCCATTCTGATTGGTCAATAGGGTAGATGATTCCCACTACAAGCATGTTATCAATCTCTTTCTTGACTATCTCTTTGTATTTGTGAGCTAGTTTATATGGTCGTTTCTTGACAGGTCGAGCATCAGGTTTTATGTCGATCTTCATTTCTCCCATTTCATGTACTAGACCTTTAAGATCCTTATAGTCTCTAGAAAATACATCCTAAAATTCTTTCAGTAGGTTTGTGATCTCTACCGTTTGTGCTTCAAACCAGTAGTCTCCAATTTTTGCTATTTTTGGTCGATCATCATTTGATATGTCGACTTCTCTAGTTTTAATTTTAGCATCTAGCCATTCTAGTGATTTAGATTCATTGATTGGTCAACCTCCTTCCTTAAACTATGAGAATGTGGTAGGGAAGTCTACTGCAATCATTCAGTCGTTATCCTCCTTTTCAGTTGTTTCAACTTTGAGTACCGTGCGAATAGGTTTGGTCATTTTTACATGATTTGATTTCCATCTAAAACTTTTCCCTTCCAACTTTTCATTTTCCAATGGTAGTCCTATTGACTGTGGTATTGTCCCAGTTTGTATATTGTTACATTTTATTGTCGGTTGACTATCCCTTAGGGTTTTGTTTTCTGTTGGTTGTACAAATGCTTTGATCTGTTTTGCAGTTTCAACCAAATTCTCATTTTGGGGTTCAAATTTGAAATCTTTGATAAAATTTTCTTTAAGTTCATGCCATAGAAATGTTTCACCCCTAGGTTCTTCCATATTGTACCATTTGTTTGGTAAGTCGGCAAGCATTGATGGAAATAAGTGTGGCCATGTACATTCATCCTTATATCTCAGTCTTCTCCATTATTTTTCACATATCTTTATATGGTTTTCTGGATCCTATCCTTGGGTAAATATAGGTTTCTAAGCCTGGTTGGTTAGCTTCTTTCCTCCAAAACTTTCTACAAAATAAGTCAAAGCTGTTGTCCATGTCTCTAGTCTTGACTGATGGGTATCCCATCATCTAGCAGCTTGTCCTGCAAAATTTTCTACTAAACTTCGTAGTCAGCCATGTTCACCGATGTTCCTAGATACTTTCTCTACATGCATAACTGGTGATTCTCTTTCTTTATAGCTTGGAATTTTTGTGGTATTTATATTTGTTGGTTGCAATGTAGGATATTCCCTAATTTTGTTTTCATATATTTTTGGGATGCTGGACACCACAAAGCATTGTTTGACTGGTTTCTTCTGTACTTTTTGAATAGTCCAGCATCCTATTGCTTTTGTTTCATAGTTTTCAACCTCCCAATCATATAGTTTTGCATTTGAATTGTACCCTACTGAGCCTTGGTTTCCTGAGTAAAGTTCACCATATGTATTAGGTTCTATGTAATCTTCATTATTATGTATCTGATATAGTTTTCGAATGTCAACTTCTTCATCAACTGGTTCTGTCCAAGGTTCTCCTTGGGATGGATGAATCGGTACTATGACTTTTGGTCCATTCCCCTTTAGTTTGATTCTTTCTTTGTCCAAGGATATCGAGGCTTTCATTTTTCTCCCCCAAGGTCGACCTACTAACGCTGGGAAGGAGCTAGATCCTTCCTTAGGGTCAATAATTTCAAAGTCGACTTTAGTCGATATACCTTTTATCATTGTGTCGACATTTTTCCAGACTCCAATAGGTTCAATTAGGCCTTGGTCTGCCAGTTTTAGGTATATTCCTGATTCATATAATCGAGATCTGCCTAACTGTTCCCATGTGTCTCGATTCATAATATTTACCTATGATCTGAAATCGAGTACAACTTGTTGGACATGGTTTCCTTCAATTTTCAAGTCGACAAGTGGGTCAGCATCACTTTTATATTTTTGGTTTAAGCTACAGATATTCTTTGTTTGTTTTTCGGTGTTTTTGTTGTGTTTTATTTTATACAGTAATTCGATGAATTGTGATATTGTTTTATCTTTTTGTACCAACTGTATTAGCTCTTTTACTGTGTCCTGTTGATTATCATCTTCTTCTTTCTGTCAAGCGATTTCTCTAAATATATTTGTTGCATCTTTATATATTTGTTTTTCTTTAACTGGGTCAGTACAAACACTTTTTTCTTTTATCTTGCTTATTTGGGGGTTATCATTTCTAGTTTTCGTCCCTTGTCGGGTTACGATATGTAAATTCTTTATATTGATAATATCATGTTTATTCACACATGACAAGACATTAACATTCTTCTTTTTATTTATCTTTTCAAGCATAATAGGGAAATCCTCTAATGAGTGATCCCCTACACCACAATTAGTACAGAATTTTAGGTCAACCCTATCCTTGTATGGACAGTCTGCATGTCGGTGTCCTTCCTTGTAACATGTGAAACATCAGATGGGCCGACATGGTCGGTTGTCTCGATTCCCAGAGAATTTCGACGTCGACTTCCATAGCCTTAGTATATTGACCTCGACTTCCATAGCCTCCACGTCGGTATATCGGCCTCGACTTCCATAGCCTCCATGTCCGTTTTCAAACCGGCGTTCATACCGATGACCTTCATACCTTTGATTATTTTGATCGTTTTGCTCATTGTTTTGTGCAACTATGTTAGTTTGATATACTGCCTGATAATTTTGTCAATTCTTTAGATTTAGGTGGCAGTCGGAGGTGTTGTGATTTTTAGTTTCACAGATTGCGCACCATGATGCTTTTCCATTCTTCATGTTGAACGAGAAATATTTTGTGGTATGCTCTCCATGCTCCTGGAAGATGTCGCAGAAACATTTTGTTTGCACAAATTGAACATCTTGTTGGCTAATATCCTGCCAGTAGTTGTCCTTTGAATGTCCAGCCGTCAAGCACTTCATGCACCAAATATCCTGACTCTTAAGATTTAGCTCTTTTAGAGATTTCTGCATGATCTCAAGTTGTTCCTCTAGTTTGTGATCTTTGGAGTATGCTGGAATGTCTTCATCCATTTCTACTTCTAGAGATTTTGTGAGAGCATCTTCATAAGTTTTGAATGTCTCCAGGCTGAAGTGTCGATGAATCTTTTGTGACAGACCTACAAGAAACCATTGGATTAATAGTTGCTCATCAATGACATAATCCAACTGGCTGAGAAGGTCTTTCTAGCATTTGTGATAGTTGCGACAGTTTGTCCTAGATTTTGTGATGTTGTCTTTAATTTCTTTGCTGCCAAATGTTTTGCATCTGGATTTTTAAAGAATGATAGAAATTGTGCTTTGACTTCGGATTTTGTTGCTCATGGGGTTCTCTCAGAAAAGGTCATATACCAATTTAATTCCCTTTTCCTTAAGGCATCGGTGAACTGCGCCATATGTCTGTCTTCATCAGTAAATTGGTTGGCCTCCCAAGTTGACTCACAGATGAACCAATGTCATCTAGGGTCCTCATTTCCCTCATATAGAGGGATGTTCATTGTCCTATGACCCATGTCGGAGTCACTATCACTGTCTTCCTTAGGAGGTGGTGGTGGTGGGGATAGTGGGTTATTTTGTTTATTCTTCTATGAAGAACTATTGTCGACAAAAATCTTGTTTCTATTGGTCATCTTGGTTGTAATTTATTCTCCTACAAGTAGTCAGTTGGGGTCGACTTCTCCCGTCGATGTCCAACTGCAATTATTTGCCTACAGCTCCAAATTTTATGTATCTTCCAAAGCTGTATTTGGCAGGGGGAGTGCTCCTTTGTGTGTCAGGTAAAGTGAGTGGATACTCCGGTTGGAGGGTAACGCTTGAAGCGTGACCCAATTTCCTTCTTTTGGTCAATGGATAATTAGATCATTATCATCGTTTCTCTCGTCATCTAGTTGGCTCCAAATACCAAAGTCACCAGCTCCTAGTCTGAGGTCCTATTCAACAATTGTTTGTATCCTGGTACTTGGATCTGTCGAAGATAGAGGTCTTACCTCCTGGGGGACTTCTAATTGGAGAGTTTCTTGCTACTATATCACCAAATATTCTTCCATAGGGGACACTTCTTCTTCCACACCTTCCTCATGTCGTTCATGACCCAACTCTCATGGATTTCTCTCTTGGTCTATCACCCTAGTGCTCATTCCTATTTGTAGCGCTATGGCTCTTTCTCTTCTCTCTTCCCTTCTTTACAGCCTCTTCTCCCTCTCTATTTTCTGAAAGTCTTCCATACCTTTATGTGATACTGTCCTTTCGATTTCCCTTTTAGGTCGACTTCTCATTGTTGGTGAATGGTTTCTCTTTAGTCGACTAGAATCATCTCCACTTTACCTTGACATATGACCAGCTACCCCCCCATTGCCTACTCGACGCTTTAGAAATCCTGGATAGTTCTATTCACTTTCTTAGGAAGTATTCCTGCTCCCTTTTGGTAATGAATTTCTCCCACTTCTTTTGTTTCGCTGCCCAGTTAGTATTTTGTGGCAGTTGGCGTAGTAATGGACAAGGTTCAACGATATGGACTACTCCTTTCTCGATTAGAAATTTGAATAGCAAGGTTGGTAAGGAACATAAGAATTGTTCGATGAGGTCCATGGAGAATTTATTCTCGATAGTTTCCACCGAAGTTATTTCCTCTACGACTTGCTCCTCGCAGAATTGATCGGCGATATTTTCGAACCACTCCAATAGGTTTATTCTCCCCCATTGAATTAGTTTGTCTATAAGCTGTTGGTCTTTAATCGCTTCCGGATTTTTCATCCAAGAGTTTCTTCAAAAGCTGGGGCACTGATTCTACAAACTTCTCATGAGTCTCGGTAAATAACTTTTCTTTTGCTTGAGCAATAATTAATCTGTTTCTTCATCAGTAATTTTGCAAGTAGTTTACTATTTTATGTTCCCACCAGTCCTTAATCTCTTGTTCTAATATCATCTACTTGTATACATCTCATACATGTACTAATGGAAATGGAACCAATGTTGTAATCTCACAGATCACATAGGGTTACCAATAATACACATTAATACAGACATACATAACAGAGACAAGAGACAAGAACAAGTAAGTAGAATAACATATTATATTATAGTGAAAGGGTCCATACAATATGGAGAATTGAACCGAGTTCTCATCTGGCTCAACGGCATAATATATATGATTTACAAATAGTTACAAATAACTACTCGTCAGTTCACTCAACCGACACGACCTTAGGTGGCCGACCTAATCTCTCATTAGTCGGCTGATCGACTTAGTCAACTAATCGACTAAGTCGGATATTGTCCAATTCGGCATATCGACTTGCTCCTCCAACAGATCTTCATGAAGGATATTTTCAAATTGCATGGATTGCCAAAGGCAATAGTTTCTGACAGAGATGTCAAGTTCACTTCCAATTTTTGGAAAGGGTTGTTTACAGATTTGGGTACAAAGATAAACTTTAGCACTACCTACCATCCTCAGATGGATGGGAAGATAGAAAGAGTTAATCAGGTGCTTGAAGATATGCTTCGCATGTATGTGATGGACAAACCAACCCAGTGGGAAGATTACTTACACTTGGTAGAGTTTTCTTATAACAATGGACAACAGGAATCCTTGGGGATGAGTCCGTATGGAGATTTGTATGGAAGAAGGTGTAGGACACCAGTGACTGGGGATAACCCAGTAACAGAGTTGTACCTGGACCATAATTTCTCAAGGAAATGGAGCAAGAGGTTATAAAGACTAGGCAAAATTTGAAGGCAGCACAATATAGACAGAAAAACTATGCAGATAAGCATAGGATGAACAGAGAGTGCAATGTTGGGGATCATGTCTACCTCAGAGTTAAAGCAAAGAAAATTTCCTTGAAGCTTGGAAGTTGTTCCAAGATGTCACCTAGATACTGTGGGCCATTTGAAGTGCTTGAAAGAATAGGGCCAGTTGCATATAGACTTGCATTTCCTGCTAGTACTAGAGCTCACAATGTTTTTCATGTTTCTTTGCTTAAGAAATATGTACATGTTCCTAACCATGTGATAAATTGGGATTTGATTCAGGTGGAACCTGAGGGAGAGTTCCAAATCGAGCCAATGCGCATCCTCGACAGGAAGATCACAATGCTCTGGAACCAAGCCATAGGGTAGGTAAAGGTGCAATGGGAGCACTACGAACCTGAAGAGGCTACGTGGGAGCTGGAGGATTCCATGCAATTGGAAAATCTATTTTTGTTCAATTCTGCAGAACACTAAGGCGGTATCAGTGTAGCATTTTGTTCAAATTTTGTAAAAGCACTGAGGATAGTGCTATTGAAGGGGGAGGGGAATGTAATACCCCGGTTTTAACCCTTCTTGCATTAAATATACATGATACATATATTGTAAATAATAATGGTGTGGAGCTAAGGGAAAATGCCCCACCATCGATTTAGTTATGTTATGTTTTGGATTGGAATGGTCACCGATGGTAAATCAAGACATACGACATATATTAAATTGTGACATCATGTAAATGTGCATTTTAATTAAATAACCCAACCAGCTATGTTCACTACAACTAAAATGAGAAGGGACATGATTCCTAAGGATAAGGAAGGGGGGATGTTGAACATTGAGTCATGGGGGAAGAGCCATGTGTCACCACTCTCTTTTTCTCACCACCACCTTAGTTTTCCATTATTAGTTGGGGCAGTGATTTGCTGGCAGAAAGACCATGCCCACGCCTTCTCTCACTCTCCACGACGTGCGGATGGTCTACCCACTAACCATATCATGATTCTATTTAGTTTCTTCATGCAGACTAATTTAAAAGATCCCCAATTCATTGTTTGGGGGTTCTCCTTCCTTCTTTCTCGTGGATTGCTAGTTTATGGTGTTCATCCCTCATGTTCATGCAGAGTTTTGGTATCTGCTTCCCACCAATTTTAGACTATGCATTGTTTTGTTTTCCATCATTAAGTCGCAGCTGTGATTGCATCAATAGTTCTATGGGTTGCATCCTTGTCCCTCACACAGAGATTGGGAGTATGTTTCTTTTTCCCATTTTCTAGTCTGTGTAAATTTCTCCAGCGACTACATGAAGGATCATGTGCTGTTATTTTCCACAATTGATGAACTATGTTTTTCCCTGTAAAAGCTTCAATAGTTGTTGGCTACTTGCATGCAGTGGTTTTGTCTTCGGACTGCATTGGAGTGGTGAATGAGGGCCTGAGCTGCTTGATAAACCTGGTGGGGTGAGAACCATATAGAAAGAGCTACTGAGCTGGCTTTCTTCTCCACAACCCCTGAATAGCACTAGAAGGTAAATTAGGGTCTAAGGGACTGTGTTGCAGAGAAGGGATTGATTTCCTTGTGTTGGGTGTGTGTGGGTGTTCTAGAAGCCAGGCTGGCTCTGGTGTTGGTGTTTGCAGCTCTTCAATGAGCTCACTAGCTTAGCATTTAGCCTTTCCCACCTCCTAGATGGCCTGATAAACCCAAATTTGTTGGCTTGGCTGGTCTATTGTTCGCCTGATAAACCCAACTGTGTTGGCTTGGCTGAACTGTGTACCCTTGTGGTGTTGTTATCCTTGGCTATGTGTAATCCTATTAGTTCCTTATTCCTTGGGGAATCATGTCCAACTCAGGGGTGGAAGCATTGCTGATAGATTGAGGAGTAGGTGGGTCTATGGTTGGGTGGAATGTTGTAGCGACGTAGCTGGTTGCGGGACAAGTTCTCTATAAAATAAGTACTCTTTCCTGACTTGTGTCTGCAATTATATTTACCGTTGATGAATGATGATATACGTGTTAAATGCTGATCTGTATATGAATGAGTATTTGATATGTTTTTCTTCCATTGTGTATATGAATGATTATGCCTCGTAATATCTTTGATGTTTTAAGTATCATGCTTCAACATTACATATATGTATGTTCAAGTTCATGGGGCTAGATGCCTGGATGTTTTGATGTATAGTAGCGTCCTCTTCGCCAGTTGAAGTGTCGGGGATGTTACAACTTACACAAAGGTTGTTTTGACTGCAGAGATAAACTCTAAATTTGACTTTCCTTTGAACATCGAGTGACACGACCGAAGACTTGGCAGCATTGACTAGATCAGGCAGATACCAAGACATAATGCGACGGTAAACAATGCATTTTTTGAAAGACTCAAAGGAGTGACATGACTCATGAAATTTGATCGATTTGGATGCAAGTTGAATACCCAATTGACTGAATGAAATGCATACAAGTTCCATGTTCAAAGGTGACTACTAACTACCATTTATTTGCTAAATGAAATAGTTCCCTTCCCTTAATTTTACCATCATGATTGATGAGTGCCACTTTTCATTTTTACGAGTCCAAAGAGGGTAAAAAAAACTCATTGTAGCTTATCCTAAGATAAATCCATTCTAATATGTTTCACAAACCAGAGAAAGGAGGGGTTCGTTCCCAAAAAATGGTCTCTCAGTGTTTAATTTAACGATTCCATTGAAAATTAACTCGATATTGTTCATGTTTCGAGAGTCTGAAAGAAAATGAAAGAAGAATCCAAAGGGTCCCTTTTCGTATGATTTAGTCTCTAGGGCCTGAAAAGTTATAAAATAATTCCCAAGAGAACTCTTCCAGTCATGATTAGTTGGAATATTCCTTTTTCGTAACTAGTCAATTTGAACAAAAAAAGGGGTAAACTACCGTCGGAAAGATGACTCTTCAAGTAATTTTCGAGTGTGAAGAAGACAAGTTCACTTGACAATATTTTCACATTTAAGGAGTCCTAAAATAGTTTAAATAAGAATCCATTAGGGTTTTCTTTTTGTGATGAGTGGGTTTAACGAGCTTGAAAAGAAGTAAAATTCGACTTGGAACTTTGGTATTGGGTTTAAACAGCACGACCAAAATGTCGAAATTAGCGTTCAAAAAATTTTTCCATTTTATGGAAGTATGAGAAGTAAAAAAAAAATCCCACCCTGTGGAAATTGAACCCAGGGGTTAGAACATTTACACTCACAAAAATTGCCAATTACACATGCAAATTACACACAAAGGAGACTGAATATGGAGCAGAACACTAATCTGTATTGAATAAGTGTACAATAGCCAACCCTGTGAAGTCATATGATTCCACAATAAATAATTACATGAGAGATTCTAATGCATAAATATGCCATTCAAATTTGGTCAAAAGCAGGCTTACTAAATCTAAGCAAATCCCCCAGAGGTGCATAAAACAGTTTCCAAATCTGTCTAGGAGCTCACGAATTGGAAAAATCAATTAGGAAAGCTAATAGATGATGGAAGGAAAACTCATACATGCTTTTATTAGGAGAAAAGAGTGGAGGATGATGAGGAAAAAAACAAGTTAACTTCACCTAGTCAAACTTTCCCAATTGCCTTAAAACTTAGCAAAAGCAGGCAATAAAGCAGAAAAAGTAGACATGCGTTAGGAAGGCCAGGAATAAAGAAGATTTGATTCCAAGTGGTTTCCCAAGCACTCCATGACTCAAATTTAGCAAGTTTGACCACTTTGGAGATGTGGAAGACAACTTGCATAAGGTGGAATATGGAAACTAGGAAAATAAGACAAAAAATGGATTAAGTAATGTCTAAGGTAGCTAACTATGGGTTGATTATTATAACACCCCCCTTTAAGCCAAAATTATGAGTAAAATATCAGAAAATTGTAGGGCCTAGCAACAAGTCTTAGTCACCCTTTACATACTACATGTCCATTTAACCAAGGAAAGAGGCAAAAACCCAGTGGGAAAAATCCTCCCTTAAACATGGACAGTAAACAAAATTTGAAAATCTTGTCATCACTCATGCTTCACAGCATGATCAGCAATACCCAGCAGTGATTTGAGATTGCTAAATGTCTTCTCATAAAAAACTTTGGTGAAGATATCTGCTTCTTGTTCTGAAGATGAATAGAAGAGTAGGTGAATGGTGCCATCATGCACAAGTTGTCTGATGTAGTGCATATGGATCTCAATGTGTTTGGTTCTTTGTCTCTGAACTAGATCATTGCAGATTCGAATGGTACTCTGATTATCACAATAGATAGTAGTTGAGTATTCTGATTCGAAGCCACACTCACCAAGTAACTCCCGCAACCATAAACATTGAGTTGCTACATTTACAACTCCTCTGTACTCTGCTTCTATAGATGAGAGTGCAATGGCACTCTGTTTCTTACTTGAACAGCTGATTGGTCCTTCAGCAAGCATGAACACATATCCTGATGTTGAATTTTGATCTGTGTTGTCACCTACCCAATCACTGTCAGTAAACCCAATCAAATCAAGATCAAACTTAGCTTTGTAGAAGATCCCATGAGTCCTTGTTCCTTGAACAAAGTTAAGGATCCTTTTGGCTGCTCTCCAATGGATCTCATGAGGCTGATCCATGTATCTTGAAGCCACACTTAATACATAATAAATATCAATTTGAGTATGTGTAAGGTACAATAAACACCCAATCAATTGCCTATACAGTGTATTGTTTACCATAGGTAAAGAATTTGCTTTTTCAAGCTTAACTCCGGAAAGGAAGGGAGTCTTGCTTGGCTTGCAATCCTTCATGTTGAATTTGTTCAGAAAATCTAAGGCATACTTGGACTGATGTACTTTTATTCCATTTTTTGTTTTGAGCAATCTCAAGACCCAAGAACTAGCTCAACAACCCCAAGTCTGTCATTGAAAATGCATGGTTCATTGCATCCTTCAAGGAGGCAATTTCATCCATTGAGCTTCCTATAATGAGAATGCCATCAAAATACAAGACAATAATCATTAATGAACCATGAATCAGCTTCAAATATACATTAGTATCTGATTTTCATCGAACAAAATTCAATGATAGCATAAAGCTATCAATCTTGGCATACCAAGCCCTGGGGGCTTGCTTAATCCCATACAATTATTTCTTTAGCCTGCACACAAGAGATGGATTAGTAGCAAATATTTGAGGCTTATAAATGTAAATCTCTTCAGTAATATCTCTATTCAGGAAAGCACACTTCACATCCATGTGATGTACCTCCCACTGCTTCGAAGCTGCAATGGCTAAGGCTAGCCTGATGGACTCCATCTTTTCCATTGGTGCAAAGGTCTCATTGTAGTCTATGCCATGTACCTATGAGTATCCCTTGGTTACCAAAATTTCCTTATATTTCAAAGGTGAACCATTAGCAGCAAATTTGGTTTTGTAAACCCACTTACACTGAACTAGCTTCCTCCTTGGGGGAAGATCAACCAGCTCCCAAGTGTTGTTCTTCTGGAGTGAGATGAACTCTTATTTCATGGATGTTTGCCATCTTGGATCATGTGATACATATTAATATGTCTGTGGGTATGATTCAACCATCAGATAGCATTTCTCTACAAACAAGGGGTCTTTCATGCACATAGCACTCTCAAACTGAGATCTAGTCCTCCTAGGATCATTAGGATTTCCAGCTAGTTCTCTAGCTGCATGAATGGTATTTTCTGCCCATTTTGGTATTGTAGGACTGTTAGGATATGATGGTAATAACTCCCGATTCTATGTTCTATTCATGACTAAAACATTAATTTATAGATTACAATGAGGCGGTTGAGAAGCAGCCTTTTCACCTTCCCGGGCAACTATTCAAATTCCTATTTAATTATTTATTTACAATAATCCTGACGGATTATATTCTAACAATCCCCCTCTTAATCCGAAGGGGTGTTTGTAAGTCCGAGCATGTTTCTGAATCTTTCAAACTTTTCTCGTCCAAGCGCTTTGGTGAAGATGTCTGCAACTTGATCATTTGTGGAACAATGTCGAAGATGGACTGTCTTGGCCTCTACATGATGTCGAATCAAATGATACTTTGTGTTGATGTGTTTGGTTCGATCATGGAATCTAGGATTCTTTTCTAGCTTGATTGCAAAAGTATTGTCGACCAACAATGGAGTGGATTTCTCTTGTTTTTCTTGCAAATATTCAAGTATCTTCCTGAGCCATACTATTTCTTTCGTTGCTTCAGCTACAGCCACATATTCTGCTTCTGTTGTTGAATCTGCTGGAGCTGACTGTTTGCGAGATCTCCATGAAACAGCTGCTGATCCAAGACTCATAGTGTATCCAGAAGTTGATACTCCTGTCTCCTTATCGCCATCAAAGTCTGAGTCTGAGTACCCAATAAC
>LPNX011008506.1:15129-111964 GCA_001517045.1 Pseudotsuga menziesii | reverse complement strand
TTTTGCTTCTGCCCCCTCTGCCTCTGAAATTTCTTCTTCTTCTGCCTCTCTCTTTGTCGCAATCTCCCTTGGAAGGGTCTTTGGATTGGTCTTTGCCAGCGAGGGCAGCACCAATACTAGATGCCAAAGAGTGCATCTTTACAACTGTTAGTGTAATTTACAGTAATAAACTTGATATGACAAAGAGAAGAACAATAACCTTGCAGGTCTACAGTCTCTGCCAAGGTGATTTACAATCTCAACTTCATGTTTTAAAGTGATACAATGACAGTATCGCAGCTTCAATTTGCAGCAATACAGGGAGAAGAAATTCAGTATATGGTCTTCCAAAAGGCAGAAATACAATTTTTATGGAAGTGTACAAACATAGAAAATAAGTTATGCAACCGCTTACAACAATATTTTCAATTCTTCATTGACTACACTAAAAAATCTAGGGTTTATGAATCAATATTAATGGAACAACACCAGCAATGTGCCAAAAAATCTCCAAGATACCCGCAGCTTTTAACACAGTATCCAGCATGACTCGCAGCAGCTTGAAGAACTTGCAGGAAACTTCACGCAAGAAATTAGGGTTTCCACCCTAGAGAGGACGCACCAATATTGAGGCTGAGTCTTTACACGTTCCACCAACAGTATTCTCAGTCTTCAGAAATCGCAGCAGCATTTCAGTGGGTGCGCTCTAGTTTTGTTCAATGTTCCAGTAGTATGCAGCAAGCAAGAGTATCCACGTGAATATTTAAACAAACATTCTTTCACAATATAGGAAGAGTCTTCAATATATCGGTGAGCATATACATAAAATTCTTCATCATAAACGCAGCATACAATAATCTCCAGCATACATAATTTCTCCAATATATCAGTCTTTATTCATTTTTTCAGATAACCCATTACTTTTGTTAGTTGTGCGATTCTTACTGAGTCCATTTGTAAATGCCTTGTTGCGTTCTATTGATCTACCCCCATCAAATGACCTAGATGTTCCCATTGCGCTCTTTAAAACGGTACTGGCATTACATTGAAATATAAATACCAGCAGCATATATTATTGGAATATAAATCAAAAACTCACGCAGCATATATTATATCACTCATCATAAACATTGACAGGTCTCCACGCTGATGGGTCGCAGCTCCACGTAGGTTCACCACGTAGGAAGTCACCATTCAGTCTTCAATGCATCATTCTTCAATGCACAATCACTCCACGCAGGCTCAGCAGGCTCATACTATCTCCATGAGCAGTCTCTCCACGAGCAGGTTATGGCTGAGTCTTCAAAAAAAAACGTGGAATAGATATATCACAACGCAGTCGATAGGTCACTGAAGGGCATCTCTAGATCAACGCATTCTCCAGTGCGTGAAGGAAGTAATCTCTTCACACACAATACTCAGTCAGCTTCACAATTCTCCAGGCAGGTCTTCACGTTCAGTCTTTAAAGTTATGCAGCCAAATCGTAGGTCTTCATGTTCAGTCTTTAAAGTTATGCAGCCAAATCGCAGCATTCTCCTCCACGCGGTCTTCAAAGTTATGCAGCCAAATCGCAGCCTTCAACAGGCCTTCAACACAGTCCACACAATCAACTTTGGGACTCACAATCTCAAATTGCAGCTTCAATCTTCACACAGGTTTCCACGCAGGTCCACGCAGCCAGCATTCACGCAGGCACTCTCCATGCAGGTCTCCACGTAGGAGCAGTCTTCAGCACTCAATCAGCCTTCAAGAAAGCAATGGCACCATCTCCAACGCAGCATTAAAATGATATACCAGCACAATATATCATCCACCAGGCATCTCAACGCATTCTTCACCAGGCAGACTCTTCGCAGCCTTTAACATGTATTACAGCCTCAAGATACAAATAAACGCAGCACTCTCCACAATAATGCATGCACGCAGACTTGCAGGAGAAACGGCCAAGGTCTGATAACACAGGGAGAATGGCAGGCATGCAATGCAGCCAAGAGTTATGGCAGGAGGGTAGCCAGGCTCTGATACCACATGATGGTAATAACTCCTGATTCTATGTTCTATTCACGACTAAAACATTAATTTATAGATTACAATGAGGCGGTTGAGAACCAGCCTTTTCACCTTCCCGGGCAACTATTCAAATTCCTATTTAATTATTTATTTACAATAATCCTGACGGATTATATTCTAACAGGATATGCAATTAAATCATAATTATTAGACATATCAGAATAATCTATTTCAACTATCTCTTCACTTACATTCAATGGTTCTGGTGGTGAAGAGGATTCTCCAACTTCCACTGCTGCTAAAGGCTCTTCTTGGAACTGAACACACCTCTCAATAAAGGCTTTGATTGTGCTCAAATTGATCAGCTTGTACCCTTTTGAATCTTCAGAGTACCCAACAAATAGACACTCTTGGCTTTGGGGCTGCAAATCCTTCCTCTTTTCTGTTGGAATTCTAGCCCAAGCCCTTGAGCCAAAAATCCTGAAATGGGTCACATTTGGCTTGTGCCCACTCCATGCTTCGAAAGGAGTCATACCATCAAGATATTTATGAGGCACCCTATTTTGGATATAGGCTGCATATTTTATATCTTCGGCCCAAAACTTTGGTGGCAAAGTCTTAGCCTTCATCATGCAGGTTGCCATCTCTTTTAGTGATCTGTTCTTCCTCTCAGCAACACAATTTTGATGTGGTGTGTAAGGGATAGAATGTTGCATCTGAATACCTGGATCTGCACAATATTGAATGAACTTAGACTTGACATACTCACCACCATTTTCAGATCTGAGGAACTTGAGTTTCCTCCCAGACTGGTTTTCAACCAAAGCCTTAAAGGCTTTGAAGAGGCCAAAAACTTCAGACTTGTGTTTTAGGAAGTAGACCCAGCAGTACCTGGAAAAGTCATCTATGAATGTCAATGCATATTTGTCCTAACTCATTGACATATGAGGAAATGGGCCAGCAACATCACTGTGGATCAACTCAAGAGGTGTAGAGGTTCTCTCATGACTAGCTTTCTCAAATTTATGCTTTGGGTGTTTTCCTAAGATGCAACCTTGACAGACTCCTTTGGAAAACTCAATCTTTGGTAACCCTATGACCATTTATTTTTCACTAAGATTAGAAAGATACTTATAGTTAAGATGGCCAAATATTTCATGCCAAATCTTTCTTTCCTCATTAGCATGAATCAGAAGAGCAGAGGGGTTTGAGTAAGGTAGGAACTGTGAGAACATGTATACCTTCAAAGTGTGATTTGCAACTCCTTTTGCAATGACTTTACCACTTGAGATCTCTGTGATATAAAATTCATCAGGGTAGAATATGACCTTCTTTGGAGACCCTGTGTGGGTCATCTGATACACTGATAAGAGGTTAGAGGCAAGACCTGGAACATACAATACCTTGTTGAACTTACCATGGTCAAGATCAATCCTCCCTTTGCCCAAAATTTTAGTGAGAGAGTCATCTCCTAGTACTATTGGTGGACCTTTCGACATGTCAAGTGAGTTGAATGCCTCCTTGGTCAAAACCATATGTCTTCAAGCTCTAGAATCAATGATGAAACTAGGTGAGCTTGTTGTGCCAGCAACCAATGCATGAACTCTCTCTCTGTCTTCAGAATTTGATCCTCCTTCCCTCTTCTTTGAGCTATCGGGAAGGGAGATGCCATTATTCTCTAGGAGTTGGTTCAGCATGTAAATTTGCTTCTTCATGCAGGAGCTTTCAGGATGATTTCCCTTACTGCAGTATGCACACTTGCTCATTTCTCCTTTGTGCTTCTTCTTCTAGGGGTTCTTCTTGGAACCTTGGGGCTCCTCTGGAGACTTGTTCTTGTCTCTCTTTTGCTTAGGTGGATTCTTATATTTATTCTTTCCTTTTGAATCCACCTAAAATATCCAGCAACCAAATATTTGTCTTTGGAAGGTTTGATGGTGCCCATCATCACCAATTTATCTTGTTCTTGTGTGAGAGATTCCATGAAATATGCTAGGCTAGGAATTTTCTAGGATCAAGCTGTCAACTTTGTGGCATAGAAGGTCAAGAAAAACACTGAATAGTCAGGGAAAATATTTGAGAGTATGGCCAAAACCAGTTGCTCATCCTTCTTTTCGATCTCACACTGTTTTAGCTGCAAAACAAGGGCTTTGAACTTGGAAAAATAGAGTTGCAGGGATTCAAAGCTATTGGGACTCAGAGAGATCAATTCATTTTCAATTTGATGTCCCCTCATCTCATCTGTCTTACCAAAAATCTCAACAATATTCTCCCATACTTCATTTGGTGATGTTAATCCATCAAGATGGAAAAGGAGGTCTCTGGATATGCTCAGACATAAGAGACCATAGGCCTCATCCCTCCTGTTGTCCTATTTAATTTTCTCTGCACCTGCATTTTGCTCTACTTCTATTTCCATAGTCACTTTGTAGATGCCTTTCTCTCTCAGCAGTATCTCCATCTATGATTTCCATTCAAAGAAGTTAAATGGAGTCAAGATGATCTTCTGAGATTGATCCATAGCTCAGAAATTGTCCCTTCAGTTTGCAGAATGCTCCTAATCAATGATGTCAAACCTGCAATAAAAAATTGGAAGGAGATAAATCTATATACAAAGGCTCTGATACCATGTGGAAATTGAACCCAGGTGTTAGAACAATTACACTCACAAAAATTGCCAATTACACATGCAAATTACACACAAAGGAGACTGAATATGGAGCAGAACACTAATTTGTATTGAATAAGTGTACAACAGCCAACCCTATGAAGTCATAGGCTGCCACAATAAATAATTACATGAGAGATTCGAATGCATAAGGATGCCATTCGAATTTGGTCAAAAGCAGGCTTACTAAATCTAAGCAAATCCCCCATAGGTGCATAAAGCAGTTTCCAAATCTGTCTAAGAGCTCACGAATTGGAAAAATAAATTAGGAAAGCTAATAGATGATGGAAGGACAAATCATACATTCTTTTCTTAGGAGAAAAGAGTGGAGGATTATGAGGAAAAAAAACAAGTTAACTTCACCTAGTCAAACTTTCCCAATTGTCTTAAAACTCAGCAAAAGCAGAAAAAGCAGACATGCACTAGGAAGGCCAGGAATAAAGTAGATTTGATTCCAAGTGGTTTCCCAAGTGCTACATGACTCAAATTTAGCAATTTTGACCACTTTGGAGATGTGGAAGACAACTTGCATAAGGTGGAATATGGAAACTAGGAAAATAAGACAAAAATTGGATTAATTAATGTCTAAGGTAGCTAACTATGGGTTGATTATTCTAACACACCCATAGTCAAAACTTTCTACTTTCATCCATGAAAAAACCTTTTAAAAAGACTATTAGATCTCCAAGATATTAAAAACCAGCTTTTAATGACTATATAAAAAGTGTATCTTTTAATGAAATTGTTGGGCTTAGGGTAGACCCGGGTTCTATACTTTTGTCTTCGCACCAACAAAAGACCCACAGTGTTGGACCTTTCATCAACAACCTACGAACATGTTGCAATCTGACCTAAAACAACTATGGGGTGCCGCAGAATCAGGTTTCTGCAAGCAGAAGAGGGAAATTACTGTACCTTTAGCTTCTAACAAATGATAATCATAAAATACAGAGATTTAATATTTACTTAATTAGCTTCATGGTTAGATAAACAAACAGTGCCTTGCTTAACCCTTTACTGGGAATTCACAGCGAAGTTAGTATTTAGCAGTGATCTTACTTATCAGTTATATATTTATCAATGCATAAAAGAACATAAAAACAACACAACAAAAACACAACACACGATATAACGTGGTTCACCCCTAGTTTAGGGGCTACGTCCACAGAACTGTGTTTTATTCAACTCTTTACAAAAACCATAGTTCTGATCTGCGCACTCAGCTGCAGATCCCTTCAATTCCTCAAAGTTGCGCACTAAGCTGCAGATCTCTGCGCACACAGCTACAGATCTTCTTAATCACCCAAAACCCTCTATGCACACAGCTGCAGAGGTCATCCACGCACACAGCTAGGACTTAAACTTCCTTACAAAACAAGCCTTAGCTTCGCATCAATTCATCTTACATCAAAATCCTAAACTGACTTCTTTACAAGAGTGCTTATTTATAGTGCAATTATTACAAAACCATGGGCACCCCGAACCCTAAACCCTGGACTTAAAGCATGGGTTTATTACAAAAAGAGGGCTTTGAATCAACCCCGACACCCCTAAGACTATTTTGAGTCGCAACTCCGCTTACAAACTTCCACAAAAACCGCGGAGTTACCAAAATTAGGGACCGTTAAGGTGCGCGCCCCAACAGGCCCCTAAGACTCACCAGTGTCCCGTCCCAGGACACTTTGCTTCTTTTCTGTTGGTAGAATCTTGTTGGCAAAGATATAAAACATCTTTCTACGGCTGCATCGTCATCCCTTCTTCTACTGCTACCATGGCTGCGGCTTGCTTGATCCTTCTGCCTCCGTCGTACTTATGGTGGTCATGGGGGTCATTGGGCCATTAGAGGAAATTTGGGGTCTAAAATGGGCCTTATAAGAAAACGTGCCAAAATAAGTTTTTGTGATTTGGAATTCAATAACCAATAGAATTTCAATAAAATAAGTCAACCATAATGGTTGAATTGACATATTTGTCATTAAAAAAAACTACTTTTTTTGTTCGTATTTTCGATATATCTCATTGTGTTTTTACTCAAATTTCGATCGGGAGAGCTCGTTGGATGCGGAATTTGATTCCGCATCCAAGGAGTACCCACACTGCATACTTTTGACGGACCCCTCTACCCCAAAAAAAGAAATACCTGAAACAACGTGATGATGATGTCATCATCACATTTTTTCAGGTATTTCTTGTTTTTGGGGTAGAGGGGTCCATCAAAAGTATGCAGTGTGGGTACTCGTTGGATGCGGAATCAAATTCCGCATCCAACGAGCTCTCTCGATCGAAATTTGAGTAAAAACACAGGGAGATATGTTGAAAATACGAACACAAAAAGTAGTTTTTTTCTTTCTTCCTCCAAAATTAATCAATATTATTTTATTATTTTAACTATTATTTTATTATTTTCCTTAGGGGACCCATTTTAGACCCCAAAATTCCTCTAATGCCTTCTATCAGTGACCCCATCCTTCGAACTACCTCCCGTTCATGTCCTATCAAACATTTGACCATCCACAACTTTGGGTCCTTAACAGGCGGTGCCCCTGTGATTGCATGCCACTGTAATTTTTCATAAGACAAACAGCATGCTTCCATTCTTCGGGATCCTCTTGAGTCTTTCCTAAGGGGTTGTGCCTTTCTTCGTTCCACTTAGAGTGAACTTCTTCCTTAAATTTCTTTCTGGTTGATCGTATTTGCATTGGCTTCTTTGGCACTGGAGATGCCTCCTTGCAAGGAGGATTGCTCATAAGGTTCTGCAGACCTCTCTCCCTGAACTCTCGTAACAATTCCTGGACTTCGCGATCATTCGACATGGTGCTAACTGTAAACTCAAAGAAGTGCACAATGCAGGAGTCAGAGGCCGGTGTAGCTTCTTATAGAATCCCGCAACAAAATCTATCATCATGGTGCATTACTGACGCCAAATCTGATGGAACGGTGGTAAATCCAATCCACACGGCGCTAGATTTCCCCAAGATCTCATCATGACAGGAAGTTGACGTGTCGATGCCGCCAAGTCGAGTTTGTCCCGTCAGTCACATTTTAGGCTGCAACACACCTTTCTTCTTTGACACGACCACTAACTTTAGCTTCACCTCAATGAGTACCCTTGACATAATATTCACCTTCGACCCATCCTGACCTACATGACAACCAAACTCCAACCTTCAAAATTTGACAGTCTTTAACACTTCGTAGTTCTAAGAACAGCTTCATTATAGTCTAGTACCCAATTCCAACTGTTCTTGGTACTTAGACTATCCTTTTTGCTGTTACTTCTGATTAAGGGGTCCCAGATTGTCCCTATACTTCTTTAACCTACTTCCATTCACCATGGAAGGGAAAATTTCTCCATTCAATTTGGATAACTAGAATGCGCCACCATCAGTAACTCTCTGCACTATATATGGTCCTTTCCAATGTGTCTTGAACTTCCCTGGGAATTTCATGAATTTACTGTCATATAAAAGCACAAGATCACCATTCTGGAACTGCTTCCTCTTAATGTGTCTATCATGCCATGATTTTTCTCTAGCTTTTTACACTTGCTGCTGGAACCCTGCAATGAATCTATCATCTTCAAGTTCTAGTATCTTTGCTAGCCTTTCTTTCATCATATATGGGTCATCCATCTCTGTGAAAGCAGATATTATGAGGATAGGAACAATGTACTCCATGGGCATGACTACTTCTTGTCCATAAACCAACCTAAAAGGTGTATGGCCTGTCAACTTATTGCAGGTGGTTCTATAAGCCCATAGTACTGCTGGAATTATAAGATCCCAGTCATTTATGTTAACATTGTAAATCTTCGTCAGAGCATGTTCAAGGATCTTGTTAAAGGCTTCGACAGTGCCATTTTCTTGAGGATGATAGGCAGTACTCTTCTGATGATATACTTGAAATTCTTCAGTCAATACTTCAATAGTCTTATTTAATATATGTGATCCTTGATCACTCATAAGAATTCTAGGACACCCAAATATTGACAAGATGTTATCGAAGATGAACTTCACGGCTGTAGCAGCACTACAGGTCTTGACTGGTTGAGCTTCGGCCCAACGAGTAAGGTAGTCAGCTGCTGTAATAATGTATCTTGCTCCTGATTTCTTCGCAGGAGGATTGACAGGTCCAACAAAATCAATAGCCCATTTGTCAAAGGGTTGTAAATTTACCTGCGGAACTAGAGGCATCTCATCCCTCCTGGATGGTTTGCCTGTCCTCTGACAGATGTCACAGATGTGGCAATACTGTCTTGCATCCTTATGAATTGTGGGCCACCACAATCCGGCTGTCAGAATATTCTGTGTTGTAGATTTTCCTACGTAATGACCTCCTGCTGCTCCAGAATGTGCCTCGGCCAAAATTAATGGTTTTTCATGCTCCAGGACACATCTACACAGTATTTCATCTGGTCCCATCTTATATAGTTGTCCTACTATTAAGGTAAAGTCAGCTTCTCTAACCGCCAGCTGCTTCTTCTACTTTGTTGTCATTTCGGTGGGTGCAAAACCTGTAGACAAGTACTGAACAATATCCCATAAATAATCATCAACCATCTGGATAGAAAACAACTGGGCATCAGGAAGACCTTCGTCCAAACTAATGGGCTCTTCTCCTGACTCGAGCCTAGACAAGTGGTCAGGACCTAGGTTCAGTCTTCCAGGTTTGACTATGATCTCAAAGTCATATTCCTGAAATAGAATCAACCATCTGCATATCCTTCCACCTAGGATAGGCTTGTTAACCAAATACTTCAAAGCAGAGTGGTTAGTGAACATCTTAAAATGAGATCCTAACAGATAATGTCGAAACTTTTGCAATGCATAAACCATAGCTAGACCTTCTCGTTATGTAGTAGTATACTTTTTTTTCTACTGTGGACAATTTTCTACTTGCAAAAGATATAGGGTGATCAATATTACCTTCACCTGACTGAGCCAATACTATACCCAGAGCAATGGAGGATGCATCGACATGCACATGAAACTCCTTATTCCAGTCAGGAAATACTAATATAGGGGTAGTTACCATCTTTTCCTTCAAAATATCCAAGCTTGCTTGACACTCAGGTGTCCATTCAAACTTAATATCTTTCTTCAACTGGTTTTCCATAGGGGCTGTAATCTGAGCATATCCTTTAATGAATTTCCTGTAATATCCAGTATGACCAAGCGTAGTGCGTAGTTTTTTAACAGACTTCGGGGGTGGTAGGTTCACAATAATGGCTATCTTCACAGGATCCATCATCAATCCTTGCTTACATACAATGTGACCTAGCAGAATTCCAAAAGGGGCACAAAAGATACACTTTTTCAAGTTCAAGGAAATCTGATGCTGTCTACATTTGTTTAGCATAATTCTTAAACTAGCTATGTGGTATTTTAATAACCTGAAGATAGTCCAATCATCAAAATAAACTTCTAAGAATTTATGTAAAAATTCTTTAAAAGCATAGATGACTACTCTAGAAAACATAGCAGGTGCATTCTTCAATCCAAAGGGCATAACTATATACTGGAAGGATCCCATTTCTGTGGCGAAGGTTGTCTTATGTTGATCTTCTGGAGCAATTCTAATCTGATGGTAACCTGAAAATCCATTAGTAAAACAGTACACTTCTTGACCTCCAACATTGTCTAAAACTTCATCTGTAAAGGGAGTGGGGAAAGGATCATGCAAATAGGCATCATTCAACTTCCTTAGATTGACACAGATTTTGATTTCTCCTTTAGTCTTCTTTTCTTGCACCACCATAGGACTGACCCATTCGGACTCTTCAACAGGCTCAATGATTCCTGTAGCAAGCATCTTATCTAGCTCCATTCTGACTTTTTCTTTATACTTAGGGTTCAGCCTATAAGGGCGCTGTTTCACAGGCTTCGCATCAAGTTTCAAAGGGATCTTTATCACTCCTATATCACCAAGGATACCTTTCATCTCTGAGAACTTTGTCGAAAATAGGTCCTGATATTCATGGAGAAGTTGGGTCACCTTGCTTACCATTTCGTCATCCCAATAATCTCCAATGGTAGCATACTTAGGGTTTTCTTTTGACCCAATGTTTACATTCCATGACTTCAGGGGCTGAGTCACTTCAGGTGCTTTGACTGCTAGTCCATGTACTTCACAGTGTCCTTCTGACTCAGGAATGTTAATGTTGCATGGATTGTCATCCTCGTCAATTGCGAGGTTATAACATTCTACTGCATTGGCTTCTTGTTCCTTCCAATCAGGTTGGTATTTTGCTATTTCTTGATCATCAAATACTTTAGTATGGATCAACCTAACAGCTGCGTCCAAAGCAGGACAAAACTCATTAATAGAAAATGTCATCACAAAACTATCAGCAAGATTGTCCCAACTTACAGTACCGTGGCGAAGCTCGACCTCCGCATACCAGTTCTTTGCTATAGGTTCCAGGGTGTGCACAAACCTATGTACCCATTCTTCACGAGGTACATGCTTCCAAGCTTCGTAGCATTTCTCCAAGTGTCCCTGAGGACCAGTTGTACCATTAATCCTGTTGCGCACCTCCTGAGGTTGGTCCCTAAATCTTAGGCAAAGGGACTTCTGGAATGCTTCCCAACTATGAATGTACTTTTTGTGATCATTCCACCATCTGGCTGTTGTGGCTCTGAGTGCTGAATCTAGAGTCTCCATTTTCTGTGAGTCTGGTACCTGCTCTGAGAATTGCATAATAAACTCTTCTAGGTCTATCGAACCATAAAAAACAGGTACGGTTCTTATCTATGAACTAAGCCATCTGAGAGACTTGGTAATTCTTGCCCATCGATGTCCATGTAGCTCATACAGTGTATTCTACCAATTCTCTAGGCTGTCATCTAAATCTGTCATGCAGGAGATGTCACACTGCCAATCCATGATACCTTCCGCAGTAGGATCAACATAATCTTCTTCCTTCACTGTGATATTGTAGATATGGTCCAAAACATCATGGTCTTCATCTCTTACTGGCTCGGTGTACCTCTCTTCTTGAGAAGGATCCAATGGTACTATGACTCTCAGTCCTTTCCCTTCGAAAGTCATCTGCCTCTTCTTCAAGTTGATTACTGCATCATTATCTATTTCCCATTCAATGCCTTGCAGAGCTGGATAGGGGTTGCTATCATTAATTATTTCAATTACCTCAAAGTCTGCTAAGGTACTGACTCCATCAATATCTACTGATACGCTAGGGGGTCTTCCTAGGGGCACAATCTTCTGCTAATTGGCTAATCTCAAGTGTATAGGGGACCATTCCAGGGTAGGTCTTCCCATTTGTTCCCATGTCTGCTTAGTTAAGACATTTACTTCTGATCCTATATCCAAGATGACATCATTCATGTCATATTCCCCTATATGAGCATTCAATCTCATCTCCTTGCCAGTTCTTCCGACTCTATGAATAGTTTTATCCTTACCAGAACTTCGCTGAGGTTCGCAAGAACCAATAACTTTCTGAAACTCATTTAAAGCATTCTGATTTCTTAAGAGCTTCATACAACTCTGTAAAAAGGAGGACAGGGTACTTACTTTATCCATCGAAGCTTCTTGCGGCTGCGACTTCCGCTGAGGTTGTTGCGCAGGTACTACTGATGTGTTGGGGTCAGCAAAGTCTCTCTTGGCTTCCATAAATTTCTTTTTTTCTCTTTCGACATCAAATGCTGGGATTTTTTCCAGGGCCTTATGGACCCAAGCCTCAACAGGTTGTTTCTCCTTGTTCTGCACTTCCATTGTAGCTCCACTCCTGGTAACAACATTAATGGCTAGGATAGGTCATTGCTCCACAACAATCAGCTGAATATTCTGAGTAGGGCCACTATTTCTTTCTTGAATCTTCATGATTAGCTGCGAGCATTGCTCAATCACATGGTCGACAGATCTGCAATATCGACATGTCGTAGTTGGGTTCCGACAGTCTCTAGCTAGATGTCCTACCTAGTTATAGTTATAGCACACAACCTAGCCTCATCCTCTGCCAACCATACCACCATGACCACGACCTCCAAAAGTTTCACGACCTGATGTACTACCACGGTAACCATATCCATCATTTCCTTGGCCATCATTTTGTACCCGATAAGCATCATAAGTGCATTCTCTCATGAGTTCAAAGCTGGGACACTCATCTTCATTGTGTCCCACTGACTTACAGAACTTACAATAAGGGTTCTTAGGGACTTGCACATACCTCTGCAGCAGATAGTAGTCTTCAGGTTGATGCTGGCCAGTTGTCCTATAGATCTCACAATATAGAACACTAGGGTTGAATGGGTTTGGTGCAGCAGAATTCAGGTAATTTCTTACCGCAGGACACTATTCCTTGTCATGACCCTCTATCCGACATCATGTACACCAAACCTCTTCGTGACTAGCTTTCCCTTTTTTCATATCATGAAGCTCGAGAGCCATCACTTCCAACTGCGCTTGTATTTGAGCGATACCAGAATTATCTTCGACAGGGGTTGTTTCAAGCTTCATAGCGATTTCCAAATCCTCTTGCTGATCCGCAACCTTCTGTTGCATGAGTGGAGTCCTGATGTGCGGTAAAAAAGCTGCGATGAACCATTCCTTATGTTGTGCTGGTCCAATAGTGAAACTAACTTGATCTAGCAGAAATTTGAACCTCTGATCAAAATTCCACACTGATTCTCCTTGTCGCTGCTGAATTTCCTTTAGTTCAGTGATGCACTGCGACTCTGATTTAGGCTTCTTAAATTCCTTTATCATTGTTGTTTTTATATCAGCCAAGACATGGTTCTGAGTACTGGAAAACTTCATGAACCAGGTCAAAGCGCTGTCTCTAAAAGAAGTAACCAGCTGCGCTCTTCTTGTATCTTGATCCGTGATGTTCTTAGCAGTCCACACTACTTCGCATAAGAACCAAAACTGTTCTAGATCCTCTAATCTAGTTCCTTTGAAAACAGGGAGCTTAATGTCATCATTCATATGGGCCATCACGGATCTAGGGAGGTAGGGAGGGGGACTGGTAGTAGGAAGGGGGGGAACTTACTGGGGTAGACTGACCTGCAACAGGAATACTCGGGCTAGGGTTACTTTCAGACCGCGACGGGTTCTCAGGGATAATAGGTCTTCACTGTGGGGTTACCGGAGGGTTTCCAACAGAAGGGGTTTCTTCGGGCTCTGATACTGCTGGACTTATGAGGTTAGACTTGGTATTTTGACCTAGGGTATAGGACTCAAAATTTCTCTTATACCTTTTGCCACTTCGCAGCAAACCACTTTTCTCGTCGAAGGTACTTTCAATTGCAAACATAGATTAGTAATACTAAATCTAACAGTCTGATTCAATGAGCAATATACCTTTATCATCCAATAGAATTTTAATTATCAAACTAAATGAATTCAAGTACTTACCCCTTGGTCCTTTGAAAAACTGTCGTTCGGCTTCGCTGAAAGACGTACTTGTGTCAATGGCGAACTCTGTCACAAATTCTTCAAGGGTTCGCGTTGTCTAGAAATCAACAGCTCGGGATATCTCGTTGTTCACCCTTTTCAATATATTAATTCTTGCGGGGTCCAATCAGGAAACTTACCTTTTTGGAAGTTCGTCCTTCTCTCTGTTAACCTGGATAACCACTGGTGCAACTCTATGTGGCTACTGCCAAAGAAAATTTCATAAACATCAGAAAAAATGTACCTTTGTAAAATGTCGTTTGAACTATGACGTGGATCTTTGTTCTCTTGTACAGCAAAGTTTAGATAAGTCTCTTCAATCCAATCACCGATTTCTTTCACTGAGGGTCTCCAAAACATAGCCCTCGAGGTACGACGTAAACACCTCTTGAGCAGATACTGAGTTCAACCGGAAACAAAACCAATTTGTTGGGCTTAGGGAAAACCTGGGTTCTATACTTTTGTCTTCGCACCAACAAAAGACCCACAATGTTGGCCCTTTCGGCAACAACCTGCGAACAGGTTGCAGTCTCACCCGAAACAGCTATGGGGTGCCGCAGAATCAGGTTTCTGCAAGCAGAAGAGGGAAATTATTGTACCTTTAGCTTCTAACAAATGATAATCATAAAATACAGATCTTTGATATTTACTTAATTAGCTTCGCGATTAGATAAACAAACAGTGCCTTGCTTAACCCTTTACTAGGAATTCACAACGAAGTTAGTATTTAGCAATGATCTTACTTATTGGTTATATATTTATGAATGCATAAAAGAACATAACAACAACACAACAAAAACACAACACACGATATAACGTGGTTCACCCCCAATTTAGGGGCTACGTCCACAGAACTATGTTTTATTCAACTCTTTACAAAAACCACAGTTCTGATCTACGCACTCAGCTGCAGATCCCTTCAATTCCTCAAAGCTGTGCACCAAGCTATAGATCTCTGTGCACATAGCTGCAGATCTTCTTAATCACCCAAAACCCTCTACGCACACAGCTGCACAGGTTGTCCACGCACACAGCTGGGACTTAACCTTCCTTACAAAACAAGCCTTAGCTTCGCATCAATTCATCTTACATCAAAATCCTAAACTGACTTCTTTACAAGAGTGCTTATTTATAGTGCACTTATTACAAAACCATGGGCTTAAACCATGGGCACCCCGAAACCTAAACCCTGGACTTAAACCATGGGTTTATTACAAAAAGAGGGCTTTGGCTCAACCCTGACACCCCTAAGACTATTTTGAGTCGCAACTCCGCTTACAAACTTCCACAAAAACCGCGGAGTTACCAAAATTAGGGACCGTTAAGGTGCGCACCCCAATAGAAATAATTAAAAATATTAAAATAATGTAATGAAACTATAAAATATCTCATATAAAATCCAAAGGAATAGTAAAATCATATCATTTTACTATTTACTAGGTTTGGAAAGCTACTTGGAGCAATTGTGTGCTTATTTCTGATGAAGATTCTAGATCCATTACCCGTCCGATTTTCGATCTATCTGTTCCAGGTAGGAGCTAAACCATCCTTAATATTTTCATGGTCAAAATTTTCCCTTTCCAAAGACATGTTTTGGGGTTTTGGCTTTTTTAACCCAAGGGTAAAAATCACACTCAGGGTAACACTCTTTCCCTTTGCGGGAAAGGTGGTGCTCGACCTGAACCATGATTTTCATACTCAAACAGGCGGTGGCACCACTCTGTCTCAAAGAGACAGAAGCAGTGCCACAAAGCGCTCCCAAAAGATGAACGAACTATCCGAAACAATGCTTTTAAAGTATTTTTAAAGGTTGATAATGTGTCTTAATACTTAAATTTTGGTTTTTGGTAGGTTGTTTCAGTCAAAATGGTCGTGTGGAAAGAAAGACACCATCAGGATGATGGTGCCAGAGTTGGGGAATATGATGCTTCTATAGCTTCTTTACGGGGCTGTGTCCTCCTAAATGTTTTCCATGTCTCAAGTATGAAGTCTCATGTGAGACTACCAGAGTACATATTGAGTATGTGGAATCCCGAGCAACAATAATTTGAGGTGGGTTCTCACATTCTTATAGTGTAAGTAGAGGACATATACTTCCTTACCGAATTGTCGAGGAAAGGTGAGCACATCTCACTAACAGGTTCTCAAGGAGGAGACATCATGACACAAGAACTCATAGCTCACCATTGTCTTCTAGGTACTCAGTTGTCTAGGAAAAAGATACCTATCAAGGAGGTGATGGATTTGCCTCTTCGGACAGTGATTTTTACCATGCAGCAGGTTGCTGGGAGCCAAGGGGCTCACCTAGATTATCAAGCCCATATGCTTTACATCTTGGAGGCTATGGCGCCTATGTCTATAACTGGACTGAGGCTTTACTGAGTGTGTTCAAGGATCAACTGACTCAGTGTCGGCAAGGGGAGTTAAAAAATTTTGGTTATGGGACCATCTTGGAAGCCTTCTTCTTCGATAGGATGCCCTTCTAATACCTCAGGTGAATTTCATCGAGCTGAGAGCACGATACCCTCGCATGTTGTGGTGGGTAGAGATCATGGCCCGCACCGATGGCAGCAGAGCCAATGTCAAGTATGGAAGCACGTTCTTCCGTTGGTTGGATGAACAAATTCTCATGGTGGAGCACTATCGTACGCTGGAACCGACATCAGGAGGGACCTTGATCTACCCTTACCAGCAGGTTCCCAATGGGACGATATTGGTAAGAAGAATACTCAATATTTTGATTATGTTTTGCATTTTCATGTTTTATAATATATATGAATGATAACAAGACTTAATATTTTCATGCAGATTTTGGAGATGAACGACCTGGGGGATCTTCCCAGATTGATAGATGAGCAGGTTCTTGTTTCATTCTTAGGGGGGATGATGAGTTGACTGAGTTGGAGGATAACCTCTAAGGGTTAACTCTTGAAACTCCAAGTGCTTCCATTGACAACCTCCCTAGGAGGTACCCGAGACACACATCCATAGTGTCAAGTTGATTTAGCCACCTACTATGGAGGGTAGCGAGAGCTATCATGTGCTACCATGAGCACCACTAGTCCTTCTACATGATCTATACATTGAAATATATCTATCTTCAGGATTTTTTCCATTTTTGTATATTTGAAATCCATATTTCTTCAATCGGAGTCTTGTGACCATATTTTGTAAAACACTTTCATATATATATATATATATACATACTTATTTATGGCAGTTTAAATGTGTTCAAATGGAAAATGATATTTATATGAGTTTCTTATGTCTTTTACTGTTAATTTTATTTTACAATGAACCATGTTTTATTTATCAAAATTTGTGTATGGGAAATATACCAGTCCTTTCCAATGAGTTGGCAACTGTGTTATAAGGCCTACGAATGTGCTTGTAAGTGCTTGATTCAAATGAAATTTCTAACAAACATGCTCTTATAAAAAGACAAAGGAGTGTAGGATTTATGATGGCATAAATGTGGTTCAAATTAAAAACCACTAGCTGTGAGTCCATGAATACTACTAAGTCATGAATGTCCCGAGATGCAGCCTCAGTCAACAAACCTATCATTGGTTGATAGTTGGCGATGTTATTGGTAGTTGGACCTATAAAAACCACTCTTGAACTGACTAATCCATGTTCTAGGAAATACAAAACCCAAGCAACTGAAGTGAGGTTCAAGGTATCATGGCAAGCACCATCATAAAAATCATAAAATGGCATCTGATCTGCATAACCAAAACATTGTGTAAATAGTACTGACAAAAACACAAAACCATATTGAAATACAAAAAACACACCAAAAATTCAATCAATATACATATATACAAGGTACCACACAGAAATGACTTCAAGCATAGTACCTTTTTAGGTATAACCTATTGCGAGGTTTCCCGGAAGGTATCCCATCGTAGTCTATAAGCTCATAGGACCCTTTCTCTAAAAATTTACTAACGATAAAGGGGCCGTACCACATGGATTCAAACTTCCCCTTCCCTAGCTTGTCATGTCTCTGATCATAAGTCAGAACCATGTCACCTTTGTTAAAGACACGAGGTTGAGCAGACTTATCATACTGAGCCTTAACACATTTTTTGTGTGCCTCGTTAGCCAAGGAAACATCTCTTCTATTTTCATCAAGGTTTGTCAAGTACAAAAATCATTATTCTTTGGAAGAAGTGTTTGGGAGAATTTATACTGCAAGTTTGAGTGACATGATCTCAAATTTGACAGGAAGGACAACCTCTAGTCCATAAACCAACTAAAATGGTGTGAAACCAATTAATGTTTTAACTGAAGTCCTATAAGCCCACAGTGTGGGAAAAAGAGTCAAATGCAAGTTGGATTTGTGATCTCCAACCATCCTATACAAAATCATTTTCAAAACTTTGTTAATGGCCTCAACTTGACCATTATCCCGCGGATAATACGGAGTTGAGTTTTCATGATGAAAACCCAACTTAGCACTCAACTCAGCCATCATTTGATTATGGAAATGGGATTCATGATCAGTGACTATGGCTTGTGGATGTCCAAACCTAGATATCACATGATTACAAAAAAAGAGGGTGGCATTCTTTCCATCCTCTGCATATGTAGGCATTTAATCATACCATTTTGTAAAGTAATCGATGACTACAATGATGTAACCATGCCCCTCGGCTAAGGTAGGATTACAATGCATGAAATCAAGACCCCATTTGGTGAAAGGTCCAACGACAATGATGGTGTGTAAAGGAGAAGGGTGGGTTCTCTTTTTTAGATAAAAGATTTGATAGGGTGGGCATTTCTTAACTACCTCATGACAATCGTTGAAGATTGAGTGCCAAAAATACCCAGCATGAAGTCTTTTTTGAGCTGTCGTCATCCTAGAAATATGACCACCACATGCTCTAGAGTGGTAATCATTTAAAATTTGTTCATCCTATTTGTGTGTAAGACATTTTCAAAGAATAGAGTCAATACCATGATGATATAATGTATCATTTAGAATGAGATAATATTTCTCATGGTGACAAATACGACGGAAATTGTCACGAGACATATCAGGATGAAACCATTTGGTATGGAGATAAATGGTCAAATATCAATACGATGGGGATCAGTTGTTCTGATTAGGAACAAAAATTCATCTAGAAATGTATCATTAGGCTCAGGTTCCATTAGAGAACAAGGAAGGTCACACATTATCTCCGTGAAAACTAAGGAATTCTTCAAAGTAGCCTTAGCGAACTTGAGATTGAATTCCTATAAGATGACAATCCAACTGGAAACTTACCCCTAGTACTTGACGAGTCAAAATTTAATACATGGGGTTTTGATCCACGAGAACAATTGTGGTGCGTAGCAAGATGTAGGGATGAAATTTCTGCATAGCAATGACCATAGCCACAGCTAGCTTCTCCACATGCTAGTAATGAGTTTCAAATTCAAGGAGACTCTTACTTCGGTAATAAATCACGTGTTCTTGGATGTTGAGATATTCCTGCACTAGAACCATACCAATAGTAGTAGTGGGGGTAGAAACATACAACATAAAGTCTTTTTAGTAATTTGGGGGGTGAAACACTGGTGAATGTGTCAAAAAGTGTTTCAAATTGTCAAAAGAGCATTGGGCTTGGTCATCCCAAAAGAACGGAGTGTCCTTCTTAAGGAGACACATATAGGCATGCATTTTTTCTGCGAAGTTGCATAAGAAATGATGAAGAAATTTTTCCTTCCCTTGTAAAATTTGGAGTTCAGTGATATTAGTCGGGGCGGGTAATGCCAAAATAGCAGATATTTTCAAAGGACCTATCTAGATGCCATCTTTGGAAACCACAAAGCCAATAAGACATCCAGTCTCAACAAAAAAGACACATTTGTGTGGATTAAGTTGAATATTATAATGAATACACCTAAGGAAAATATCCCTAAGGTTCCCTAGGTGGTCCTCCTGTTGTTATGAATGAGCAGGGAGATTGTCTAGATACGGCTCCACGATGTGTTTATTATCATGAAAAGCATAGGACATGGCATGCTAGAGTGTAGCTCCAGCATTTTTTAAACCAAACAATAACTTCTGATATGCAAAGGTTCCCTACGGACAAATGAGTGTCGTTTTATACTGATCGACAGGCAGAATATCTATTTGATTGTAGCCAAAAAATCCATCCATAAAAGAGAAGATGATGCTCCCATCATAGTTATCAATGATTTGATTGATGTGTGGAGTAGGGAAATTGTCCTTAGGACAAGCCTTATTTAAGTCTTGAAAATTGGTACAAACCCTAATAGTGCCCTGCTTCTTAGCTACAAGGAAAATATTAGACACCCATTTTTTTAGCGGTATGGGATAAATAAACCCCGCTTTCATAAGTTTCTCCACTCCGGATTTAATAGCTGCAACCTTCCTAGGATGGAATTGATGCAGTTTTTGTCAGACTGGCCTTGCCGTGAGATAAGTATTAATCTCGTGTACAATGATGGACATATCAATCCCAGGCATTTCTTTGTACGCCCAGGAAAAAACATCTCGAAACTCTTTGAATATATATCTATACCTTTTAGTTTCTTATGTTGAATAGTTCAATCCTACATGAACATGCTCAACAGTTTCGTGCTTCACTTATATGTTAATGGGGGTTGTCAGAGTGATGTTGCAAAGGTTTTCCTCAGAATCAGTGCCTTGTAACAGTATATGAGTTTGAGGAATGTAGACAATATCAGTACTAATGAGGAACACAAAATAAAAGTCTGAACTAGCGTTGGGAAGGAAAGAGGATCTAAGGTAATGATCTTCCCATATAGGTTCATCCGCACTCATGATCTCCATAATGGACTCATATGATAAAAACATTTGCCAGATATAGCATAGAGTGGGGAGAGAGGGTTATACCCAATAGGGTAGGTGGTAAGGATCTGAATCCACTAGATGAAGATCATTAGAATGGACACCGAAAGCAGATTGAATAGCATCATAGAGTGCTTTGTAAGGGCCTAGAGAGGATGACTCAACAACTTCTTTGCCTCTAGAACTGTGGCCGGTCGTGGAAATCATGTTTATAGTTGCCACTTCCATACAATGAGGGGTTGAGGGGAACACTCCCATGACGGTTTAATCCTTCAACATACCTACCCCAATCGATTGATAAGGAGGAGGGGATTGGCATAGCATAGGAATATTATTTGCAGTGGGGGTAGCAACATCTAGTGAACAAAAATAGAGTTGATCAATGGTCACAATATTCCCTAAATGAGGGAATTGGAGAGTTCGAACAACTGTTGAGGCGATAGCCGTCATAGCATAGAACCAATTTCTCCCCAATAGCAGATTGTAATCCAACAGAGCGTTGACTACCTCCACTTGAATGGAAACAGTATTTCCACCAAGCTTGATGGAAAGGGCCGGTAATAGACAATGAGGTTGGAAACCTCATCCGTCGAAAGCTTTCAAGGTTGTGTGTGACTTCGTTAGTTTGGGAGAACCAATGGCTCTCCAACAAGACACATACAATACTGAGGTTGAAGCTCCTTCATCCAAAACGGTCTTATGGACCTTTCTCCCAACTACTCTGGTCACGATTTGAAACGTGATCTGGTGGGGTAATCTGGACTTGTAATTATCCACATTAAAATTAATCAAATTATTGTTATTTGGTTTTAAGGCCCCTAATTCCATTAACAAGTTTTTGCGTTGTGTAGGAAAACTTTGGAGTACCTCCACGGTAGACATCGTGTAAGGTGCTTGAGATAAATCTTCAACAACATTGTATAATTTTGCAGCTCGAGCATTTGGATTAAACACATAATTCTAGAGAGTACTCTTAGGTGGGCGCAAAATCAAGTCAAGGTTAGGTTTCTTGATTGTAAGAGGGCCATTAGACGAAGAAGGAGAAGAAATAGTGGAAGGATATTTCTCAAGAAAAGGACTCTCACCCTTCTTCTCTGTATCTTTGTCATATGACTGACTACGAGTATTCAAGCTAATAGTTTCTGAGGACATCATTCAGATTTTTTTTGTAGAATTAAAGGTTCCTTGAGAAGACATATGATCTATCAATTGTTGTTGAGATGGATAGGGGTTGGTAAGCACTGTTGTTGTAGGGTTACTTTTAAAAAATTTACTAACTTTTGCACGATGAGGGAACTCCTTTGTGAAGTGGTCACAACCATACAATAGGCAAGGATACTTAGTCTTCCTCTTTCCTTTATTGTCATTCTTTGGGGCTATAGCGTTGGGATTTTCCTATTGGTTTCTAGGGTTTTTACCTTTTCCTTTTCCTTTCTTCTTATTACCAGGTGTCTGTATACTTTGAATAGCATTCACCTCGGTGAAAAGCGTAGGAGCAGAAGGAGTAGTGGTAGAAGTACTTTGTTTCTTATAAGGCTTAGCTACTGATGAGGGTTGGATTGAAATGACAACCCCATCAAAAGGATTTTTCGCAGGTGACTTGGTAGGGTATGTGCCAGGATAGGGAGCCTAAGGGATTAGATCATACAAAGTTCCAGTCTTGCAATAAACCAAGTACAGATACTGAGCACGACTGATAGCATGCTCTTCATTAACAACACCACCCATAGCCACATCACAAGAAATGGGAGGAAACAAGGATTTCATGAACCAATCAAACAACAATTGGTCTTGTATAGGAGCTTTAATATGTTGATGTATTTGTAACTTCAAAATGTATTCACTTGTATATTCACTTGTATATCTCATGTATTGCACCCCGATGTTTATGCCGGGAAGTATCTGTAATGTAATTGAGTCATGTCATGCCCCGATGTTCCTATAGGGAGGTTCTATAATGTAAACAAGTCATGTCAAGTCATTGTGGGTAACCCTCCTATTGTTCAAGGGTTAAATTCCCCTCAGTTGCGGGGCCCTAGGGTTATTAGAATTTCCTAGAGAAGTCAACCCTAGTAAGTCATTGTCAACTTGGGAATTAGTATAAATAGAGAGTGAGCCTCTATATTTATCACACACTCACTCACACTCAGTTGTAGCACATAGCTGAGGAAGAAGAAGTTGTTGGGCTAGAGAGAAAGAGGCTACTGCTATCAGGATATCATCTTAATGTTTTTGGGGCTTTGCTATTCATGCTGATTCTATCTCTGAGGAAGCTGTGGGGTTTTCTCCTTTATGGTTTCCCCGAGGAAAATATTTTTTTTCATTGTCTCATGTGTTTGATTGCTATGCTTGTTATTCTCTTAGTTAAGATCCTAAGTTAATGCCAGCTTAAATGATAAAAATCTAACATGGTATCAGAGCTAACCTGAGAAGAAGACACAGTGCAACTGTGGTAAATAGGGATTCCTACTTTTTGGATCTCTCTCCACATATTTTCAGAAAAATAAGGTTGGGATGACTCTCCTCCCCAGGGTGCATCTTTTTGTCGAAGCAGAATCTGATTCTAGGCATTTTCAGTTTTTTACTTGACACTTTTTCCGAAAATTAGGGTTTTCCATAGAAGTGGAATTTTTGAGTGAGCTCAGGTCTAGATTGATCTCCTCCTCAAAATTGAAGTTTAGAGATCAATATCAAAGGTTTTGGTTGGACAAAACTCCAAGAAATTCATACCCTAATCTACTCGTGAACCAGCTCTACAGAAATTTAGCTCCAAATCCAGATCCGACATCTTAACCTGGTAAGATCTAAATCTTTTGTATTTCCATTTGAGGTTCTCAGTTAAGATGTCTCATCATACCAAGCTTGATGAAAAGGTTGAGGGAGATGATAACTTCTGAGCCTGGAATTATAGGATCTCCCTGGTCCTGGAAGAAAATGAGTTGGACTCCTACATCAATGAGGAGATTCCAGTTCCAGAGGGAGATGAGGCTAAGGAATTACACAAGAAGAAGTTGGTTATGGCTAAGAGGATTATTACTAATTCAATCAAGGATAACCTCATACCATAGGTGTCCTTCCTTAAGACACATAAAGCTATGTTTGATGCCCTAACCAAACTGTTTGAAGGAAAGAACATAAATCGGAAGATGACCTTAAGGAACCGGTTGAAGAATGTGAAAATCTAGAATGCAGAGACCATACAATAATACTTCACAAGGGTCTCCCAGATCAAAGAACAACTTGAAGCAGTTGATAAAGAAGTGGAGAATGCAGAGATTGTAATGACCACCTTGAATGGTCTCCCTAGGACATGGGACTCTTTCATTCAAGGGATCTGTGCCAAAAAGAAGCTAGTCAAGTTCAGCGGACTATGGGAAGAATGCTCTCAAGAAGAAGCTCGGATAGTAGCTCGAGAAGAAAATATGGGAAGTGAAGAACAAGTTCTCAGTATACAATCCAAGAAAACTAGAACTAGCCACCATAGAGGTAAGAAATCTCACCAGAAGAGTAACTTTAGAAATCCTAGAGATATGTCTAAGTACATTTTCTATACATGTGATGAAAGAGGATACTTTGCTAGAGATTGTCCAAGAAATAAAAGTAGCTCTCACAAGAATAAGGGAAACAAGAGAATACATCATGCTCATGCTGCAGAGGATGATGAACCTTCCAAAAAGAGAACTAGAAAAGATAGTGATGATTCTTCAAGTGATGAAGACTATGTTGTGATTTCCACTCTCACAGGAACTATTACACATGGTAGCAATGATTGGCTTATAGACATTGGTGCTTCCAAACATATGACAAGATTCAAGGAATCCTTTGTGAAACTATCTGAACATGAATCACCTCATAAAGTGAAACTTGGAGATGACTACCAGTATCCAATAAAAGGTAGTGGTGAATCCTTATATAAGCTAGACTCTAGAAATTCTATCAAGATGAAAGACGTATTGTTTGTACTTGGACTAAAGAAAAACCTCCTCTCCATATCTGCATTGGATGCAAAAGGAATGAGGGTTGCATTTGTAGATGGTCAAGTCCTCATGTGGCCAAAGGGAAATTCTTTTGATGATGTAGTAGTGATTGGGGAACAAGAAGGAGGACTATACAAATTGAAGGGCCAACCAGAAAAAGCTTTGGTTAATGACTCGATATAACCAATGAGATTTGGCATAGAACGCTTGCGCATGTGCATTATAGAAAACTACCACTTGCAAGAAAAGTTGTTTAAGGTCTCCCAAAAATGTAGATAAAACATGAAGGTGTATGCAAAGGATGTGCAAAAGGGAAGAACACAAAGAAGACATTCCCAAGTAGCGAAAGCAAGGCAAAATGAATCTTGGAAATCATCCACTCCAATGTATGTGGTCCAATGTCATCCAGTTCATTAAGCGAGTATGTATACTATGTTTCTTTTATTGATGATTTTTCTAGGAAGACATGGATATACTTTATAAAGAACAGATACGAAGTATTCATCAATTTCAAGGAATTCAAAGCCTTGATCAAGAACCACACTGAAAAGAAGATCAATACCTTTCGATCATATAATGGTGGATAACTCACATCAAATGAATTCAAAGAGCTATTCAAAGACTCAAGGATTAAGAGAGAGTTATCCACTCCATATAATCCACAACAGAATGGGATTGTAGAAAGAAATAATAGAATGATCATGGAAGCAGAAAGGGCCATGCTTCATGATCAAGATCTTCCCATGCATCTATGGGTAGAAGCTACTAGAACAACGGTATATGTAGAGAACCGTACTCCACACAGAGTACTCGAGAACAAGACACCTAAAGAAGTCTTCTCCAGAAAGAAACCAAAATTCATCCATCTCAGAATATTCGGTTGTCCTGTATACATACACATTCTAAAAGAAAAGAGGACGAAGTTAGATCCTTTAGGAAAGAAGGGTATATTTGTGGGATACTTTGAAATCTTGAAGGCTTACAGAATATACTTTCCAGGATTCAAGAAGATCGACATCAGCAGAGATGTAACATTTGACGAAGATTCAGCCTACATCAAATCCAAGAAGAGACCGGATGAAGAACCCGAAGAAACAAAAACACCTAGAATTCATGATACAACCATGAACGAAGAAATTCAAGAAGAGGATTGAGAATTAGAAGAATCTCAAGAACCTATGGATCCACCTCAGGAGAAGAATACTCACAAGAGGAAACCTGCTTGGGTACGTGAAATTATCCAAGGTGTAGAAAGATATGGAGCTTCAGAAGAAACACATAGAGGAAGGAAGAGAACTTGGTCCTGCTTCAGTTATATATCCCTGTTATGTGACATTATTGATAAAGAACCTTCCAACTATGAAGAAGAAGCATAAATAAAATAATGGAAGGATGCTATGATCAAAGAGTATAAATTGGTCATGAAGAATGATGTTTGGGATGTTGTCCCAAGACTAGAAGGGAAGTCCATTGTAACTTCCAAATGGTTCTACAAGATCAAGCATGTTGCAGATGGAAGCATAGAGAAATATAAAGCAATATTCATGGCTCATGGCTTCTCCCAGAAAGAAGAAATAGAATATGAAGAAAATTTTGCACCTATAGCCAGATACACTTCCATCAGATCAATACTTGATCTAGCTGCAGTGATGAAATGGAAGATACACCAGATGGATGTCAAGACTGCTCTCTTGAATGGTGTAGTAGAAGAGGAAGTGTATGTGGAGCCACCACTCGGTTTTGAGACACATGATAGGGAGTCTCATGTGTGTAGATTGAAGAAATCCTTGTACAGTTTGAAACAAGAACCCATGACATGGTACGGAAGAATTGATGGCTTTCTATCCAGTTTGGGCTTTACCAAAAGTAAAGCAAATTCCAACTTTTACTACAAGTTTGAAAAAGTTAACCCAGTGATACTCCTACTGTATGTGGATGATCTGTTTGTAACAGGTATGTATGGGTTGATTGCTGATATGAAGAGGAAGTTTTCTTCCGAGTTTGAAATGAAATACTTGGGTATAATGCACTATTTTCTAGGCATGGAGGTGTGGTAGAATGTGGATGGAATATTCCTTGGACAAGGGATGTATATAGTAGAGATCCTGAAGAGGTTTCAGATGATGGACTGTAAGGCCATAACCACACTTATGGAATCAAACCTGAAGCTATTGAGTGATGCTTCATCAGAAGTGGTTGATGCTATGATGTAGCGTCAGATGATTAGGTCCTTGATGTACCTGATGAACACGAGACCAGATATTTGCTTTGCTGTGAACACCTTGAGCCAGTTCTTGACAGATCCGAGGCATGTTCACTTGATTTCTGCAAAGCATATTCTGAGGTACCTGAAGGGTATAGTTGATTATGGGCTCAAGTACGAGGTGAATTAGAAGAATAACCTGGAGGGTTATGTTGATTCAGATTGGGTAGGTAGTGCCATCGATAGGAAGAGAACTTCAGGATGTTGCTTCAGTATGGGATTAGGTGTGATCTCTTGGTTTATGAGGAAGCAGTCCTATGTGGAACTGAGTACAACTGAAGCAGAGCATGTCATAGCTTGTTCAGCTAGTTGCGAGGCAGTGTGGATGAGAAAGATACTATCTAATTTATTTGATCTCCAGTTGGATGCTACTTGTATATATTGTGACAACCAGAGTTGTGTGAAGTTGTCGGAGAACCCAGTGTTCCATGACAAGTCGAAGCATATCGAGATAAAGTATCACTATATCAGGAATATAGTGCAAAGAGGAGGAGTGAGGCTCCATTATGTTGCGATGGATGAACATATAGCTGATGTGTTGACGAAGCCATTGGCCAAAGTGAAGTTTGAGTACTTTATGGAGAAGCTTGGTGTTCTCTAGATCGAGGTTCCCTCCAAGGGGAAATGATGAGACCTAGAGCCATTCTAACATGGTGAAAGGATTAGGTTCCTTCCATGGTCAGATGTAAGGGCTGAGCCATTCTATCATGGTGAGAGGATTTGGTTCCTTCCATGTTAGATGTGAGTGCTGAGCCATTCTGATGTGACTATAGGATTGGTTCGTACATGATCAGATATAAGTGCTAAATTCCATTCTTGGAATGGAGGCACTTGGTCAGTTACCAGGAATACTCAGCTTGGTGCTAAGATTCCATTCTCTGGGAGAATGGAGGCACCTGTTCAGTTACTAGGAATCCTCAGTCTGGGACTAAGAGCCCTTCTGATGCGATGTGTTCGCACATGGTCGGATGTAAGTGCAGAGCCCTTCCAATGTGGTGTGTTCACACATGGTTGAATGTAAGTGTAGAGCCTATTCAATGCAGTGTGTTCGCACATGGTCATATGTAAGTGAAGATCCCTTCCGATGTAGTGTGTTCACACATGGTCAGATATAAGTGCTAAGCCATTATGGCGCAATGTGTTTACACATGGTCGGATGTGAGTGCTAGGCCTTTCTGACAAGATGAGGTTAGATGTGAGTGCTGGGCATGCCTTTCTGACAAGATGAGGTCATATGTAAGAGATGGGTGGGCCATTTTGACATAGGTTTAGATATAAGCATTGAAGAATACCTACATGAAGGCTAGGCCTAAAACTAGCATGAAAAAGGGCTAGCTCTGTAGAACTTCTTGTGACGAGAAGAATTAAGAGATAGCACCATTCTGAGATAGCACTGATGATGATGATCCAGACTTGATCAAGTGACGATCCAGATTTGATGATAATATAGTGATGATGAGCCAGCAGTGATGATCCAGATCTAGCGATGACCCAGATCTCGTGATGAAGAAGACTTGAAGATGAAGAAGACTTGAAGATGAAGAATACTTGAAGATGAATATGACTTGAATATGAAGAAGACTTAAAGATGAAGACAACTTGAAGATGAAGATGATGAGATGATCTAGTCGATACAAAGAAGAATACCAGTGATGAAAATTGTGTCGAAAGAATACCTTCCTATTTAAGAGGGAGTGTTCATGTATTTGTAACTTCAGAATGTATTCACTTGTATATTCAATTGTATATCTCATGTATTGTACCCCGATTTTTATTCCGGGAAGTATCTGTATTGTAATTGAGTCATGTCATGCCCCAATGTTCCTATCAAGAGGTTCTATAATGTAAACAAGTCATGTCAAGTCATTGTGGGTAACCCTCCTATTGTTCAAGGGTTAAATTCCCCACAGTTACGATGCCCTAGGGTTATTAGACTCTCTTAGAGAAGTCGTCCCTAGTGAGTCATTGTCAAGTCGGGAATTAATATAAATAGAGAGTGAGCCTCTCTATTTATCACACACTCACTCACACTCAGTTGTAATGCATAGATGAGGAAGAAGAAGTTGCTGGGGCTAGAGAGAAAGAGGATACTACTGTCAGGATATCATGTTACTATTTTTTGGGGCTTTTCTATTGGTACTAATTCTATCTCTGAGGAAGTTGTGGGGTTTTCTCCTTTATGGTTTCCCGAAGGAAAAGATTTTTGTTCATTGTCTCATGTATTTTATTGTTGTGCTTGTTATTCTCTCAGTTAAGATCCTAAGTTAATTCTAGCTTAAATGATAAAAATCTAACATAATAAGCCTTCGTCGTCTCCTCCACTCATAAATATGATCTGATATATGTGTGGAATATCTCTGACGAAGTGATGTCAAAAGATCCGTACCAGTTTCATACCGGATGGGAAGCTAGAAATGAGTAAGGAAAACTGTTGCCAATGAATTGAAGTCCACAAATGAATGTTGCAGAAGCTCAATTTACCACTTGGAAGTCGTACCAGTCAAATTTCACTAGAAGAGCCTCAAACAGACTGAATCATCCATCAAGGAGTTGGAAGAACACCATAGATGGAATGTCATAACATGGTTTTTGGGATCTTCTCCTTGATTCCCATCAAATTTTGATATATCTGATGGTAACCTTAACTTGAATTGTATGCCACAAAGGGTTATGTTGGATGGGGTCATTAATAAACTTGGACAGATCAGGCAAGTGCAAAGTTGCCAAAAAATGAAGTTGTCGATTAGGATGTAAATACTGGTAATATTGATATGGCATCTGTATAGCAGTAGGACCATAGGTCAATTGATACACCAATTTTTGGGGATTTGGATTCACATACGATCCTCTCGAATATTCGTTAGATGGAGGCGGGCCTCTAGGAGGAGGTTTTCCTCCAGGTGGTGGTGGTAGTGGTCCTATGCTAGGTGAGCCTCCACCAGTTGGTCCTCCACTAGGTGGAACTCCACTAGGTTGTCCTCCAAAAGGTGGTCCCCCAGAAGGTGGTCCTGCAGAATGTGGTCCTTATTGATGTATTTGTAACTTCAGAATGTATTCACTTGTATATCTTATGTATTGTACCCCAATTTTTATTCCGGGAAGTATCTATAATGTAATTGAGTCATGTCATGCATCAATGTTCTGATCAGGAGATTCAATAATGTAATAAGTCATGTAAATTCATTGAGGTTAACCCTCCATTGTAAGTTGAGGAAATAATCCCCACATTTGTGTCAAGGTTAACCCTCCTTGTTGATCGAAGGGCAAATTCCCCACTGTTGTGGGGCACTAGGGTTATTAGACTCTCCTAGAGATGTCAACTCTAGTAAGTAATCATTAAGTGGGGCTGACATGTTAAAGTGGACATTAAGTAAATGAAAGAATATGAATAGAGAGTGAGCCTCTCTATTTATAACACACACACTCACTCATTGGGGTGCATGAGTGAGACAGAGAGAGAAGCTGTGGAGATCATCTTTATGTTTTCAGGTTTTACTGTTGACATTCGTGCTCATTCTATATTTGAGGAAGTTGCATGGTTTTCTCCTTTATGGTTTCCCCAAGGAAAATTATTTGTGTCTCTTGTCTCTTGTGTTTATTGTTGTGCATGTTATTCTCTCAGATAATATCCTAAGATAATGCTAGCTTGAATGATAAAAATATAACATGGTATCAAAGCTAACCTAAGAAGAAGACATTGTGCAGCTGCAGAAGCTAGGGATTCTTGCTTTTTGGGTCTCTCTCCACAATTCATCAGCAAAAGTATGCTAGGCTCACTCTCCACTGAAGGGTGCATCTTTCTGTCGAAGCGAAATTCAATTCCGGACATTTTCAGTTTTTGGTGCGGGAAATTAGGGCTTCTTACAGAAGATTAATTTTTGAGTGATCCCAACATAGGATTGATATCCTCATCAAAATTGAAGTTTGGATACCTGGGTTGACATTTTTGGTTGGGTGTAACTCTGGGAAAGTCAAACCCTAGTTTGACCTCGAGCTAGAAAAACCATAAAATACTAAAATTGATAGGTTTTTGTACATTCGCTATATCGTGAGATTGGAGAAGGATCAGGATCTAAAAATTTCATAGGATGAATACACAATCCTTATTTACACTATTTCCAAACTTTAGCCTCTGATTCACTATATTCTAGGAGATATGATCCCTTCAAGTTAGGGTTCCATCCTCTTCCAGGATTCATCCCTAAATAGGACACCTGGGGAGAATTTCTATAACTCGGGATACAAAGGTCCAAATAAAATTTATAAAGATGTTCTAGAAAGGACATGGAATTTAATTTCTGTGGTCCAATTTTCAGACCTTGAAGATGAAATAGTGACATGTGGAAGTCCGTACAACTTCGCTACGTTGAACAGTCCTGAAACAGGTCACCTTGGGAAAATGCTTATAAGTCCCAATTGGTGAAACCCATTATGATGAAACCTATGGTGTTGGAATAGGGGCAGGAGAGGATACCTTAGTGCAATGTTTTAGACACAAAAAAGCAGTAATTTCAGAGATACCAAAGAAACAGTAGCAGACATTTCTGTAGAAGAAATTGGTAAACTAGGGATTGCTGTTCCGGGAGCATCCCTCTGTTGTTTTCAGAAAAGGAGTTCATTAGAAAACTCACCATGAAGAGATATATATTTCTATCCAATCATATCTTAAATATTCCAAGTTTTTAAAATTAGGTTTTCTCCGACAAACCCTAGATAAGCCAACTCCAGAACCAGGACGGACACCTCAAATCGGTAAGATCTAATCTTTTTCTATTTTCATTTGAGGTTCTCATTTCAAAGTGATCTATCACTTCAGCTTGATGATAAGCTTGGTGAAGTTGAAAAATTCCAAGCATGGAAGTATATGATCTCTCTAAATAAAATGAATTGGACACCTACATGAGTAGAGAGGTTCCAGTTCCAGAGAGAGATGAGGCTTTTGCCTTACAGAAGAAGAACTTGGTCAAGGCCAAGAAGATCATTGCTGATTCAATCACGGATCAACTTGTACTGCAAGTGTCTTTCCTAAAGACACCGAAGATGTTTGATTCCTTGACCAAGATATTTGAAGGGAAGAACATAAATTGGAATATGAACTTAATAAACCAGTTGAAGAATGCGAAGATCTAGAATGCAGAGACCATACAGTCATACTTTACAAGGGTCTCTCAAATCAAAGAACAACTTGAAGTGGTAGAAGAAGAATTGGAGAATGCAGAATTTGTGATAACCACCTTGAATGGCCTCCCAGGATCATGGGATTCATTCATTTGAGGAATGTGTGCTAGAAGGAAGTTATTACTTTCAGGAGATTCTAGGAAGAAGAAGAAGCTCAACTCATAAGAAGAGAAGAGAAGATGGGAGCAAATGAAGATCAAGCTCTCACAAAGAAGATCCTTGAAGCGATGAGGAGTACGAAGGACTCAAATCTTGAAGAACCTCTTATCCATCTTAGCATTTGGATAAGAAATGATGCTATTATGAATGAAGAAGATGATAAAGATGAAGGATCAAGAAGGAGTCTACCCACAAAACAAATAAAGATAAGTATTCAATTGTCATTTCATGATATTGTTTTGTTATGCATTTGTTTATGTTTAGTTGAGGTATTATGCATGATAGAATGTTTTCAGTAATGACTGTATACTACTATTATGCATGTGATGGGTAAGTAGCTCATGGTGCTATACAACTCACCATTGCTACTTATCTAGAATGAAACCTCTTTGCTGACATATTGGATTCAATAGTAAAAAATGAGGAATTAGAAACTAGGTGACTAAAAATTCTAGTCACCATAGTTTTTTCAAGTGATTTACTACTAAATATGAGCAATTTTGATTGATCCAACTATAAACGACTAAAATTAACAACTAATTTAGTCACTAGTTAACAAATATGACTAGATAATAAGTGACAGAATTAAAAATGACTAACATAAATGACTAATTTAGTTACGGCATAAAAAATGACTATCTAGACGAATATAAATGAGTCATTTATGTTAGTCATTTTTAATTGTGTCATGAAAAATTGCAAATTTGACAATGAAGTGTAAATTAAATTTTGTAAATTGTAACAAAATTAGTGCCATGCACCTCTATCTTTAGAGATCCACCAAACCAATTGTGCAAATTTTCTCTTGACCATCTTTATCCATGCTACACCATTGAAGCAAACCCGACTAAGCACGTTCGAAAGGAAAATTAGGTTCCTACGTCAATTATGAATTAGGTACTAGAACCAATACCATATCGATACCTAGCTAGAAGAACCATATTAGTCGTACATCCCCTCAAGAACCGACCATTTCAATGCGCCTCCTCCACGTAGACTTACCAAATGCATCCAATGCATGGCACAAAAAAACGTCCACTTCGGATCTGTGGGATGAAGGTATCATTCAACCCCTGCTCCCCTATTTTTTGCACTCAATACCCTATTTTTTCAGATGATAGGTCAGTTCAGGATTTCACAGTGACTAGTCATAGCACTTCAAAGGTATGGTTCTTGTCGCTCTGATCATGTTCATCACTCCAATCAATAACTAGTTGTTATGGATTTTTACAGGTTTCAATGCTTTCGGAGATACTGCTTCCACTTTATATTCACAATTATCACCATCTCTAGCCTATGCACTCATAACCATATGCATTTTGATCTTTCATCCTAGGAAAATCATGAGCACCCTCCTACAATGCCACTATTTGCAAAGGTCACTGGTTTTTGCACATCAACATTCCTCACACAATCCAAAGGAAAATTGAAGCAGACATTAGAAGAAGTGATTAAACTTTGCAAGGAGGTTTACTTGTTGCAAATGTCATTGTAGAGCAGGGGTTGAATGATACTTTCAATCCACAGTTGATGTGTTTTTTTGGCCATGCATTGGATGCATTTGGTAAGTTTACATGGAGGCACATTTGAATGGCTGATTCTCGAGGGGATGCAGGGCCCTCATCTGTGGCTTTTGCTGGTCGCCATCCCAAAGAGTATTGATCATATTTTGGTACCAGTTAGAGTCGATGATTTGGCAGAGAAGTGGCGACTACAACCGGCTTCCGGGCCAAGTCATCGAATCCATAGACTAATCCATTTATAAAAATAAACAACTTATATGATAATTATTAAAAAAATATAATATATACCTAATTAACATAATTTAGATAATAAAATAATAAAAATAAAACAAAAATATATATTCTGCCACCAAACTCTCCACCCACCTCTGTTAGGGCATGATGGCAGATTTTCCTGAACCCCATGGAGATTTCATCCTCTAATTCCATTAATGACTACTCAGGTCGTTGGTGCCAAATAGCTTGTCCAAACTGTGATATCATTGAGGAGATTGGTATGGATATTTACCATGATTGATGGTTTACAATTTCGGTATTACCATCACTGCCAAGATAAAACAACACTGGAGAGAACCTAGAGGCTCGTGAAGAGATGGACCACGAATTTTTTAGCTCTAGAGTCAACATATCCTTCTTTCCTTACAAAATACCTTGTAATTTTCTTGGTTCAGTGTGGATTGATAAATTTTTCTTGATTATAATACTGAAAGTTTCTTGGTTTGGTGCTAATTGGTAAATTTTTCCTGAAGAGTAGGTAGCTAGGTTAAAATCGCCGATAAGTATCTTTTTACTGGGAATTTTTATCATTTATCCTGAGAATTAACACTAACCCTAGGCATCGAATCAACTCCTGACATCACCTCATCTTATGTGCTTGCTCGTCTATGCGGCAGGTTACTAGCTCACAGGTCTCAAGCTGTGTCGATCCAACCGACTACCCGCAAATTGATCTAGAACTGGAGCCCATGGATTTTCTTTGTTAATAGCCACATCCCACCTAATACCCACCCCATTGAACCCCTCCATAGTTGTCCTAGGTCCAAGTAGAATGACATCTATAGAATGGACACTCCATGTTGAAAACACCATTTTTGTGAGGACACTTTGGTACTATACACAGTTGCCACAAATATTGATTCCATGATGGGGGTGCACTCCCTATTTACTATCCAAGTCATGTGGTACCAGTCTATAATTCATCTCTGCTATTCCAGTTGACTGTGTGGTACTAGCTTGCAGCTAAGGGGTATGCAACTTGGGAGGTGTTGTAGACAATTTGAAGTTTGAGTAGCTTGCTTTAATGTTGTTTTCCCATATGTCTGGTCCCAAGGGTAATCAAAAAATAAATAGCTTCTCCCACTTGAAATGATAAAGGAAATTGAATAGGTTATGTGAGGAACACTATTAGTAGAATATCTTCTTCTGCTCCAAGAAATTCGACTGTGAGGCCATAAATAGATACAGTTGGCAGTTGTGGCAAGTGATGAGACTATAATGCCAAGATCAGTTCCACGCCGAATGATACCTGAAACATTTTAGTGCTATCAGTCAGCCCAAATGAATAATCTTCTTACATTGATCTCATCAAAGTAGACATCCCTTGTAGATATTTTTCGCAATTAAAACTGACTGCAATCCAAAAAAGTTATGAAGCATGACACAAAAATGTCCTTTCCATCAAGGACATATTCCATCAGCATGATTCTCACTTTGCAAACTTATTTATTCCCTGTGGCTCTTTTGGAATATACATATTCTTTAGGGTAAATTATGGTTCTCAGAAGACCCTGTGCTATAATCATCTTGAGTTATGTATGTTTCTACCACCATGCTTTCAAATATCCATTTACATTCTTCGTTGTTCAATTCAAAGTCATGCCTGTTGTAAACTAAGCTGGAGGAAGAAATTTATTTGGCTCAAATAGCATATATTTTCAATAAAACCAAGAACGTAATGCCACCCAAAAGGATTAAACTTAATACAATTGCAATATAGATGCCAACTACTTCTCTCTTTGTTAGTTGATTCCTTCTAGATATTGAAGATTCCAATGAAACCTGTGAGCAGAGAGCCAACGACTTTCCAGAGAGTCCAGTATTTCCCACAAAAGAGATCCAATGCCATTTGGAAGCACTCAATGGCAACTATCCTTGGAGAAAATTATTGGATAAGTTCAACTCATCCAAGCTTCTAAGATCCCCAATATCATCAGGAACTTGACCGCTAAGTTGATTATTGGAGAGATTGAGAAATTTGAGCATCATTAAATCCTGAAGTGAAAAAGGAATACTTCTATACAAAAAATTACCACTCAAGTCTAGCATGACTTGTAGATTACCAATCTTTCCAATCTCCACTGGAATTGAGCCTGTCAAAGAATTGTATGAGAGCCTCAAGTCATAACGTTTTTCACATTTTTTGATAGAAGAAGGGATTATTCCAGAAAAGTTATTCTTCTGCAAATAGACAACATTCAAGGAAACAAGGTTCCCCAGCTTCCTTGGTAAACTACCCCAAAGCTTATTATTGTCAAGAGAAAGAGTGAGTAAAGTGGTACAATTTCCAAGCCAGGATGTAATTTTTCCATTAAATTCATTGAAGGAGAGTTTTAGCTCTCCAAGCCCATAGAAATCATGAAACCATCCAAGGATAGGTCCAGAGAAATGATTATTATTCAGATCCAGATGACTCAGATGCATGCACTTAGCAAGCTCTACAGGTAACCCACCAGTGAGATTATTCCAAGATAAGTCCAATAGATTGAGCTCCAACATCTGGCCAATCTGTTTAGGAATTCTGTTGTTCAAGCCATTCCTACCTAGTCGGAGACAGCTTAAAACTCTGGAATCAACCAATTGGGATGGGATTTCCTGTGAAAAAACTATTATTTGTCTAGTCTAATGTTTTGAGAAAACTTGAACCACAAAGAGGAATTATGATTCCATTCAATTTGTTGTTCCAGAAATTGACATTAGTCAGGTTTTTCAAATGAATCAGGTCTCTAGGAAGAAGTCCTTCAAGGGAATTATTATATAGAACAATCATCTGCAAACCTTCAAGAATTCCAAAAGATTGTGGTATTGTTAGAGAGCTTATTGCAAGGAGATTATTTTTTTTATTTCTTCTCCAATACTTCACTTAACTCTTTGTCTTAAAAAAAGTATAAATATAAATTCGTTTTCTTGAGTGGATTGCTTCCCCGATAGCTTCAACTCTTTACACATTATTTGTGTTTGTTTGGATAAATGTCCTAATTTATTTCTATGAAGGTTAAGTTATATATACATTATATATGCTCTGATGGATAGGAAGTGAAAGCTGTATGAGAAATCCGCTAGCAATTTTCTTAATTTAGCAGTGGATAACTTTTTCAGGTTGTTTTTCAATGGAATGGCTTGAACCAATCTAAAGTGTCTAGTGTCTTGCAGAGAGCGGCATCAATTGTGTGCCTTCGAGATACATGAGACCTGATGACGAGAAAACCTCTAAACAGAATCTTGTGGAAGAGGATATACCCATCATAGATATCTCCAGTCTCTGTGATGAACGATGGATAAAGACTATGGAGGAAATATCAGATGCATATAGAGACTGGGGATGCTTCCAACTGATAAACCATGGAGTTTCTCCAGAGCTCCTCATGGCCAGATGTGAGGTATCGAGAGAGTTCTTTGATCTACCATTAAAGGAGAAGAAAAATCACACAAATGATCCTCTAACTTATGTTGGATATGGAAGTCGAATTGGTGTGAAGAAAGGAAAACCAGAGGGATATAGGTGATGAAATAATAGTCAGTCTGCCACATTTTATTCAATGACAGAATTTCATGCTTTTAGTTGGACTAATTAGTTTCATTAGCACACCTACATATTTTGTGGTTGGATCTGGTCAATGGAGATTGAAATATAGTTATAAAATGGAGCTAAAGCAGACAATACCCTAGGAAACTTTCACTACAAGCATCGTGAAAAACCTCTTATTTTGCAGCCTCATCTTGAACACAATAGGGAAGATTTTCAAATTCAACTTTGGGACTGTATATGTTGACATGCACCCTACAAAAAATACATTATCCCTCTTATTCCAAGACGATGAGCTCTCACCATTCTTGATTTGCAGATATCTAGGATGCAGCCAAATCCTCACATTAGCTCACCTAAAAAAGCTTCATTGCTTCTCTGCACATGCTTGTCTTCATATGACTTATGTAATAGGGAAAACATGTCTACATAATTCCTTCATTCGTATCCCTATACAACAGGCTCTGCAAGATATTATTTTTCCAAATGTTGCTCAAAATCTGTCTGTAAATTATGCACAATAAAATGTCAAAACAGTCCCTAATGTGCTGCCTTAGCTGCTGAGGCAGGCCAGCAAGCTCACACAAATTTTCATTTCTGAAAATAATGCCTCCAAATGCATGTGAATGCATTTTGAGGTGTAATATGACCTATGCCTACTATTCTTATGGTTACATTTAGAGCTTGAATAATATTAGTGTTGGGGCGCGCACCTTAACGGTCCCTAATTTTGGTAACTCCGCGGTTTTTGTGGAAGTTTGTAAGCAGAGTTGCGACTCAAAATAGTCTTAGGGGTGTTGGGGTTGAGTAAAAACCTTATTTTTGTAATAAAACTATGGTTTAAGTCCAGGGTTTAGGGTTTGGGGTGGCCATGGTTTAAGCCCATGGTTTTTTAATAAGTGCACTATAAATAAGCACTCTTGAAAATAAGTCAGTTTAGGCTTTTGATGTAAGATGAATTAATGCGAAGCTAAGGCTTGTTTGTAAGGAAGGTTAAGTCCCAGCTGTGTGCATGGAAGACCTCTGTAACTATGTGCGTAGAGGGTTTTTGGGTGATTAAGAAGATCTGCAGCTGTGTGCACAGAGGTCTGCAACTGTGTGCACGGCTTTGAGGACTTGAAGGGATCTGCAGCTGAGTGCGCAGATCAGAACTGTGGTTTTGTAAAGAGTTGAATAAAACACAGTTCTATGGACGTAACCCCTAAAATGGGGGTGAACCACGTTATATCTTGTGTTGTGGTTCTGTTGTGTTGTTGTTATGTTCTTTTATGCATTGATAAATATATAACTGATAAGTAAGATCACTGCAAAATACTAACTTCACTGTGAATTCCCAGTAAAGGGTTAAGCAAGGAACTGTTTGTTTATCTAATCGTGAAGCTAAATAAGTAATATCAAAGTTCTGTATTTAATGATTATCATTTGTTAGAAGCTAAAGGTACAGTAATATCCCTCTTCTGCTTGCAGAAACCTGATTCTGTGGCACCCCATAGCTATTTCGGGTGAGACTGCAACCTGTTCGCAGGTTGTTGCCGAAAGGGCCAACACTGTGGGTCTTTTGTTGGTGCGAATTTAATGGTATAAAACCCGAGTCTACCCTATAGCCCAACAAATTGGTTTCGTTTCCGGTTGAACTCAGTATCTGCTCAAGAGGGGTTTACGTCATACCTCGAGGGATATGTTTTGGAGACCCTCAGTGAAAGAAAACGGTGATTAGATTGAAGAGACTTATCTGAACTTTGCTGTACAAGAGAACAAATATCCGCGTCGTAGTGCAAATGACTTTTTACAAAGGTATGTTTTTTTTGATGTTTATGAAATTTTCTTTGGTAGTATCCACATAGAGTTGCACCAGTGTTTATCTAGGTTAACAGAGAGAAGGAAGAACTTCCAAGAAGGTCAGTTTCCTGATTGGACCCCCGCAAGAATTAATATATTGAAAAGGGTGAACAACGAGATATCCCACGCTGTTGATTTCTGGACAACGCGAACCCTTGAAGCAGTTGTGATGGAGTTTGCCATTGACACAAGTACGTCCTTCAGCGAAGACGAATGACAGTTCTTCAAAGGACCAAGGGGTAAGTACTTGAATTCATTTAGTTTGAGAATTAAAATGCTATTGGATGAAAAAGGTATATTGCTCATTGAATCAGACTGTTAGATTTAGTATTACTAACCTATGTTTGCAAGTGAAAGTACCTTCGATTAGCAAAGTGGGTTGCTGCGAAGTGGAAAAAGGTACAAGAGAAATTTTGAGTCCTATACCCTAGGTCAGAATACCGATCCTAACCACGTAAGTCCAGCAGCCTCAGAGCCCGAAGTAAACCCTTCCATTGGAAACCCTCCGGTAACCCCGCAGCGAAGACCTATTATCCTTGAGAACCCGTCGCAGTCTGAAAGTAACCCTAGCCCGAGTATTCCTGTCAGAGGTCAGTCTACCCCAGTAAGTTCCCCCCTGCCTACTACCAATCCCCCTCCCTCCCCCCCTAGATCCGTGATGGCCCATATGAATGACGACATTAAGCTCCCTGTTTTCAAAGGAACTGGATCAGAGGATCCATAATAGTTCTGGTTCTTATGCAAAGAGCGCAGCTGGTTACTTCTTTTACAGACCGTGCTTTGACTTGGTTCTTGAAGTTTTCCAGCACTCAAAACCATGTCTTGGCTGATATAAAAGTAGCAATGATAAAGGAATTTAAGAAGCTGAAATCAGAGTCGCAGTGTATCACCGAGCTAAAGGAAATCCAGCAGAGGCGAGGAGAATCAGTGTGGGACTTTGATCAGAGGTTCAAAGTTCTGCTAGATCAAGTTAGTTTCACTATTGGACCAGTGCAGCATAAAGAATGGTTCATTGCAGCTTTGTTACCACACAATAGGACTCCACTCATGCAAGTGAAGGTTGCGGATCAGCAAGAGGCTTTGGAAATCGCTATGAAGCTTGAAACAGCCCCTGTCGAAGATAATTCTGGTATCGCTCAAATACAAGCACAGTTGGCAGCGATGGCTCTGGAGCTTCGCGATATGAAGAAGGGAAAGCTAATCGTAAAGAGGTTTGGTGTACACAATGTCGGATAGAAGGTCACGACAAAGAACAGTGTCCTGCGGTAAGAAATTTCCTAAATTCTGGTGCACCAAACCTGTTCAACCCTAGTGTTCTATATTGTGAGATATGTAGGACAACTGGCCAGCATCGACCTGAAGACTACTATCTTCTGCAGAGGTATGTGCAAGTCCCTAAGAACCCTTATTGTAAGTTTTGTAAATCAGTGGGACACAACGAAAATGAGTGTCACAGCTTTGAACTCATGAGAGAACGAACTTATGATGCTTATCGGGTACAAAATGATGGCCAAGGCAATGATGGATATGGTTACCATGGTAGTACATCAGGTCGCGGAGCTTTTGGAGGTCGTGGTCATGGTGGTATGGCTGGAAGAGGTCGAGGCCAGGTTGCGTGCTATAACTATAACCAGGTAGGACATCTAGCTAGAGACTGTCGGAACCCAACTACGACATGTCGATATTGCAGAGCTGTCGACCATGTGATTAAGCAATGCTCGCAGCTGATAGCAAAGATTCAAGAAAGAAATAGTGCCCCTACTCAGAATATTCAGTATATTGCTGTGGAGCAACAACATGTCCCAGCCATTAATGTTGTTACCAGGAGTGGAGCTACGACATAAGTGCAGAACAAGGAGAAACAACCTGCCGAGGCTTGGTTTCATAAGGCCCCAGAAAAAATCCCAGCATTTGATGTCAAAAGAGAAAAAGAAACATTTATGGAAGCCAAGAGAGACATTGCTGACCCCAACACATCAGTAGTACCTGTGCAACATCCTCAAAAGAAGTCGCAGCCGCAAGAAGCTTCGACGGATAAAGTAAGTACACTGTCCTCCTTTTTATAGAGTTGTATGAAGCTCTTGAGAAATCAGAATGCTTTAAATGAGTTGCAGAAAGTTATTGCTTCTTGCGAACCTCAGCGAAGATCGGGTAAGGAAAAAACTGTTCATAGAGTCAGAAGAACTGGTAGGGAAATGAGATTGGATGCTCAGATAGGAGAATATGAAATGACTGATGTCATCCTGGGCCTAGGATCAAAGTAAATTTCTTAACTAAGAAGACATGGGAATAGATGGGAAAAACTACTCTGGAATGGTCCCCTATACAGTTGAGATTAGCCAATCAGCAGAATATTGTGCCCCTAGGAAGACTCCCTAGTCTATAAATAGATATTGATGGAGTCAGTACCTTAGCAGACTTCAAGGTAATTGAAATAATTGATGGCAGTAACCCCTATCCAGCACTACTAGGCATTGAATGGGCAATAGATAATGATGCAGTAATCAACCTAAAGAAGAGGCAGATGACTTTCGAAGGGAAAGGACTGAGAGTCATAGTCCCATTGGATCGTTCTCAAGGAGAGAGGTACATTGAGCTAGTAAGAGATGAAGACCAAGATGTTTTGGACCATATCTACAATATCACAGTGAAGGAAGAAGATTATGTTGATCCTACTGCCGAAGGTATCATGGATTGGTAGTGTGATAGCTCCTGCATGACAGATTCAGATGACGGCCTAGAGAATTGGCAGAATAGACTGTATGAGCTACATGGACATCGATGTGAAAGAATTACCAAGTCCCTCAGATGGCTTAGTTCACAGACAAGAAACGTACCTATTTTTGATGGTTCGACAGACCCAGAAGAATTTATTGTGCAGTTCTCAGAGCAGGTACCAGACTCACAGAAAATGGAGACTCTGGATTCAGCATTCAGAGCCACAGTATCCAGATGGGGGAATGGTCACAAAAAGTACATTCATATTTGGGAAGCGTGCCAGAAGTCCCTTTGCCTAAGATTTAAGGACCAACCTCAGGAGGTGCGAAGTAGGTTTAATGGTAAGACTAGTCCTCAGGGACATTTGGAGCAATGCTACAAGGCATGGAAGCATGTACCTCATGAATAATGGGTAGATAGGTTTTTGCACACCATGGAACCTATAGCAAAGAACTAGTATGTGAAGGTCGAGCTTCGCCATGGTACTGTAAGTTGGGATTGTCTTGTTGATAGTTTTGTGTTGACATTTTCTATTAATGAGGTTTCTCCTGCTTTGGACGCAGCTGTTAGGTTTATCCATACTAAAGTATTTGATGATCAAGAAATAGCAGAATACCAACCTGATTGGAAGGGACAAGAAGCCAATGCGGTAGAATGTTATAACCTCGCAATTGACGAGGATGACGATCCACGCAACATTAACATTCCTGAGTCAGAAGGACACTGCAAAGTATATGGCCCAGCAGTTGAAGCACCTGAAGTGACTCAGCCCTTGAAGACGCGGACCGTAAAAATTGGGTCAGAAGAAAAACCTAAGTATGCTACCATTGGATATTATTGGGATGACGAAATGGTGAGCAAGGTGACCCAACTTCTCCATGAATATCAAGACCTATTTCCGATGAAGTTCTCAGAGATGAAAGGTATCCTTGGTGATATAGGAGTGATAAAGATCCCTTTGAAACCTGATGCGAAGCCTGTGAAATAGCGCCCTTATAGGCTGAACCCTAAGTATAAGGAAAAAGTCTGAATGGAGCTAGATAAGATGCTTGCTACAGGAATCATTGAGCCTGTTGAAGAGTCTGAATGGGTCAGTCCTATGGTGGTGCAAGAAAAAAAAGACTAAGGGAGAAATCAGAATCTGTGTCGATCTGAGGAAGCTGAATGATTCCTGTTTGCATGATCCTTTCCCCACTCCCTTTACAGATGAAGTTTTAGACAATGTTGGAGGTCAAGAAGTGTACTCTTTTATTGATGGATTTTCAGGTTACCATTAGATTAGAAATTCTCTAGAAGATCGACATAAGACAACCTTCGCTACAGAAATGGGATCCTTCCAGTATACAGTTATGCCCTTTGGATTGAAGAATGCACCCGCCGAAATGACAACGCAGTAGAAGAAACAGCTGGTGGTTAGAGCAGCCGACTTTACCTTAATAGTAGGACAACTATATAAGATGGGACCAGATGAAATACTGCGCAGATGCATCCTGGAGCATGAAAAGGCATTATTTTTGGTTGAGGCACACTCTGGCGCAGCAGGAGGTCATTACATAGGAAAAGCTACAGCACATAAGATTCTGACAGCCGGATTGTGGTGGCCCACAATTCATAAGGATGCAAGAGAGTATTGCCACAGCTGTGACATTTGTCAGAGGACAGGAAAACCATCCAGGAGGGATGAGATGCCTCTAGTTCTACAGGTAACTTTACAACCCTTTGATAAATGGGCTATTGATTTTGTTGGACCTATCAATCCTCCTGCGAAGAAATCTAGAGCAAGATACATTATTACAGCAACTGACTACCTTACTCGTTGGGCCGAAGCTCAACCAGTCAAGACCTGTAGTGCTGCGACAGCTACGAAGTTCATCTTCGATAACATCTTGTCAAGATTTGGGTGTCCTAGAATTATTAAGAGTGATCAAGGATCACATTTCTTAAATAAGACTATTGAAGTATTAACTGAAGAATTTCAAGTATATCATCAAAAGAGTATTGCCTATCATCCTCAAGCAAATGGAACTATCGAATCCTTTAACAAGATCCTTGAACATGCTCTGATGAAGGTTTGCAATGCTAACAGAAATGATTGGGATCTTAGAATTCCAGCATTACTATGGGCTTATAGAACCACCTACAAGAAGTTGACAGGCCATACACCTTTTAGGTTGGTTTATGGACAAGAAGCAGTCATGCCCATGGAGTACATTGTTCCTAGCCTTAGAATATCTTCTTTCACAGAGATGGATGACCCAGATATGATGAAAGAAAGGCTGGCAAAGATACTAGAAATTGAAGAGGACAGATTCATTGCAGGGTTCCAGCAGCAAGTACAGAAAGCTAGAGAAAAAACATGGCATGATAGACACATTAAGAAGAAGCAGTTCCATAATGGTGATCTTGTGCTTTTATATGACAGTAAATTCATGAAATTCCTAGGGAAGTTCAAGACACATTGGAACGGACCATACATAGTGTAGAGAGTTACTGATGGTGGTGCAGTCCAGTTAGCTAAATTGAATGGAGAAATTTTACCTTCCATGGTGAATGGAAGTAGGTTAAATAAGTACAGGGACAAATCGGGACCCCTTAATCAGAAGTAACAGCAAGAAGGACAGTTTAAGTACCAATAATAGTTGGAATTGGGTACTAGACTATAATGAAGCTGTTCTCAAAGCTACGAAGTGTTGAATACTATCAAAGTCTGAAGGTTGAAGTTTGGTTGCCGTATAGGTTAGGATGGGTCGAAGGTGAATATTATGTCAAGGGTACTCATTGAGGCAAAGCTGAAGTTAGTGGTTGTGTCGAAGAAGAAAGGTGTGTTGTAGCCTAAAATGTGACTGACGGGACAAACTCAACTTGGCGGCATCGGCACATGAACTGCCTATCATGATGAGATTTTTGGAAAATCTAGCATCGTGTGGACCGGATTTACGGGTGTTCCATCATATTTGGCATCATTAATGCACCATGATGATAGATTTTGTTGTGGAATTCTATAAGAAGCTACACCGGCCTCCGACTCCTACATTGTGCACTTATTTGAGTTAGCACCATGTCGAATGATCGCGAAGTCCAAGAATTGTTACAAGAGTTTAGGGAGAGAGGTATGCAAAACCTTATGAGCAATCCTCCTTGTGAGGAGGCGTCTCCAGCGCCAAAGAAGCCAATGCAGATACGATCAACCAGAAATAAATTTAAGGAAGAAGTTCACTCTAAGTGGAATGAAGAAAGGCACAACCCCTTAGGAAAGACTCAGGAGGATCCCGAAGAATGGAGGCATGCTTTTTGTCTTACGTAAAATTACAGTGGCATGAAAACATAGGGGCACTACCTGTTAAGGACCCAAAGTTGTGGATGGTCAAATGTTTGATAGGACATGAACGGGAGGTAGTTCGAAGGATGGGGTCACTGATAGAAGGCCTAATGACCCCCATGACCACCATAAATATGACGGAGGTAGACAACAGCATAAGAGATGGTTGTATTCTACTAAGGATGAAAGGATGCAGGATCAAGAAAGTCGCGGCCGTGGTAGCAGTAGCAGAAGGGACGACGATGGTCTTCATATGACTTATATAATAGGGACAACATGTCTACATAATTCCTTCATTCGTATCCCTATACAACAGGCTCTGCAAGATCTTATTTTTCCAAATGTTGCTCAAAATATGTCTGTAAATTATGCACAATAAAATGTCAAAACAGTCCCTAATGTGCTGCCTAAGTTGCTGAGGTAGGCCAGCAAGCTCACACAAATTTTCATTGCTGAAAATAATGCCTCCAAATGCATGTGAATTTATTTTGAGATGTAATATGACCTATGCCTACTATTCTTATGGTTACATTTAGAGCTTGAATAATCTTAGTCTTTTTTCCATTTTTACCTTAGGGTCATTGTGTCACATACATGGAGTGAAAATTAACATTATCTCCTCGGGAATATCTGATTTTACATGGAATGTATTGTAATGATTTTGCACTGAAAAAATTTACTACTAACATTCTACTCTGACATGATGAACTATTATTTGTTGAGTTCATTATAGGTGAATAATTATGTTTTTTCGCAATTCTGTGAAATGCATTATTAGGAACTTACATCGTGCAAAGTGGTAAATGATGCATGGAACTTTATGTAGAGAAAGTCCATTTGCTCTAGCTAATGTAGGTGGTGAACATAATGGACAACCATCAAATGGCTGGAGAGGGTTGTGCAGCATTGCATCATACAGGCCTTACTTCAATGTGGGCACATATGTTGTGGTTGAAATAATTATTGGTTCATTGTATCCACACCAAGTAGACTTTATTGAAAAGATTGCCCATAATTCTGATATGTAAGTTTAACTATTGGAGAAGGGTCCCACAGCTACAGGAAAAGCTGCTACATCGGGACAGGGAAGCCAAAGAAGACAGTACCTGAGCAGCCAAGAAGAGAGAGCTCAACCACTGCACTTAAGGCAGTGATGAAGACAGGAGGGCTCAGCTACCCTCATAAAGAGAAAAGGAGCAACGGGCCGAGGTATTGAAGAAAAAGAATAGTAGGAAGCGACGCCCATACCCACAATCAGCGCCAAGAAGCGTGGAAGACTGTAGAAAGCTATGGTGTGATGGTAAGCGACAACCCATAGTACAGATGCGCCGACTGTCACAGTTAGGGTTTTTGGGTTCCTGTTGGGAAAGGCCCACAGTTTTGTAATGGCGAGACCTTCGGGCTGCCTATATAAGCATGTATTTTGTAATGTAAAAGGTTAGACAATTGGGTAGCTGCTTAGACAGTTCGACGTGGGGTAGCCACTGAGTCATTTAACTAGCCAAGTGTCTCTATATTCTTAGTATTGTAAGAGTTAATCTCTAGTTATGTTATTCAATACGTATTTATCTTACTGTAACCAGTAGCTGGCTCCTTGAGCATTAATGTAACAATCTGCAGGGATTGAACAATCCGCAGGGATTGAGAGAGAGAGGAAGAGTATATTGTAAGAAGGAAATATAAGAAGAAGAAGAGATCTAAGAGAGAAGGGCTCCCAGTTGTGTGTGTGGAGTTTCCCAGAAGATCTCAGGATGCATAATAGGTTGCAGCAGAAATGTGTTTACTCTCTCAAGATATATTATAAAAACCAGTTCCCGTGGATGTATCTTCCCCCCTGGAGGTGAACCACGTAAAATCCATGTGTTGTGTGACTATTTCATGTGTTTGTGCTTTACTTATGTGTTATCTGTTACCTATTACATGAATGTTTCTTATCAGTTGATGGATGTATGTATGTTATGCTTCAGTTATAGTGCAAAGAAGGTTAATCGCAAGTTGAATGTATCAAGTAGCATGTATATGAGTTTATCAGTGCTTGATCCATGTTAGTTGACAGTTATTGCGTTAAGTGACTCCGGTATATGAGTTTCGCGAGTTCAATATAGTTAATGTTAGCATGTTAAACTGTAGAAGGCTGAGTGAAATGGTTTAACAACCTGGTGAAGGTTAACAGAGTTATTAGACCCAGGAGGGCGGTCGCAGGACCTTGAGAGTTGATACGCATATCAAGCCTCACTATAGGACATATTATAGAGTAGGAAGGCGATATCGCATCATCTGGGAAGATGTGGTGTGAGATATCACAGGGAAGGAGCTCAGCAGGAGAGTAAGTTTGCGCATCACCGTAGAAGCTGCGATGTGATAAGAGTCCACTCCCTATCAGCGCCAGCTAGGATGAGAGATCATCCTCGCAGAGAGATCACACTGGATAAGAAGATTCATGAACCAATAGGATGCTACAGAACCCGGTTGAAGACACCTGAGTCTTCAGCCGACCCATCCAAGATCACTTCGGGTGAGATTTTAGGCTACTCTGTAGTCTGTCACCAAAAGGGCCAGTGAGCTAGGGGTTTTGTTGGTACAGTAAAGTAAAACCGGGTCTGCCCGGCAGAGCCAACAAATGGTTCTGTTGTCAGCTTTGAAAACATTGACGAGCTAATGTTCTGTTGGCATCCTACTAAAGAAGAACTCAACCAGTGGGTTGGGTCTAAGGAAAAAGAATTTTCTGTGACAGAAAACAAGAGTCCTAGACTGAGTATAGAGGACTGGTTACAAAAACATATCTTCACAGATCTACATGAGATATTTTTTGCAACCTATGCAAATGAGTTGTACGACTGGTTATCAAAGTTGACTGATAAGAACATATTCAAGAAGAAAAGGAACATTGTTTGGACACCGGAGCTGATTTAGACCGTGAAGATTTTATATAATCCCATCTCACGGGCAGTAGACTTCTGCCTTGCGAGTTTGCTGGAAGGCTTCATTACAGAGTTTGCAGTTGATCAAAGAAAAAGTTTCAGCGAAGCAGAGAGGTACTTATTCAAAGGCTACCGTGGTAAGTACCTAAGCTCTTTAAACTTGTTCATTAAGATGTTATTACATGAAAAAGGAGTAATGGATTTATCCTCAGATGAATAAGCTAAGTCAGTGTAATGTCACAAGAGTTTGAGAGTGATTTTGATGAAATTGGATGTACACGTAGTGGTAAGAAATATAAAGTAGATTTCATATCTTCTCTCTTTGAAAACAGTTCAGACAGCACTAGAGAACAGAGTCACAGTAATACAAAGAGACCAGTAGTAGGTACACCTCACCACCCTTATACCCCACAGAAAACAACCGGGACTCAGAGTAATCTCGAAGGAACTACATCTAGTAGTTCACATATAGTACATACTACCTCTACATCACCTACACCTACATCGCTGAGTGGTATTAATACACCAAATCAGCATCCACCACGTAGAAACAGAATGGGGGATGACATGAAGTTACCTACCTTCAAGGGTACAGGGGAAGAAGACCCAGAACACCATTGGTTGCTATGTGAAGCCGTATGGACCATTAAGCAGATCCAAGATGATAATATTAAACTTGTCCAGTTGGTCACTACACTTAGAGACATAGCTTTAACATGGTATATCAAGTATACAACAATGCCAGCCAGAACACTTGCACAGGTCAAGACCGCAATGATTAAAGAATTTAAGAAACCTAAGTCTGAGTCATAGTGTATCACAGAGCTTAAAGACATTAAACAGTTACATACAGAGTCAGTATGGGACTTTGATCAGAAATTCAAAGCTCTTATAGACCAGGTTAGCTTTGATTTTGCGCCAAAGCAACATAAGGAATGGTTCATCGCAGCACTGCTTCCTCACATCAAACTTCCATTAATGAAATAAAGACTTCGTACATAGGATGAAGCGATAGAGATGGAAATGAAACTAGAGGCTTCGCCTATAGCTGAGACCAGTACAGGAATGACAAGCTTACAGAACCAGTTAGCCAATCTCACATTATAGATGCATGAGATTAAGAAAGGAAAAGAGATTGCGCAAGAACGATGGTGTATAAAGTGTAAAGGACAGGGCCATACTAAGGATAATTGTCCAGTATTTGTAGAGTATTTAGCAAGTGGGGCTCCTAACCCCTTATTAAAAACTCAAGGGCTGTGGTGTGAACTATGAAGAATAAGAGGACATCGACCACCGAAATGCCCTTTACTTCAGAAGTATGTACAAAACCCTAAGAACTTATATTGTAACTTCTGTAAGTCAGTAGGTCATGATGAACATAATTGCCGAGCTTATGATATTATGATAGAAAGAAAGCATGAATTGTATAGAGTCCAGTCAGAAACAGTAGGTCCAGCGGCAGGACCACAGCAGGAAGAGGCTCATGTTGGTCGTGGAGGAGGATTCAGAGGACGAGGCCGTGGAGGAGGCTTTGGCCGTGGCCGTGGACCTATTACTTGTTACAATTGTGGAATTGTAGGAAATTATGCTAGGGAATGTCAGAACCCTAGTATGACATGTAAGTATTGCACGTCCTATGATCACCCTATAGAAGAGTGTCTGATCTTGATAGCCAAGATTAGAGAGCCTAAGCCAGCATTACACCGAAACATCTAGCTTATTACTGCTGAGCAGAAAGAGCCAGAACCAAGAGTCAATATAGTGATTCGTAGCAATGCTTCTACTAGTAGGACATCACACAATGCAGAAAAGAATACAGGTCCGCAGTGGGTGTGCAAAGTGACTAATAAATCAACACCACTCGACCTGCAGAAGAACAAAGAAACGTTTCAGCAAGCAAAAACTTTCTTTACTGAACCTACAGCATTGGGATCGTGGGTACTGCCGTGCAGGGGCATACCATAGCAAGAACCTTGTGGCATTAGTCCTATGCAGATATCACAGGCTACCACATCGGGAAGGTGTGAAGAGGATGAGTCAACAGGAAGTGTACAATCCTTCCTGTGGAGCTGCTTGAAACTTGTAATAAATGAGAAATCTATTGGAGAGATTCATCGCATCATAGATCAGTGTCAGTCATCTTCTTCTATGAGCAGTGCACAGCGTGCTGTTCATAATATTATAGGACATACAAGAACAGGAAGAGAGATGAGACTCATAGCACAAGTTGGAGAATTTGAAAGGGACGAGGTAATCCTAGATTTAGGATCAGAGGTAAATGTTCTGACTAAGCAGACATGGGAACAGATGGGTAGCCCTAAGTTAGCCAGATCACCTATCCATTTGTGCTTAGCCAATCAGCAGCGGGTATCACCACTGGGTCGATTACCGCAGGTACCAGTTGATATTGACGGAGTTCATAGATTTGCAGACTTTGAAGTTATAGAGATCATTGGTGATAGCAGACCGTACCCAGCTTTACTAGGTATTGATTGGGCAATCGATAACATGGTTGTTATCGACTTAAAAAAAAGACAAATGACCTTTGAGGATAAGCAGATCCAGGTCTTTGCACCGTTGGATCCTTTCCAGGGTCCTTGCTACATTGAACCTATCAGGGCAGAGGAGGAGGTGCGCAACATGGAAAGCCTTTATCAGATGACTGCTAATCAGAGTGATTACATCAACCCTACTGCAGAAGGAAACATTAGTTGGCGATGCAACAACTCATGTGCATCAGACTCGGATGTTGGTCTAGAGAACTGGCAGAACAGACTTTACGAAGTCTCAGCTCGTAGATGTGCGTTTATGACTAAGTCACTGCGATGGATTGGCATAGAGATCATTTTTATTCCATCGTTTCATGGCTTAGTGAATGTCAATGAATTTTTATAGTAGTTTGAGCAGGAAATTCCTCAGGAGTAGAGGATGACAACTATGGACTATGCAGTAAAAGCCACACCTGCAAGATGGTGGCATGCACATAAAGAACATATCGCATCATGGGATGATCTTAAGAGACTGATGGTGATCAGATTTTCTAACGACAAGGGGCCTTTACAGCAGAAATACACAGGAGAGAGTGACCCCAGGTCACATATTCAGATTTGTGAACAGAGTTGGTCGGATATTCCAGAGGATGAATGGGTTCACTTATTCATTAACACTTTAGACACAATTCCAAGGAATTGGTACACTGAGACAGAGTTACGCAGAGGAACCATCACATGGCCACTTATGATAGATAGCTTCCTACTCACTTTCACTTTTGAGTCTGAGTATCCAAGCATTGATTAGGCTCTAGATGTAATAAAGCCTAAGGTATTTGACGACTGTACCCTATCAGTGCCTGCTCAGCCTGATTGGGCCAGCCAGTTGGAACATGCGCTAGAATGTTACAACTTCGCAGTAGAACCAGATGATGAGGATGAGAATCCTCATAGTGTCAACATTCTTGAGTCAGAAGGGACTCGCGATGTTGATGGAACCAGACTAGAAATTCCCGCTATCACAGAACCTATCAAGATTAAAAAGATCAATATTGGCACAGAAACAGAACCTAAGTTTTCCTCTATTGGAAACTATTGGGATGATGAAATAGTAGGACACATCGCAGATCTCTTACATGAATATCAGGACCTAGTTCCCACTAAGTTCACAGAGATGAAGGGAATAGTAGGAGATTTGGGAGTCATGCACATACCATTGAAAGAGGATGCTAGGCCAGTTAAGCAGCGTCCATACAGATTGAATCACCGCTATAAAGAAAAAGTTAAGGATGAAATTGATAAGATGCTAGCAGAAGGCATCATTGAGCCAATAGAAGAAAGCGAATGGGTTAGTCCCATGGTCATGCAAGAAAAGAAAACCAAAGGAGAAATTAGGATTTGTGTCGAATTGCGCAAACTCAACGACGCATCACTTCATGACCCATTTCCAACACCTTTCACTGATGAAGTGTTACAAAATGTGGGAGGACAGGAGGTCTACTCCTTCACTAATGGCTTTTCAGGCTATCACCAGATCAGAATCCATCCAGAGGATCAACACAAGACCACTTTTGCAATAGAATGGGGCTCATTCCAGTACACGGTAATTCCCTTTGGTCTTAAAAATGCACCAGCTATCTTTTCTAGAGTAGTAGTTGCTGTATTCAAGGAATACATCCATAAATTCTTAGAAGTCTATTTTGACGATTGGACTGTATTTGGATTAATCGACAAGCATATAGGAGATTTAAGGCTCATGTTAGAGAAATGTAGGCAATATTAGATTTCTCTTAACTTGAAGAAAAGTATATTCTGTGTACCATTTGGTATTCTGTTGGGTCATATTGTTTGCAGACAAGGCTTGATGGTAGATCCTGCAAAGATTGTCATCATTGTACATCTCCCAACACCCGACTCAGTCAAGCAATTGAGAGTAGTTCTCAATCATACCGGGTACTATAGAAAATTCATCAAAGGTTATGCAAAGATCACAGCACCTATGGAAAAGTTGTTAAAGAAAGACATGAAATTCCTATGGAATGAGGAATGACAGCAAAGTTTAGACACACTTAAAGAGAAGATGGTTACAACACCCATCTTAGTATTCCCATATTGGAACAAGCCATTTCATGTACATGTGGATGCATCTGGCATCGCACGGGGGATCATCTTAACATAGCCAAGAGAAGGAGGTATTGATCACCCTATCGCGTACTCAAGTAGAAAGCTATCTACCGTGAAAAAGAACTACACCACAGAAAGAGAAGGATTAGCTATGGTGTATGCTCTACAAAAGTTCAGGAACTACCTGTTGGGTGCCCCATTCAATATGTTTACTGACCATTCTACTTTAAAGTATTTGGTCAATAAACCAGTATTAGGAGGAAGGATCTGTAGATGGTTACTCTTATTTCAGGAGTATGATTTCGAAATTATTGTAAAACGAGGAAAATTAAATGCCGGACCTGATCATCTGTCGTGGATAGATTCTGGAGAAGAACCAAGTAATTTAGAGGATAATCTGCCAGATGCACAATTATTTTCTATCCAGATCGCAGATGAGTACTATGAGGATATTATTCACTTTCTCACTATAGGGTGGGCACCAGTTAACTTTACTAAGCATCAAAATAAATAGTTACTTGTGAAAGCAGCAGACTTCGCTTTGATCGCAGGACATCTATATAAGTTAGGTCCAGATGAAGTCCTGTGCAGATGTGTGATGCCGCACGAGAAAGAGACCATTATCAGAGAAGCACACTCAGGTACTGTAGGAGGTCATTTCGCAGGAAAGCCGACTGCTCAGAAAATCCCGACTGCAGGGTTATGGTGGCCTACTTTGCATAAAGGCACTAAGGAGTTTTGTAGATGTTGCGATATCTGCCAGAGGGTAGGAAAACCTTCACGGAGAGATGAAATGCTGCTGCGACCACATATTATGCTGTGGGCATTTGACAAGTGGGCTATAGATTTTGTGGGTCCTATCAACACACCAGGGAAACGAACTGGTGCGAGATACATCATCACAGGAACATAATACCTCACCAGGTGGGCAGAGGCTAAAGAAGTAAGGAATTGTGATGCTGCTACAGCTGCATAGTTCATTTTTGAAAACATCATAACTAGATTTGGATGTCCAGTAATTTTGATGAGTGATCAAGGCACACTTTTTTTGAACAGCACTATTGAGGCCTTGACAGAGGAATTTCAGATCCAGCACCATAAGAGCACTCCCTACCATCCTCATGCTAATGGTACGGTGGAGGCCTTTAACAAGATTCTAGAAAATGCTCTTACTAAGATCTGTGACAGCCAAAGAAATGATTGGGACCTCAGGGTTAATGTTGTATTATGGGCTTATAGGACTACATGCAAGAAAATTATAGGACACACACCTTTCAACTTGGTGTATGGACAAGAGGTTGTTATGCCTATGGAATATATTATTCCCAGTTTAAGAGTTTCCCAAATTACCGAGATAGCTGATATAGATACGATGAATGAAAGGCTAGCGTAGCTGCTTGCCTTAGAGGAAGATAGATTCATCGCAGGATTCCATCAGAAAGTGCATAAGGCACGAGAGAAATCTTGGCATGAAAAGCACATCAAGAGCAAGAGTTTTCAAATAGGAGACCTAGTGCTCCTATATGATAGTAAGTTTGTTAAGTTTCCAGGGAAGTTCAAGACACATTGGTTGGGGCCATATCAGATTCAGTATGTTATAGAAGGAGGTGTCGTTCAGCTCAGCAAACTGAGCGGGGAACTTCTTCTGACATTGATTAATGGTAGTAGGATTAAGCTCTATAGTGATATCCACTCCACCTCTCCGCCCTATCCCAGATAGCTTTGAGTGTGTAGATTCCTAGTGTAATTGAAAGGAAGCATCGCACCGGTAATTAATCTACACCGGCAGGTAAAGAGTTCTAAGTATTCTAAGTATAAGGAATCGCATGAGGAAATTTTATTTTGCGCAAGTCATAGGATGCTTGCGGAGGTGAGGGAAAAAAAATGGTTATGTTGCACAAGTTTTAAACATTGCGGAGTTTTATGCCAGCATGTTGGTTCAGAACGATGCGGTGTGACATCGCAGCAATGCGATGCTCCCTGTGCCACGTAGACAAGTTCAAAAAGAGACAGAGGGCTAGTCACTTCACCTTCTGACAGGAAGTTAATCCAAAAATGACCAGCATACATTACCCTATATTTGGAAACAATATAATGATTTTTCCATATTTTCTAAATCTTGGTCGAGACCGGCGCCTATACACAAGTTTCGAGGGAAATTTGATCGAATTTTCAGCAATTAATGAGGATCAAAACAACGGGTATTGTCTTGTCCATGTAATTAATACTGCCGACGGGTCTAGCCTAGATGACCATTACTTCAAAGAGTATCACCTTCATTATAAATTGAGAGATCATTCATACAGAAGGGTTACTTTTGTGATTGTCGAGAGTTACAGAGCAATTTGGAGAGTTTTCCTGTGCAGAGATACTTCAATTACAGAGTGCTAGTTTTCCCCAAATTCGCAGCCATTTTCAGTTCAAAGTATTGCACTGAGTGGTTTCTGTCTGAGATGGAACCTTTAGAAGACATTGTGTAAAGATTCCAGCGTGGTGGCCTTGCATCCACTATGACGACACCGCCCAGGGTTGCGAAAGTAGGTACATCACAGGTCAGACAGCCGCCAAGGATGAGGAGTCAATCTTAGATAGTAGAAGAGTCCAGCCCAGAGCCAAAGGAAGAAGTTCATATGGCAACAGAATACATCGTGCCACGAGTTGGGGATGCACCAGAGGTAACCATTCCCAAGGGTGCTAAGTTTCCTATTCCCCTTCCACCGATTGATTCTCATGTCAAGGAAGATGGAGATCTGTTAGGATATGCCCATGTTCTCAAATTTATAGACTATAACCTTGGAGACAGTAAAACATATCCTCAGTTTCATCCAGATCAGTATCTTACAGTTCAGAGGAACCCAAGGACTGGCACAGATGATTTTGTTCCTATGGAACATGTCCAGATTCTTGAGCAGTCAGGCCTGCTCAATTTGTTGAGAATACCACATTTTGGACGAGGTGCAGAGGTTAATGCCATGGTGTGCATGATACTTTCTTATGTACATGGAGGTTACCTCTGGCTAGGTAACAGGATCGATATGAACGTCGATCTGATACACCGCATCACCGGGCTGTCCAAGACCGGTAAGGACCCTCAGACACATATATTAGGTAAGAGCAAGGATTCCAAGCTACCAGCAACCCTAGTTACCAAGTATAAGCTACAAAGAGGAGGTCGAGCTTATGACCTCGTAGCAATAGTAGATGATACACTCAGATTTACAGCCAGTTTGCTCGTAGGCAGACTGTTAATGAAAGTTCAGCCAAAGGAAGTCACAGGATCAGTAATTCACCTTGCCATACAAGTCGCGGAAGGTGAACAATTTAATTGGTGTTTATTCTTATTAAATATTTTTCTTCAAGCTTGTTTGACAGCACAGGATGAGCCGAACCACCCCTTCCATTTTTCATGGCTACTCATATTATGTGCATTCGTCAGATGGAAAGAACCGCCCCATACCTAGTTTCTACAGCTACAAAGTGGCGAGCCCAGAGATGCGCGCTATGCAAACTTATGGGAGAGCACCAGCCCAGCAAAGAAGAAGATCAATATGATAGTATTCTATGAATACTATAAGCTGTTGAAGAGAGTCATCCAGGAGACACCGCGGATCAGCACAGAGATTGTGGACATGTATGATAATCGGCTTGATCTCATGGCAGACAACCATAAAATCTACCTAAGGACAAAAGGGTCTAGAATGGATAACTGGGAAAATGGTTCGTTCAGGATGACAATGAAGGATATAGAAGATGTCATCAAAGACTTTGATGAAGAGTGGAAGAAGGCACTAGAAGATACCACAACACTACCACCAGGTTCCGTACAGACAAACCCATCAGACAAAGGAAAAGACAAAGTAGCGTCCCAGACAAAAGATACAGCAGAAGCGCCACCACTGACACAAAAGAGAAAATATGTAGAAGAGGTGCCACTAGGGGCACCAAAGAAGAAGAAAAAAAAATCCTCAAAGGAACCTACAGAGACTGTACTGAAGGAGGATGACTATGAACTCATTGCAACAAGATTGCAGGACGTGATGAAGGAATCATTTCAGGCGATGCAGACATCACATGACAAGCTGCAGAGCACGGTTGATCAGTGGCTTTCGGAGTTGAAATCACTAACGAAGAATACTGCCACAATATAGAGTCCACCAATCCAGGTGATAGCAGGAGAAAGTTCAAAACCATCGACTTCCCGTGAGGAAGTATTGGTAAAGGATCGCATCAATACAGTGTTGATACCGTCAGGGAGCATCCGACTCCCTGCTTTGATGATTGATGTACAGATAAAGGTTAGACAACTTGTCGAGGTTAATCTGGCCCAGTTCCCTGTTGATCAATTACAGATGGTCCAGCAACAGATAGCCGCAGAACTCAGGGATAGAGAGCTTGCGACTTATAAACAGAACACTCAGCTGAGGAAACAGAATGCAGAGCTCACTGTAGGCTTTCACAAATAGATGGAAGAGTTAAGAGTACATGAAGAAAAAGAACATCATCTCAGTCAGGTTCTGCAGAACATCGCATTGGAGTTACCCCAGTGTAACATAGAGTTTTCCTTACCTCTACCCCAGAAGGTAAGAAGAATTCCAGATAGAGCAAAGGCTCTGGAAGATACAATCGTCAAGATGGAGGAATACCACAGAGTGCAGATTGCTGAGCTTGAGGCTCGAGCACCAGAGACACCTCAGGCAGACAAGGAAGCAAGGGCAAAGGCCTTTAGACTCGCTTCAACATAGATGAAGAGTTGCATAGATGACGCATAGTCATTACTAGCTGATGTGATGAAGACATGGTCAGAGCTAGATGAGCTCCCAGATAGACTAGAATTACAGCAGAGTATCCAGAACATAGAGAAGACCATAGCAGCAATAAAGGAAGAAGTCAAGAGCTTAGGAGCTCTTGCAAAGATGAAGAAGATGGCATAGATGAACCGTTTGCAATAGGAAGCACAGTGGTTAAGAGCAAAGGAGATACAGTTTAATAACCTGCTTCAACCATATCAGGAACAAATCACAGAGCTGGTCGATGCGGTTGAGCAGAAGGTTAAGGATTTCACTACAAGCAAAAGTGATATGGATGATATAGAAGATTCCAGCATTAGTCAAGCTATGCTTGAAGCAGCACAAGAGTGTGTTGAGGTTATGAATAAAGAAGTCGCAGGACTTCGCGAGAGACTTACAAGGACTTTGCAGGAAGCCAAGGAGAAGCTACAACAAGAGAAACCAGCTGTTAGTGGCTCACGAATGAGCCACAAGTAAGTGTTAGGGGACTATTGGAGTAGGGTCCCATAGCTACAGGAAAAGTTGCTACATCGGGATAGGGAAGTCAAAGAAGATAGTACCTGAGCGACTGAGAAGAGAGAGCTCAACCACTACACTTAAGGAAGTGGCGAAGATAGGAGGGATCAGCTACCCTCATAAAGAGAAAAGGAGCAATGGGCCAAGGTATTGAAGACAAAGGACAGTAGGAAGTGGCGCCCATACCCACGATCAGCACCGGGAAGCATGGAAGACTGTAGAAAGCTGTGGTGTGATGGTAAGCGGCAGCCCACAATACAGATGCGCCGACTGTCACAATTAGGGTTTTTGGGTTACTGTTGGGAAAGGCCCACAGTTTTGTAATGGAGAGACCTTTAGGCTGCCTATATAAGCATGTATTTTGTAATGTAAAAGGTTAGACAATTGGGTAGCTGCTTATACAGTTAGACGTGGGGTAGCCACTGAGTCATTTAGCTAGCCAAGTGTCTCTAGAGTCTCAGTATTGTAAGAGTTAAGCTCTAGTTCTGTTATTCAGTCTATACTTATCTTACTGTAACCAATAGCTGGCTCCTTGAGCATGAATGTAACAATCCACAGGGATTGAGAGAGAGAGGAAGAGTATATTGTAAGAAGGAAATATAAGAAGAAGAAGAGATCTAAGAGGGAAGGGCTCCCGGTTGTGTGTGTGGAGTTTCCCAGAAGATCTCAGGCTGCATAATAGGTTGCAGCAGAACTGTGTTTACTCTCTCAAGATATAATATAAAAACCAGTTCCCGTGGATGTAGCTTCCCCCTTGGAGGTGAACCACGTAAAATCCGTGTGTTGTGCGACTATTTCATGTGTTTTTGCTTTAGTTATGTGTTATCGGTTACCTGTTACATGAATGTTGCTTATCAGTTGATGGACGTATGTATGTTATGCTTCAGTTATAGCGCATAGAAGGTTAACCGCAAGTTGAATGTATCAAGTAGCATGTATATGAGTTTATCAGTGCTTGATCCATGTTAGTTGACAGTTATTGCGTTAAGTGACTCTGGTATATGAGTTCCGCGAGTTCAGTATAGTTAATGTTAGCATGTTAAACTGTAGAAGGCTGAGTGAAGTGGTTTAACACCCTGGTGAAGGTTAACAGAGTTATTAGACTTAGGAGGGAGGTCGCAGGACCTTGAGAGTTGATATGCATATTGAGCCTCACTATAGGACATATTATAGAGTAGGAAGGTGATATCGAATAATCTAGGAAGCTGCGGTGTGAGATATCGCAGGGAAGGAGCTCAGCAGGAGAGTAAGTTTGCGCATTGCCGTAGAAGCTGCGATGCGATAAGAGTCTGCTCCCTATCAGCACTATCTAGGAGGAGAGATCGTCCTCGCAGAGAGATCCTGCTAGCTAAGAAGAGACTTGAACCGATAGGATGCTACAAAACCCAGTTGAAGACACCTGAGTCTTCAGCCAACCCATCCAAGATCACTTCGGGTGAGACTTCAGGCTACTCTGCAGTCTGTCGCCGAAAGGGCCAGTGAGCTAGGGGTTTTGTTGGTACAGTAAAGTAAACCCAGGTTTGCCCTGTCAAGCCAACATTAACCAATTCTTCTATAATATTCTGCAGTGAATGTAGATATTTTTTTGAATGATGAAAGTGTTTGCAGACTAGTTCAATTAAAATGGATTTTTATATAGTTTTCTTTCTCTTATTTAAATTGTAATGATGGGCTTTCCCCCATAATTGTGTATGATTTATGGGTATTGTCATATTAGCATAAGGAGCCATGTATTTCATAATTCAAGGTTTAAGGAGTTTTTTTCACCAAATTCTAGGTTAGGAAAGATCATTATTTTGTATGTTTTTAATGTCAACAGTTGCAGTTTCGTTTCTGCATCTTTTATATGAATTCCCTAGAAACTGGTATGGAAATTGGCTTCTTGATTGGATTAAAATGTTTTAAATATACATACACAACATGAATCTTGAAGAGGAATAGATGGTAAAAAACAATCCAAGCGTAGAATAAAATATTGCATTGTACTTATTTAAAAACTCATACACACTAATTTGATCCAAAGATGCAAGCAAAAAGTTATATGATGTAAGTTTCTTTAGACAAGAATTCCTATTTCCCATATGATTCCAAGAGTAGTTTTGTGACATATTTTCTCTAGATTGACAAGAATGAGATGCGAGTTTCACAACAATGTAGTAAAATGCATGTAATGTAGTCTTCTAAGTTCTATTATGCTAGGACCTATTTCAAACTGAAAACACAAGCGCAAAGAAGAGAGTGATAATTATAGTGTTGGCATGTATGCATGCCTACCAACCAACTAGGGTATGAGACGACTAAATCCAACATTGCCTACACATTTTTGCACCTATAGGAAAATTGTATTGCTGGCCAAACTTCTCACCATGCTTCTCCTCCAATGGTTGGAACTGTATGGTCAACACTAATGCTTATATACTGAAAGATAAGTTATATGCGACACCCCTCCTTTACCATATAGTTACCGGAAGATGCCTATCTAGATTCTAGTGTCTAGGATCCTCTCACACATAAGCTTGGCTCATTTCATAACCTAGCAAGATTTCTATTACCTTGACATGTAGTAAATAATTGTAAGACATCATACACACACACATTAAAATCCTAAGAAAATGTCTCACCAATCAGAGTAGAAAATATACACACATATAACTATAGATAACTATTTCCACAAATTATTTTGTGCTGTAACCTTTTTGGACTTCACCATGATCATGCTGTGTTCAGAATGCTCTCCAACTTAATACATCACTCAAAGGTATAATTTACTATCACTTATGTGATTAAATACCATATAACAACCAGTACAGTATAATTATGGGCACAACTGCATAGTTGTGTACCGTTTTTAAATAACCATGTACCACGAGTAAGCATGTTCCAATGTTCCATTTTTAATTGAAAACTATAAAGATCTGTTAACTATGCATTTAAAACCTCATCTTCAAAAATGTTCTCTTTTAAAATAAAAAATTCAGAAGATGAATAGAGTGAATGCATTGCAAAGCACCTCATTTCTATAATGAAAATAAGAATTCTAAAAACAAGGATTCAGAAAATAAGAAGAAATCAAGAACAACCAACAACTAGCTAATGCTTAACAAATTTTCAAGGGTTTTTCGTCTCTTTGGGGACTGCATATCATGAAGGGGTGAAAGTTTGTTACATATATGTACTAGAGGATTTCTATAAAGCTAGAATTATCCTTCTGCATCCTTGTAGTAAATGATAACCTAAATTCATGAAAGAGAAAATTTGATGCAAAAAATTGGCTAACTTAAATATATAAGTGCGATGTTGATGAATCTATAATGGGCTTATGAGGTGCAAGACCGCATTAAAACTCAACATAGGCTATGCTACAATAGATCAGTATGGCAAACTCAACAAGGGACAAATAAGGCCAGGGTTCAAGTAGGTCTCATTTTCTCACATCATCAAGTGACTTACTCATTTATGACACAATTCTTTAGTTCTATGGAAACTTGGAAATTGCTATTATTTTGAACTTTCAAATTTCCAAGTTCAGGAGGAATTGCACCAGTGAGAAAAGTACTACATTCAATTTTCTCTGAATTATCTTTTTCGGTGAATTGCTTGGAAGTTTCTTTGAATTATCTTTGCCAATTGACAAATTTGGCAAAATTCCACCTTTTTCATTCTTGACTCTGGCGTGCAGTTCACCATATTCCTTGTTACCAACCTAGGGATGTTTCTTTCCCAGAACTTATAATTTTTTTGTCTCTGCTGCTGCTATGACTTAATTTTATCAATTTTAGGGCTGCAACAAACCAAGCGTCCTTAGAACATGCCCATATTTTCTTTACATTAAAAATCTCTCAGTGCTATTGTTATGGGCTACCAAAGAAAAATACAAGCCATCTATGCCTACCATTAATATGTTTCAACTTCACCCTTCAGTAAATAAATGGATGTTGTGTTAGGCATGGATTAGGATCCATTGACTCTCTCCCGCATGATTTCACTTAACTGTCTGCCAAAATGTAGCAAATTTACATTGTTCCACAGCCTTTCCTGTCACTAGACTATTTGCCCAAATGTAGCAATGTACATGCTTCCAAGTGTACGTAGAAATGGGCAGCATGTATCATAAGCATGAGAAGGCACATCATACCTTATAAAATGGTCCCTCCTCCAATGATAGAAATACCTTCACAAGCCTCCTTCTTCTATAGTTTAGGGGAGTTCAATTTGAATTCATTCCACCATGAGAGATTCCTTGTTATGTCTAAGAAGATCTGCTACTCGGCTAAACTTGGTTCATCCAACCTACTTGCAGGTTACAGCAAGGAAATATATTTTTTATTTTGTTAAACATGGTCTTACTGATATATCCAAGACATCTGGTAACTAGGAATCCCTGTCTCTATGGCCGGCTATCACAATGTCCAACAAGCACACGCTGTTATATATTGCATCGAGAAAACAACTTAACAGTAACAATTAGACAGCCGACTAAGGATGACACACAGGTATGTTATTGTTTCAATTTCTTCTCCTAGATATTATATTGAACAGGCCTGAAAGCCGAGCTTGCTTTAGTGGATATACGTATTTATGTCTATGCTTGGTTTGTTTGTTTCTAATGGTTACTTCTTTCATTTTTATGTTGCGATCGGCTAGTTTGACGATACTAGAACAAGGGAAGTGAGATATGCATACCAGATGGAGTTTTTAGTATAAACATCGTACAAAGTAGCCTCCTGTTACAAATTTTTAGATGACCATGTTCTCTAGATCTCAGAGACTAACCTGGAAGAGGTTTGTTTCCCTAAAACATTATAATCTATAGCAAATCTATCTCGCCCTTAGTTGTTGAAAATGGTTGTCGATGATGATTTCGTTGTTGATATATTTGGTCTTGGTTGTTGGCCAGTTCATAATGGTTCGTTTTCTATAAATAGGTTGACAAAGAATTTGCACTAAAAATATACAGTGACATGGTGAGTGTTCGAGTTATGGATACCATATTTTATGAAGCATAGAGACAAGGAAGGATTTCATTTTATTTGACCTCCATCGGAGATGAGGCTATTGGCGTTGGATCTGATGTAGCTCTGATTATTGAGGATGTTGTATTTTCCCAAGAAAATATTTGTCCTCAATACATAGGATTTCATTAGTATGCAATACCTTCAAGTTTCTACATATGTGTCTCTGTAATGTATGCATAGGATCTCATTAGTATGCAATAACTTTGAGGCTCTGTAATGTGTGCAGTATAGGGATACTGGAGTACTCTTTTGGCGAGTTTTTACCTTGCAAGAATTTACAAATCAATGTTTTGGAAACTGAGCTGACCTTGGAAAGGGAAGACAGATGCCTGTGAACTATGGAGCCAGTGCTTTGAATTACTTCACCATTTCATTTCCTCTAGCATAATAATTCTCATTCTTGCTCTCAATATGTGGTTTCATTTGTTTGACATTTATGATAGGCTTGATTATTCCTAGAGGAAATTCTTAATTAAAAGCTTTGGGGTGCATTCCCGTGACATTTTGATACAGAGATGGATGTAGCTATTCATTCTTAGGAAGCCATTGGGCATAGGAATTAACTAAAAATTTTGTATATTTGAAGTAATAGTTCTAATGATAAAATAAGTAGCAAAGTTACATATTTTAGGAGTAATTTATCTCGCATCGAAAGGAGTTTCTTGAAGGGATTTTAAATAAACTAATGAATCATGAATAGCTGGGTAAGTGGGTAAAGTGTGAGAGGGTTCAATATGCACCTTGTTCCTTTCCATTAATGGGTTTTAATAGGTTTCTTTTGATACTTTAGTGGTCATTAATGGGTTTTAATAGGTTTCTTCTGAGACTTTAGTGGTCATATTGTATGGAGAGGGTTTAATAGAGTGGAAGAGATATGGCTATGGATTTGAAGGAGTGAAGAAGCCTTCAAGAACAAACATTTTCTTTTGTTTGGGACATCCATGGAGGCAATGTCCTATGAGGAATGAAGCGCCTAGTATGGGATATCTCTTCCACTCTGTTAAATTGTCCATAGCATGGATCTCATGAAGAAAGGAGACAAATCTAAATAAGCTTGCAAGGAGTAAGGGATGGGTGTTAAACTCAGGTTGTATGTAGACTTAGGGAATTCTGTCTGCAATAAATCATATGCTTTAACATGATGGATTTTTCATTGGAGCATGATATGTCAAGAATACAATTTAAAATTCTGAAGAAAAGGTTTGGTGTCTTTCCTCTCACCTAGAAGATTAGTTCAGCTCTTCTCACCTTGCTCCACCTCTAGGATGCATAACATTTGGTAAATCTATAAGGGTCAATTTTATTATTATTCACTTGTGTGGAAAAGTTAACATTTCCTTGAGGAAAAATTCAAGACATCAACTTGTACCCAACTATGCTTAGTAAAATTATGTGTATTCCTAGCAATACTAGAGATAAAATGCTTTCAGTAGTTCTTCAGGATATCTCATCCAAAGTATTACTCTGTAATGCCATTATTAAACCTACAATATGATTCATTTTAGAGTATTTTGGACCAATTCTTGAGTATTATACTTTTAAGTACATCTAACAATTGATCTCATGGTCTGAATTACATGCTAGGACAACTGAGAGTTTGTATTAACTGGCTGAGAGTGGAATCAGAGTGATAAATTTCTTGTGATCAAGGAAAATGAAAACTTTTCTCACTGGAGCCTATATGTATAGATAACATAGAACTTCATCTTCAAATGTCCAATGTATTATGAGATCAGAGAGACTTGATATTTCTTCTTTCAACATTCCTTCCTTAGATATGAGATTCTAAAACATGTAGCTTATTTGTTAGAGAGATTTTCATTTGGAGACACTGGATGTTGACTAATGATAGTACAATGGCTGATGTGTTCTACTGTATCACTTTAACAACCACCACCTTGTCGCCTTGGTAGGGAAAAATAAACAGTTAATATTTATTGATACTCAAAAGTCTGTAGTATCTAATAGTTCCTTTTCAAGGGCTTTGAGATGACACAGCTTACCTCGTAGAAGAATTGGATGCTGACAAGAATAGGTCTTAGATTGCCAAAGAATCACCTTATCACTGCAGTAGAGATATTTATTATTCCCTTATCATACAGATTTCCCTCAAATGATAGGATAGGTATTTCATCTACCTCGACTACCTCTTTGCACTTCCATGACACTCTTCCAACTTCTTTGTTATTGTCTCATCTGTTCAGATGACACTAGTTGACAGATTCTAGGAGTTCATAGTGGTTGGTAATGAGATGTAGACCTTTCATTGGTGGAAACATATCTTTTTTATTTATATTTACTTTGCATCTCTATTAGATATGAGAAGAATTTGAAAAAGGTTGTACATACATTTGAAAAACACAAGAAGAAAACTACATGCATGTCTACCATAGAAACATAAGTTAGAGGATTGGAAAGTCCATTTGAAGGAAATTTTATCTAAAGGGCATTATAAAGAAACAACTAATAAGGCAATTCGGGCATTCTGTAAACAATGTTAATGCCATAATGGATATGCAAAATGCTGCAATATTTAGTGTCCTTCTAACTTCTAAATTAGTTTATATGTAGTTACAAGCCATATGCAGTTACAATACTCCCATTTACAAGCCCTAAATTAGTTTATAGGCAGTTATGATACTCCCATCAATTGCAAGTCTGGAATCAATCTCAGCATCATCCTTCATCAAGGCATCATACCTCCCCTCCAATGACAACTAGAAGTCTCACGGAAATGCAATTAGCGTATTTCACATCCTCATCAACATGAGATGCAGTTAGAGTATCTACAATTGATGTTGTACCTATTCAATAGTTTCTTTGGTTTGAATTCATATTTTTCGGGGTCCTTGAGGGTGAAAGTTTTCTGTTGAGGGCCCACCATTTGTGAAAATAAATAGTTGAACATATTAGCTACCCTTTCAACCAGTTCTAGAAGGAGAAATGTTGTTGTAATTATGGAAAATGTGTAATCTAACATCTCGGTGTCCTCATTTTCCATTGTCATGTCAATACAAACATTATTCTAGTGCTGTTGAAAAAGATGAGTTTTTTCCTTCCTCATTTGTGGTGGTTGCTATTATCTCCTATACAACTGAGTATTATGTCATAGTATTCATCCCAACTATACTCTGTCAAGGATTGTTTTCTTAAAGCACTTGTGAAAAATCCTTGGAATTTTTTTAGCAATGTAGAAATGTATTTTTCTTCCAAACTTCACTATCGCCATTTTCTACTACTGCTCAATGAAAGTAGTCAGACTCGATTTTTCATGTACTGTTGGTATTGTTTTGAAAGTAGTCACACTCAACGTCTCATCTATTAGTTTTGTTTCCGTTTTAATAATGTTCAAGTTAATGAAATGAATGTAAGTACACAATTTAATAAGATTTTGGCTTTCATTAATAAATATTGGTTTTCCATTGTATTTTTGAACTCTTGAAATGTATTTTCTTTCCATTGTATTTTTGAACTCATTGATTTGTAATTACTACTATTGTTATTGATTGTCCTTGGATGCTTCAACTTTAACACAGGGACCTTCGGGAGTGTTAAGTTGAAAGAAATGACCTTCCTTATACGATGATGATAAAACTTAGAATTATTGTACAGAACACATATGGACTATACCTTGAGAGAGAAGATAAAAATTTTACCCTTAGTATTGTGGGTAAAATGGTTGTTTCCCCACCTTGATTGTACACATCGGTCTTGTGGGTATTTTCTTATGGGTATTGTGTGTGGGTCTTGTGGGTCTTGTCTATCAAACAGGCTTTCTTATTCCTTGGCTTTAGGCATGTCTACAGGGAGCACAATATGAGTGCAGACCGCTTATCCAAGGAGGCACTTGATATGAAGGCTGGTCTTCTCTCATTCTTGGAAATTTGGGATGGAGAAATTATTGAGGAAGGCTTTATACAACTCTTTTAAGAGTTTTTTTCAGTATTTGTGGCATACTCATGTTTTTCCCTTTTCAAGTATGGGACTCTTTATCATTTCCTCTTGTATTAGCTAGGGATATATTCTTATTTTGATTCCCCTGGGGTGTGTTTTATCCACCCAAGAGGCCTCCTGGATAAGCTGTGGGCTCATTATGTTCTCCCTATGGTAATGCTTTTTCTGTCTTTCTTTGAGATTTTGATTTTTGTGGGTAGAGACTTGTTGGGTCGAGAGTTGGGTTGACAGCTACTGCAAATGCAAATAGATTTTTTTGTTTTTTTATATATATTTTGAGGTTGACAGTATTGATCCGTGACCTTGTGGACTGTATTTGTCTCACTATGCCTTAAATGGGTCATAGCATCAACTGAATGGATATTTAGTTTTGAAATTAAGGAATCATGCACATTGTTTCCCATAAGGTGTTCACTTAATTTTTCATGAGGGTTTATGGATTGGTTTCTGAGTTTTCCAGGAAAATCTAAAGTATGATGTTGTCTTTTTCTTAGTTGTAAAATGAATTCTGGTAAATCCATGCCACCTTTGGACAATGAAAGGAAATGAACAACTCATGTACCTCATTTATCGGCAGTTTTCGGCCCTATAACAACAAGTTAAAACAATAATTAAGCCAATATGGGTATTGTTTTGAACATTATTGGGTGTGTTTCACCTTCTAGCAGCCTTAGCATTCAATTTGGGCCATTTTTGTGGACGTGAGGCAGTTATGGGAACAAGTTAGGACTATCCATGATGTCCTCCTAGAGCAGAAAATGACAATATCTAAGGTATGGAAAAGATAAGAGAATAAATCTTGGCTGCACTGAGTGGAGTTTGGACCTTAATCCCCAAGCCATGAGGCAATAAGTGTAGCTGTTAAAAAATTAGTCCAGTTAGGTGTAGTTGTTTGTGGCCAGAAAGGCCTAAAAAAATTAACTGAATCTAGTTCGAATCTCATCAAGCTAGGTGTAGAACCTCAATTAGGGATTTTGAGTTTTGTGTGTGGAGAGCTGTTGGGTTGACAGCTGTTGAAAATCCAAATAGATTTTTTTGTTTTTTATATATGTTTTGAGGTTGACTGTATTGATCCGTGACCTTGTGTTCTGTATTTGTATCACTCTTCCCTACAACTACCTATCTATCTCTCTTTTAGATATGTCCATTGTTTCGTTAGTGACTTGTCTCCTAAGAGAAAAAGTGTGATCGTATTATAAATATGAGTATAGAAATTAAGGAAGGTGTAAACCACATTGTTTTCTTCTATTTGTCCATTTATAATATTTTGGCATGTGCTTGACAAATTCTTTTCATACATATCCTAGGTAACTGTCATTGATGGATGTACATAGTGTTGATATGTAGTAATCCTGGACTGGTTTGGAGCAAAATGGGTCATAGCATCAATTGAATGGATATTTAGTTTTGACATTAAGGAATCATGCAAAAAAGAGTAAACAAAGCTCTATAATTGAATCACATATCTTGAATCACATAGACTTGGAGAAGGCTCAATTGGGTCTTGGGCACAACTACCGCAGAGCCAAGATGAAATTCAATGTCATTATAGTGGATAACATGGTTATACAGGCTATTAGTCTTCTTGATACCTTGGACAAGGACATCAACACCTTCTGCATGAGAGTAAGGTATTGCAAGTTTAAACTTATTATTGTTTTNTTTATATGAAACAACATTTAAGATAGTTCAGTCAGGGTCAATTCTAACAGCTGTCAAGTTGAGGTCAATTTCCCATAAGTGTCTTTTAATTCTTTAGTTTGGACTCATGAATCTTATTTATACTGAAAGGTAAAAGGATTTGTTTATTGACTTAGATTTTTGAATGTGTTAGGTCATGTTTTTGTTTTTCATCTTTTAATACTTTTGTTTACGTTTTGAAGTTTGGTTTTATTCTTTATTCCTAGAAAATTTTGTTGTTTGGGATAGTTTGAGTTTTTTCCCTTTAACTTTCATGTTATTTGATTCTTTTTAGTTTATTTTTACAATTTTTGGTTTGATTTCATGATCAAAGGGCTTATATAAGGATTATATGGATTAAAAAGTCTAAAAAATGACATAAAAGTTTAATTAGGACTCTTAAACCAAGTTTAAACCTATATCATGTGACTAATTTTTGAAAATCATTAACTTGAATTTTCTTGTAGCGCAAGCCAAAAAACAATGCACATAGGCACTACAAGAAAGTTGTGAAAAGTTAAAAATCATCTTTCAACCTTGCGGAGATTTAGTTCTCTAAAGTGCCGACACTGCGGCAGCACAATGGTTTAAAGCGCCGATGAGATAGTTGATGGAGCTTTCGATCGCCGATCACGAAGCTAGTGGTCTAAAGCACTGACACTGTGGAAACATAATGTCTTAAGGTTTCGATGCATTAGAGATTATTGTTTCCGATCACTGAAAAGTTAGTAATGGGAATTGCTGATTCATTTAGTCTTGAACCTCTGATCACCGATGCTGAAAAAGAATTAGTTTTTAGTCATGGGAGACGCCGATACCATGGGAACATTCAAATATTAATCATTGTGACATGTTGAATATCATCATGAGGGTGAAATCATGGCGGTTTCTTCCAGAGTAGATATAATAATGATAACAGAGCATAATGAGACAAAGGTGTATGGAATTATGTTTTTACCTAAAGTGCACAAAGAGCAAGTGAAGATCGTGGCAAAAAATTAGTGCTTGGTAATCAAAATTTTGAAACAGAGCGAAAATTAGGGCTTTCAGGAGCGGTTGGATGGAGTGGGCAAAGCGGTCAGGGAAAGTGGAGAATACAATTCGACCCCTGACAGTTGAGATAACAAGATTCCAGCAGTTGAATTAGTCATTTTTAATAGTCCATGAGCTATTACCAAGGTTTATTAATTTGGTGTTTTTCTGAACAAACGATTAATGCCAGAATTGATGACAGAGTATTAGTTTTAAACCTAATCCATGTTAAATGATGAATTGTTAATCAATGGGTTTAAAGTATTCATCATTTAAACAAAATAATTCATAGTAGGGTCTTTTGGGTTTCCCTATACTGTATTCTCTGTCAGTTTATCAAAATTTGAAGACAGTCAGGCTATGGTGTATGGATAGAAGCTGTTTAAACATATCTCAAAATGAAAAAGAGTGGAAATACCAACAGGGAAGAACCCTCAGACTTAAGCTGGGTAAAAAACTTTCCAGATTGTGCATAGTTTTTTGCAGAAGCAGGATGGTTAGTGTTCTTCAAAAATATTGAAGGTTATCATTCAGATGTTTCTTACAAGTTTTCTCAATGTCTAGGCAAGGATGTAGTGTCTTTTGATCCCTTGAAGTTCAAATTAACCAGGGAGTTACTAGCTGAAGCAACAGGGATTCTGGATGAGGGAGAGTTTTGGTCCAAAAAGGTGCCCTTCACCTTTGACGCTCAAAGATATTTGCTTCCTGGTGTAGTAGCAGACTGGGGAAAAAGTGTTCCCATTCAAAACTTTAAACCTGAGTGGATTGAACCTATCAAAATATTACAAAGCTATGTCACCTGTGAGGGGAGATTTTCCTTTTTGTTTAAATATCATTTCATATTTCTTCAACATCTCAGTCATGAATCTAAAACGAATATTCATTTCTTCTTTTTGAAAATATTACAGAAGATGTCATGTAGAGTGAGAGAACACCAGGACCATACAAAACAATCATTTTTTCACCATGGGCACATAAAACCCATCATAAGTACTGTATTGCAGAAAAGAGAAAAGACATGGGAGCACTTCTTATTTTGGTCAGGTTTCAAGACTGAGCAGGAGGAACAGTCCCAAAAGAGACAGGTAAATAAGGGTCAAAATCTGATTAAGAAGCTTAGAAAAAAGGTTATATTCAAAGATGAAGAAAATGATAAAACAGGAGAAGATTCAAATCAGGAAAATGAAAACATTGAGTTTGGACAGAGAGTTAGTTGAGGAGAGCAAAGTTTTACAGTCAGAGATGAAAGAAACTGATCCTGTTGAAGAGATCTTACCTGCAGAACCCGTTCAAGATGTAAAAGAAGATAATAAGGAGCATAAGAAAATCCCTATTACAGTACTGTCATAAGAGGATGACAGTACTGTTTCAGCAGGCTTCTCTATCGTGAGAGGGTTAGAAGTTTCACCTACATCTTTACCCTTCTCATAAGTCTCTTTCTCATAATTTTTATTCCTCATCTGTAACAAAGTCGAAGATCGAACCATGTTGATATAGTTTGGGTCAGGGGAATTTTGAGTGCCCCCTACTACATTAGAAGTTGAAGCAAAGTTCTTCCCTTGGGGAAAAGGATCCTTCAGGACAGTCGGTTGTTGAGATTTAAGCAACTTCTGGGCTTGTTCCATAAGGGGACAAAGGTGAGTAAGGTGATCCTCATGGCACAACTTACACAGGAACTTAACCTTATTCTTTTATTTCTTACCCCCATGAGCACTATTTGTGGGCTTCTGCTTGTTTTGGTTTCCCTCTCCTTTCTTTCCTCTCTTTTTCTTCCCACCAGGCTGTTGATTTCCCTTCCGAGAGGTTTGTGCAAAAACAATTGCAGTCTGGGGGGAGGGGGCAGCCTTTGCTTCCTCTGTCGTATACTGCTTGATGGAAAACTGATGAAGTTGCTTAGCCAAATACTCTACGGTGGGAGAGTTTACAAACCCAAACACACCACTAGCATGGGGTCCAGGCTTAGGCTTATCGGCATCGTGGGTAGGCCTCGGTGCCTCAAGGATAATCTCATACAAGATCCCAGATTGTGAATAAATCAAATCCAATTGTTGGGCCCTGAGAATGGATTCTTCTTCATTCATCACTCCTGAGGTGGATACGTCCTTAGATATGTAGGGAAACAGGGATTTAAGGAACCACTCTAGTAAGAACTCAGGAGGGATGGTGGCTTTCATAAGGATATTTTGCCTCCTCCACTCTTGGATATGATCTGAGATGTGGGTAGCCTTGTTTTGCCTAAAGGTAGATAACAAGTCTGTTTCAAAATCATATCGAACCGGAAGCTGAAAGTGGCTAAGGAATGCACTAGCCAAGTCCCAGAAACTACTGAAAGCAGCAGAAGGTAATTCAATGTACCATTTTGCCGCGGTACTTGTTAAGGTTCTCTAGAACAGCCTCAACCTAACTGAATCTTCATTCAGTGAATTTGAAGAACATCATAAATGGAATGTGGTGGCATGAGCCCCAGGATCTTCACCAACTTTGCCCTCGAACTTAGGGATGTCCGATGGCAATTTGGTGGGAACAGGTGGCCACGAGGGGTCATTCCTCACCGGGTCATTCATCAACTTAGACAAATATATCAAGTTAACATTGCCAAGAATGGAATTTTGGTTCGAACCAATGCACTAAAAGTGTCAATCTATGGATTAGAGGGACCTGCCCCCGAATTCCCATAGGTAAAGGTGGGGTTGCCCCCTACCACCGGTTGTGAAGTGGGTAGATTACTCTGAAATGGATTCCATCCATAAGCCACAGGGTTGTGAGTGGGAGGTGTAGTATAAGAAGTTCGGGCCATCCCAATCGAAACTGGGGTCTGAAAGACAAGAGCCGGTATCCCTCTGCTAAATAACGAAAAGGGAGAGCTCGTAAATGGGGCTGAAATCGAAGTTTGAAAACTTTTCCCATAAGAGGTATTGTTTCCAAACTGCACTCCTACATAAGAAGGTGATGGGCCTACATATGGAGTGGATGGGTGAATGTGCCCCCCATTCCAAGGGAATCCTTGGATGAAAGCCGAGGATCCTACCAGACCACTTTGGGAGGTGTATGGGAAGAAAGAAGGAATAGTAGGTATACTAGGAATCCCAGTAACCATATCACCAGAAGTACTTGCTAAGTTTTAGTGAACCGGTGGTTGAACCACCCATCTTGCTATTATAGCTTATTTCACCACTCCAAGTGAATCACACTTTGTATGGCCTTCCCCTGTCCCGCTGCAGACTCCTTGGACCCCTCGGACCATTTTTTGTCCTTCGATGTTTTCCTGACCATCCCTAAAAACATGTGAAAAATGATACATGCGACTTTTAAACCTATAATCCCATATATACGCGGGTTTGACCACTAAAACCGTGTACATCAGGATGTGTACAAAATCCAAATCCTTTTGGAGTTTTCCTTGACATGGATCCGACTCACTTGACTCCTGGCCTTCCCTATTCCTTGAGATCGCTCGGATTCGACCTTTCATTACCCCTTTCAAAAGCTATATAAGGAACTCCTTGGTACATTGAAGGCATATGAGAGAATTGAGATAAAAGAAACTATAGTCCATTGTTTCTAGAACTAATGCTTGAGTCTGCATCCCCTTGTCCCTTGGAGCACTTTTGTGTTCTTCCCAAGCTTGCCTTTTTCTTGTGAGCTTGCTATCGAGAGATGGAATATTGAAGTGGTGGAGGCCCAAGTGGGGGATTCAGTTTCTTCGATTCGCAGATATGCCGATAGAGGTTGTATATATTGTAATCTATGATTTATATTAATAGAAATATCTTTTCCTATCCAATAATGTGTGTTTGAATGAATATTTTATCCATGGGATTATGTCAAATGCTTATACATTATTGATTATATATGCTAGAAAAGATCTAACACCATGATATATAGTATGCTTGTATTGTTTACTTGTTGTTGAGGAAGTAATCTATCAATTCAAGCTGAAGTTGGAAAGCTCAATGGGGATCTACTTCAACCATCCGGAATAAGGTACGAGGTCCGATCCTTTAGTGTTATACATTTAATTTCTATTGCATATTGGAAAGGATTGATTTCTGGAGTCAAGTTGTCTGTTTTGGTACCCCAAGCCATAGGAATTTCTCTCCATAACAGAATTGGTGACTCCACTGGGGAGTTCCTAGTAGTTGTCCTTTGGCGGTTGTTCTATCAGCATTCAATGAATTTGAATTGCTCTTTCTCTCTTGTTTATGTGTCAGGTCTGGGGGCATGTTTGCCTGGTAGTGTCTGATTGGTGTGAATTTTGTCTCAGCTTGTCTATTTTCCTTGATTGTTATGCACCTTTCTTCCTATACATGAGTTTTTAACTCACAGTCACGTATACATGTGGGTTTCTCTTCAATTTCCACGTATACATGCGGGTTTACTGCGAACAGTCACGTATTCCCTTAGTTTTTCCTTTTAGTGGAAGTTAAATGGTTGCTGGGTGAAGTTTGATGATTGCTGAGTCTCCTTTGACACTGTCTGAGTCTGTTTATACCTCTATTTCTGACCAGAGACATTTTTTTTTAGGCTAATTTTTTTCTTTTAAGAAGGTTCTTGTCATGGCATTTTCAATTTTTTGTTTGGGATTAGTGCATTAGATTTCTTTTACCTAAGTTCTTTCCTTAAGTGTTGTTTGAGTGTGCTTGCATATTCTGAGGGTTGTAGAATCATTCGTTTGCTTTTAGTATCTCATTTTATTTCAAAAAATCCAAAAATATTTGCTTATCATCATGCATTGCATTTTGCATTTTGCATTGTACTTGCACTAGATTTGCTTTGGAGTATTAGTTAGGATTTCATATAGGAAATCTTGCATTCATCATTTGAAGAAAAAATGTGCATTTCACGTAGTAGCATACCCTATTTTCATGGACACAATGCATTTGCATTGATTGTTAGGTGTGCATTTTACTTCATGTTGCATCATAACACCATTACTTGCACGACCATATCCCTCTTTTGAGTAATAAAGACAATTAAAATCAACGCTTAATTAAAATGAATTACACTCTTTTATTTTATAGGGTGCACCAACAAGATTAGGTTTTAGGATCTTGGAATAGTTCATTGTGAGTAAATTCTCCAAGATCACTAAACAACAACATGTATGTGTCTGTCCAGGTGAGTGTGTGAAATCCTTGGTATAACCAGTGTTTCTCAAGATCCTCCTCTCAAAAGGGAGTTAAGCATGAGGCAATGTGAGCAGTTATTGATTGGGATAACTCCTAGTCATAACTGAGTAGCACTGGAGATATTTCTAGGATTGTATTCATATCTGGGGGCTCTTTCGAGAGTTTCAGGCTTTGCTACCCTGCCCATACGGTCAATCCCTCCTGCGACTGTCCGCCTAAGCATTGATTATATTAAGGTGACCTTAGTGGCCTTACCTAGGATATCAAGGGGGTACTTTGCAGGGGTTATTATGTGAGTGTCCTGGCCAGGTTGGGGTCAGATAGCACAGTCGCTTTACGTGTTGAAGCTGAGGGCCACAATAATTGGATACGTACATCCGCTTGTTGTGTATGGGAGTCTCAAGCCTCTCCTAGGAGAGACATACCTGCTTCATTCGGGAGCTCACTTATCCTACCCTTGATTTCTTGCATTTGGCTTTAGATTTTATTAGTGATTGCTCTGTGCACGATAGTTTTCCTAGGGTTTGCGTAACTAGAGAGTCTTTTCTATTTTTTGAGTCATTGTGGATTTGGGTATGGCTCCTCGTCGTTCTCGTCATTTAGCAGGACTTCCACCTTCTACATCTCCTCCTCCTTTGGGAGAGAGACCTAGACAGTCTAGGAGGACTACTTTGCACATTGATTCACACACCATGGGAGACCATATAGAAGGTAGTCTTGAACCACTTTCTCCCATTCGTGTAGACAATGGGGAGTTTACTCCTACTTACAATCCTTCACCCAACTTGGCTGAGTTAGGTCCTATTATTTCTGAGATAGGAACCTTTTATGATAGACCTACTCACTCTAGGGTCGATTCCCCATTGACGCGTTACCAGTATGGAATGCCGGAGGATGTCGAGACTCATTTTGAACCCGCCAGCACTAGTTATGGTAGTTATGGTATGTCTGGTTTTCCCACACATGATTCGGCATTTAATGTAGAATCTGAGTTTGAGCCTAACACTATCCCTGGGGGCACTCTCATTCCTTACCATGCGGAGAGGTTTGGGAGCACTAGTCACATTGCACCTTCCATCCCGGTGGTGGAAGTTATATCACATATTCCTCCTAGGTCTAGGGTTAGTGATCCTATTAGGATACCAGATCCGAGACGAGTGACTATATGGAATAGTATGTACTTAATCACACAAATCCCTTCGTCCTCTATCCCTAGTTCTTCAAATGTTCACCCTCCACCTCATTCACGTGGTCCTTCGAGCTGAAACGTTGCTATGATTTATGTACGTAATACAATTACTAGACTGGTTGTGTCTCAGCTTTATGTACCGCTCGTTGTTTTGGGAGGTCATGCTCATACTTCTAGAGGTCACATTCCTACTTTCGGAGTGTATATTCCTACTTCCGGAGTGTATGTTCCTACTTATGGAGTGTCTCATGGGACATCTCATGCGATGACTTATGGACCCTATTATGGGATGCAATATGGATAGGGTTCTTCACCTTATGGAGGCGAGTATCAACAACCTGCTTATTCTCTGAACTACGGATTTGTAGCTCCTAATAGTCAAGGTACACCACACTATGGTCCTTCCATGCCACCCTATATGGGTCAAACAGGAGGAGGGCACTATGGAAAAGGCCATGGTGGTAATCAGATCTATATGAATCAAGGAGTGGTCCATCGACCTCATCATCCTAGGCTCCCTTTCCTCACGACGCTGAATATTTCTGACTTGTCGAGATTGACGAACGATCCTATAGCTCATGACCCGGCTTGGCCGGATATCCCTACTAAGCTTCCCTCAGACATACCTAAGTTCGAGGGCAAACTAGGAGAGGATCCGAGTGAACACGTTACTATGTTTCACCTATGGTGCTCTTCAAATTCCTTACATTAGGACTCCATCCATTTAAGGCTATTTCAATGCACCCTTAAAGGGCCTGCCATGAAATGGTATATAGAGCTACCTAGGGTGGCATTCATTTTGTTTGAAGACCTTGAGATGAATTTTCTTAATCACTTCCAGCTACTAGTGCGCTTTGACGTTGGTATTGAACTCTTATCAACATTTTGGAAGGATAAAGCCACACATATCTCGGATCATATTCAAGAGTGGCATAGACAGAAGAGTTTAATTAAAGTATTTATACCACCTAAATTCCTCCTTGAATGGTTCCTTAAGTCGTTATTGCCATATATAGCGAAGGATTTTTCTACATCCAGAGTGCAGAATGAGGAACAAGCAATTTTTAGGGTGTAGGAACTGGACTTGATTTATGCTCAGTCCAGTTTGTTACATGAGATTATTCCCAACACTCCGGGTTCTAGTTTTGACCCCAAAGTCAAACCTGGACCATATGTCGATGGAATTGTGGGTTGTGCAAGTGCGAAACCTATGGATTCGGTTTCAAAACAAGTTAGTCAATTGTCAATCAACCAATATTCTTCGGGACAAGCTATGGCTTCGTCTCAACCCACCCAAATGGTGAGTGTACTTTATGTGCAATCGTCGGACCAAAAGGGTAACCAGTAGCCCGGACGGAATAGAAAAAAGGGTAAGAATAATCGTAAGGGTGGGAATAAGAATGAGAATGCTAATAGTAATGACAAGAATGGCCGTAATACTGGGGGGGACAAGCAAGCTAAATGTAAGGTTAAGTTCCCTTGCAAGTTGTGTAAGAACGATCAACTCACTTACTTGTGCCCTCGTATTGATGAAGCCTCGAGGTTCTTGGCATAGGGCCTAGCTATGCTAACTAACCCTTTAACGCACAATCAAAATATGAACTCAAAGTCCCATGACCAGTCTGGTGCTGATCAAGATCCACCAGGGAGTAGTGGTCGTGGTTGCATTAACATGGTCTGTGCTGCGAAAGTTGTGACTCATGCGAAAGATTATGGTTCATCACAACCTAGCCCAGGAAAAGAGCCTGATCCACCAGGGTCTCCTTTGTGTATTGAGAAACCTATGGATAAACCTAAATCTACACCTCACATTCCTAAGGGAGTCCTTAAGCATTCGGGGCACAATCCTAATGCCCGAGATGCCCAGAACTATTCAGTTGTCGAGGATTTGGGCCACACTCCTTGTGCGATGTCTGCATTGGAAGTGCTTCAGAGTTGTCCTTCGCAAAGGAAGGCATTTCTTTCTACCCTTGGTGTGAATGATGATGATTCTTCCTCCATGATTAAATTTGAAACCGTAGGACTTCAACCTCGCTTTCCTTACTATGTGTCTCTTTTGATTCACGTAGAATGTCTTAATATGATCGTCAAGAGAACTGTGATTGACGAAGGTGCTACCACTTCTTGTGATGTCTTTATCATGTTGGAAGGGTTTAGGTTCCCATGAGCTGTCTAAATCAGCGACCATGTTAACTGCATTCGATGGGAGATCGTTTAGGATGCACGGCATCCTTCCTTCCCTTAAATTCCATTTGGGAGGGAATACTGTTGCGATAGAGGTTGAGGTGGTTGATGCGCCCCTTGACTACAATCTCTTGCTGGGTAGGAATTGGATGTACAGTATGCAAGTCATTGCTTCTTCCCTGTTTCGTGTTGTATTCTTTCCACATAACAGGAATATAGTCATGATTGATCAAATGACATTCAAGAATCCATCTATTACCACATCTTCGGGAGCTTCGATCTCGATTGTTGAGCACTCTCAGCCGGAAACTGGGAGTGTGGGTGTAGGCATGTATCCATCCCTCATGGGAAGCTTTAGTTGTCTTGCACCGATTCTTATGATAGGTTCTAGTTCCGATGAGGCTTCAACATCTATGAGATCGGTGTCTTTTCACATGAGTCATATGGAAGATCCTTGGATTCTTCCTACACCGAGTACTCTGAGTGAGCCCACTGTGATGGACATGCCGTTTCCTGCAACTATGATAGCTTATCAAGCTAATCTCGAGTATGTTACAGAGCCTAGTCCTTCCTCTTCGCAGATGGAGGAGGAGGACCCTTATGTGCTACCGGCATGGGAAGTATAGTATTCTCATGTGCACGACTGCCTTGATATGGTTTTCCCTTCAGATGAAGTGATTATTGAGGCTATGTCGAGAGTTGAGCCACCATGGGAGGAAATCCATCATAGATATTACTTTCTTCCCAAGCTTGACCGCTTGGAGCATGAGTACTTTAGGGCAGTTCTTAGTGTGAGAGTTGGTAGTCCTATGGTTTCGTTAAGCTCTCCTGGTCATATGGCTGACGAAAACATGGTGAACATATCTTCAACGATTCCTATCAACATCTCTCGTGATCCTGGTAGGATAGAGAATGTCTATATTGGGGCGGAATGTTCCCATGCTGAGATTCTAGAATACACCGAGCTATTTAAGGAATTATGTGACATATTTGCTTGGTCTTATGATGAAATGCCAGGTATCGACCCTCATATTGTCAAGCATGAGATTAAGAATTAACCCAATGCTAAGCCTGTTCGACAACATTTGCGTGTGGTGAATCCTAGGAAAGGACCTGTGATTAAGGCAGAGATAGGAAAGCTGTTAAAGGTCGGTTTTATCTATCCCAGTCCCTTGACAGAGTGGGTTTCAAACCCCATTCTGGTGGATAAGAAGCAGGGAGTGATCCTCATATGTACTCATTTCCATGATTTAAATCGTGCCTGTCCTAAGGAAAATTTCCCCACACCATTTATTGATCATATTTTGGATGAGTGTGTGGGTAGCGAGGTTTTTTCCTTTATGGACGGATTTTTCGGGTGTAATCATATACAAATTAAACCCGAGGACCAACACAAGATTGCATTTATTTGTCCTTGGGGAACTTTTGCATATCAAAAAATGCCTTCGGGCCTTAAAAATGCCGAAGCTACATTTCAGCAGACAATGACCTTCATCTTCCATGATCTCAAGTCGATCATAAAAGTATTTTTGGATGACCTTGCTGCTCATTCTTGTATGAGAATGCGTCATCCCTATCACTTGAGATTGGTATTTGAAAGATGTTGGCACTATTTGGTTAGATTAAATCCTCATAAGTGCATCTTTTGTGTGAAGTCAGGTCATTTGTTATGATTCATCGTTTCTAAAGAGGGCATAAGAGTCAACCCTTTGAAGGTTGAGGCAATACTTCAATTGTCTCCCCCAAAGAATATTCGTCATCTTCAATGTTTGCAAGGCATGGCAAACTTCTTACGGAGATTTTCTGTCAACTTTTCCAATTTGACTAGAGGCTTCATGCATCTATTGAAGAAGGACAACCCCTTTTGTTGGGATGAGCGAGCCCAGGAGTCCTTCGATGCACTCAAGCGAGCCCTAGCATTGGCCCCGGTGCTTAGTTCCCCATACTACAGCTGTGATTTTCTACTTTATGTGGCCACATCCATGGAGACGATTGGTATGGTTTTGGTTCAAGAGGATGAGGAGCTCCAAGAGCATGTCATATACAATCTAAGCCAGAACCTTATTGATGCAAAGATTCGTTATTCTCATGTCGAGAAGCTTGCTTTAGCTACCATACATGTGGTTTAGCGGTTGAGACATTATATTCTCCTTCGCTAGACCTTGGCTGTAGCCCATGTCAATCCATTTTAATTCGTCCTCACTTGAAGGATGATTGGGGGAAAATATAATAAATGGATTGTCATTCTGCAAGAGTTCGACCTCAAATTTGTTTCAGAAAAATTGAAGAAGTCTTTAATTTTTGCAGAGCTTATATCAGATTTCCCGAGCGAGGCCGAGGAGTTGGTTTGTGAAGATACGTTTGTTGATGAACACATCTTCTTAATATCAACTTTAGACCCATGGTATGGGGATATCATAATATATTTACAAACATTGAAGGTCCCTACTCACCTCTCGCGAGATGAATGACGATGATTACGTCATTTGTCTAAGAACTACCTCATAGTGGATAACACTTTGTACCGTCGTGGGGTAGATTCCATTTTACGACGTTGTTTAACTCATGAAGAGGATGAGGTAGTGCTAAATGATTGCCACGGAGGGGTGTGTGGTGGTCATTTATCTGGGCTTTCTATAGCTCAAAATATCTTAAGAGTGGGTTATTTATGGCCATCGATCTTTAAGGATTGTGTAGATGCAGTCAAGAGGTGCCACCCTTGCCAGGTGTTCGCACATAATATGCACTCGATACCTACCCCGTTACATCCCATTATCACTGTTGGTCCCTTTAGTAAGTGGGGGCTTGGTTTTATGGATTGCAACCCAGCTTTGGCTAGGGGGCACCATCATATTATAGTGGCTGTTGATTACTTCAAGAAATGGGCTGAGGCTATGCCTACAGTAAAATACGACGGTGAGATAGCCACCCACTTCATATTCAACCAAATTATTACTCTATTTGGAATTTTGAAAGAGCTTGTCACTGACCATGGCTCGCACTTTCAGAATCATATGATGGAAGAGTTTGCATCAAAGTTAGGGTACAAGCAAGAGCATTCCTCCTCTTACTACCCTCAAGAAAATGGATAGGTAGAAGCAGTGAATAAATCACTCAAGTCCATTCTCCAACGAACCATCGCACAAAGCAAGAATAATTGGCACATCATGTTATATCCTGCTTTGTGGGAATATAGAACCGTTGTTAATACTACCATGGGTTTTTCTCCATATCAACTTGTACATGGAGTGGAGTCGATATTGCCGGTTGAATGCGATATTTCTTCTTTGAATCTAGCTGTAGAACTCTTACCAGACACTTCACCATTGGAGAAGCATTTGGTCCACCTTGAGCAGCTTGATGAGCAGCGTCAAGATGCCTTGGTGGCTCTAGAAGTCATTAAATGTTGCATAAAGGTCCAGTACGATAAGTCTATTCGTCCAAGGAGGTTTAGTGAGGGAGACTTGGTCCTTTTGTGGGATCAATTGAAAGAACCCTTGGGTGTAGGAAAATTTAATCCCATGTGGCATGGTCCTTACGTGGTCAAACGTGTCTTAGAGAAGGGTGCTTATGAGTTAGTGGATTACGAAGGAACAGCCTTGGCAGAGCCTATAAATGGGCTCTATCTCAAGAAGTACTATGCATGATTTTTAGCCAAGGCTGGTTATTGTATATTATTGTACAGTTTTGCATAGTTAGGTCTTTTTCTTATAGCGATCAGGTGTGTGATTAGTTTCCGTTTCTTTTGGCAGATGTCAATGGAATCTTCCACCTACATAGGATTCGCGGATGGTGCGAGCCGTCACACTCAACACTCATCCTCTACTGCTTGGGTGATTTATACTCCTATGGGTCAGGTACTGTCTTCAGGAGGCATATGTCTGTGACCATCTTCCAACAATGTTTCTGAATATACTGCCATTATTAAGGTTCTACGGGATGCCATTTCACATGGAGTTCTCTCTCTTGAGGTACATCTTGATTCAGAGTTAGTAGTGTCATAGCTTAATGGTTTGTACCATGTTAGAGATCCAATGTTATTAAGAAGATTCTTACGTGTGAGATTATTAGAACGACAATTTGACAATATAACATATATACATATTCCAAGAATTAATAATCAAGTTGCTGAATCATATGTTAACTACGTGTTAGATTGGCATTTGTTTCATTCACAATAAATTCATCACAAACACAATTTTTACAAATGTAAATAAATAAACCGATCACCATAAAACTTTTTATATAACATCCAAAATGTGGTAATACATAGTGTCATGATACAAAATTGGGGCTCTCGAGCCACCAAAATATAATACATGGTAGTACAAAATGTATACACTCCCAGGTATCCAATCATGTGGAGGAGGAGGAGGGTTGTGATCATGGAAGGTCACTACGGATCTAGCTAGCCGTCGAAATAATCATACCCATGCTCGTGGTACACCCACCACCTGGCGCTGCATAGCCTTAGGAAAGTCCTCTACTTGCACCATGGGAACCCTGTGTGTCAACCTCACAAAATTGGTATGAGTGCTTTGGAGCGTCCGCTCCACATCCACACCCGTGATACCATCTCCTCTTCCCCTCCATTTATGACGAGGGAAGCCTTCTGGCCACCGTGGTCCCACATCTGCACACAAATGGTAGATGTCACAATGTATCGTCACACAAAAATATGTCTTTTGATTCCATATAATCAGAAAACAAAAAAAAAATTAAATAACTCAAAAATTAAAAAAGAGAGGGTCGAGATTTGTTACCTATATCGCCATATGCTGATCCTGGTGGTAGTGGCATGTCCAGGTCCCCCTAGAAATCTATGCTTGGATGGGGGTAGTCATCGATGGAAATATCTGTCATCACCACCATGGAAAGAAGTCAGCTGGATAGGGGTTGGCCACCCTACCACCCCCCAGTCTATGCATAGCATCTGCCCAATGCCAGTGGGCCGGATCTCAAATCCCATGAAGAGAAATGTCCACTCTGGGGCTCAATCCTAGAACACGATCGAAGGAAAACGTGCTCAATATACTGCTGAACCCAAGTTCCGCACTCTGCCTAACTTACACTCACTAAGCTGATGTTTTATGTTGCTTAGTAGTGTAGTGCTCCAGTCATAAATCGTGGGTCTCATACACTCCACTGCATAGAACATCAGAGGTCGCGAGGCCTGGTGGAGTGATACCAATCCTGCTATCCTGCCCAATGTCAATAGTATGGCCTTTATAGCATAGCACCTATATAGCATTGGTAGGGACCTAACTCCCCACCTTATCTATGTCTGGATAGTAGTGCACCACAATGTACTCGTCAATAGTCAAGCCACCTCCTGGCCCACCACGAGAATGAAGGTTCACTACCTCCCCCCGTCGAGAAAGCCCTGTAATGAAGTATATGTCCTCCACCTCTATAGTGAGGGACATCCCATCGATCTGGAAGGACTCGGAGTCTGGATCCCACTAATCCACCAGCATCTGCAATAGTCTTGGTTTGGCCCTCAATCCACCAAGACACCAAAACTTATAGAGTCCACATGCACGTAGAACTTGTTGAGCCATTAGATCGGCCCTTACTGCTTCCTCTACCTCACCATGTTCATGCTCTCTCTACTCTAGGACCATCTTGCACAAGAAATTGCAAATTTTCCCATTAGATTATTGAAAAAACCTTATGTGCGGCCTCATACGCGACTATTTTTAAAACAGCCACGTATGTATGCGAGTATGGGGGCATTTTCTGCATATATCTAGCCCTATACACAAAAAAACCCTCGATTTCCACGTGGGCCACAACACCCTTTTTAGTTGGCCTAGAAAGATTAATTGACCATGGAATTTGATAAAAATTGCATTGAAATGGAAGAGAAGAGCATGGGTAAATACCTAGAAGAAACAGTAGTAGATTCCGTCGGCTGGATCTCTTGGAATTCACTGTTGAAAATCTAAGCTCAAATGGGTAAAAGTTTCAAATGTTTTATAATATTTTGAATTGTTTACTATTTATATAAAATTTTCAAATATTTGAAAATTTTTACCCCCTTTCCTATAGTTTTGACAATTTCTAACCATTTTGGACCGTGTTTGACATAATTCATGATGTAGAGGACCTTTTTCAGTGCCGTTTCAGCCGTTGGATTGACCCTGTTGGAATATTCAGTAGAAGATGGTGTTCATTGGATGGAGTCTAGTGTTCAGCTGTATTGTTGGCATTGATGTCTAAATATGTCTAAGATAGAGGTAATTCACATATGACATGTGCTCTAGGGATGCAGCTAAGTTGGAGAATCTACGGGCTCTAGCAGGCTGGATGTATTCCAATCTAAGTTAATCTTCCAAAAAGTATCTCAAATTTGAACGTTGATTGCTAGAAGTACCCTAAATCCCAACTACAAATGGACAAATTGTAATATTTAGATGCCCCCCAACTAATTCCACCAAGAATATGCGCGTACCCAAGTCAATGGGAAATGATCCTCTCCAAATGATGGAAAAATCCTCCAATAGAAAAGGGAATACCTTCAATGCTAGACATCGCATTGACTGCAAAAAGGGCCTCTAATCAAAGTTTCAATACCTCTCAAATATTGTTTTCAGGTATTTGTCTAAGATAGAGGTAATTCAGAAGATAGAGGTTGGTCTTTGTCTAGCAAATGGCTTCAGTATCTATCGCACCGTGAAACCCAGGGTAGGAAGTTCCCTGAAATAAATATATATATATATATATATATATATATATATAGTTTTACCTATCAATCCAGTTATAGTTCATAGAACATGTATTTGGTAATGAAATCATCAATGATCTAAGGCGCATTGAGACGGTGCTCTGACAAGTATATTCTCCCATTGAAATAAAGGTTTTCCTCTGAAATCTGAGTGCCTACTTTCCTGGTAAGTTGCATGCGCATAAGGATCCATCTTATGGAAGTCGGTTATCACGTCAATCTTACACACTGAAGGTCCCCAGTTCGAACCTGGGCAGCATCAACTTCTATTTTAATAGCCCTCCTTGTGTAGAGTTTGGTGTGTTGGAATATTCAGTAGAAAACGATGATGAATGGATTTCGTTCCTTAATGACAGTTGGAATTTCTGCGTGGTGTAACTACCTCTTGACATGGGAATACGAAGAGCTTAGTGATGAGAAGAATTTCAAAGAGATTAGAAAGTGAATAACTATTTCTTGCTTGCTATTCGATGAGAGATGAAGAGTCTGTAACTGTTTTCTGTAATGGTTTTGAGAGAATGAGAATCGATGGTGAATGTAATATATATATATATGAAAGCAGATTTGATAGATGGAGCTGTTCGAAGGAGTATTTGTTGTGTAGAGTAAAAGGAACTATGTGTCACGAATTGTCACAGAATGAGCATGCTGAGCATGAGTATTTAAACAGAGATGAATCTCAGATACAGAACAGTAGAACGATGATGAGGAGGTAGAGAGGAGATTACAGAAACAAAAGAAAAGGTTGCTGAATAGAGAAGATTGAAACTGATGAGCGGAAGAACAATGCTAAGGAATGGAGATCTGATGCTGAGTATATGAACAGAACAGCAGAGCAGAGAAATAGAAGAGTGTGCTGAACAAGTTGAATAGAATAATAGGAGCAGAGAGTTGATGTTGAACAGAGAAGAGTGTTTGGTAATCCAAGATACATCTGTATTGTTGTGATTTGATTCATTTGTAAAGTCTAGAAAGTAATGGAGGTAGGTAGGTGCTACGGGAGACATTTTTGTCTCAGTTTGCAAGTGGGTGCTTGTAGAATTTGAAGGTTGGTGCCTTCACCCAGTTGGTGCTGGGTAACAGTGAGAGTTGGTGCTTGCATTATGAGGTTGCAGCCTCGTTGAGTTGGTGCTCAACAAAGAAGAGATGTACAGCTGATAATCCTTTGACATCCTAAGAAGAAGAGTTTTTTCCTTAAGGGTTTCCTCGTGAAAAATTATGTGTCTTTTACATGTGCTTGAATGATGTGTTGCATGCCTTCTGTCCATACATTTAATTCTGAATTCATTGCAAGAATGACTATCACATAGTTTCATTGATTCTCAGTTAAAAAGAAGAAATTTGTTAAAAATTATTGATTTAACTGATTCACTTCCCCCCCCCCCCCCCCCCTCTCAGTTAAATACCTGTAACAATTGGTATCAGAGCAGTGTGCCTTTAGTGTAAGGTAGATATTGAAGAGTTTACATGGCTAGTCAAGATGGTTCAACAAACAAAGAACCCATATTTGATGGTACAATTTTTTCTTTCTGGAAGGTTAGGATGAGAACCTTCATAATGTATCTAGGGGCAGATGTTTTGGAGGTAGTAGAAACATGATATAAGAAACCTGCCTTGGTTGAATCTAAAGATGAAAAATAAGCCTTCAATTTTAATGCAAAGGCTATGAATGCTATTCTAAGTGGTCTAGCTGAATCAGAATTTGTAAAGGTTATGCATCTTGAAATTGAAAAAGATATGTGGGACAAACTTGTAAATAGCTATGAGGGAAATGAAAAAGTTAAATATGCCAATCTACAGTCACATATACTAAAATTTGAACAACTAAAATGAATGAAGATGAAAGTGTTAGTAAATTCTTCCTGAGAGTTGATAAACTAGTAAATGCTATGAGAGCTCTTGGTGGAAAAATAAAAGAGGATGATACAAATATTGTCCAGAAAATACTGAGATCCCTACCTGATAGATTTAATCCCAAAGTCTCAGCTATAGAAGAAATGAGTGACCTCAAAACGTTAAGTATGGATCAATTGCTAGGAACATTGATTGCTTATGAAATGAGGATTAATAAAGACCAAAACTCATCTAGGGAAGCTTCCTTTAAAGCTGAAAAGAGTACTGAGTCACATATGGATGAACTAGAAGCAAAATTTGTGAGAAGACTTAAAACAAGGTCAGGGAAATACAAAGGCAAATTTCCTTTCAAGTGTTTTAATTGTGGCAAAATAGGGCATTTTGCTTCTAAGTGTCCCCATAAGAGAAAAGAGCAGAGCTCTGCTGATGAGGAGAGTTTTCCCAAGAAGAAATACAATCAAGAAAACAAGTTTAAATATAAGAAGAAAAGTATTTGTGTGAATAATGATGAGTCATCAGAAACATCAGATAGTGAATCGTCTCATGAGAGCAAAGAAAACGATTTCATGCTAATGGCCATAGAAGATCTCGAATAGAATTGTACAGAGTATGAAATAAATGATGAATATGCCACTGTAGATATGGTGGGAGAGCTGATGAGTTCTCTAGAAGATATTGACAGACTAAGATTAAAGAAACAAAAATGAAAACAGTTGTTAATCCAGTATGAAACTAGTAGAGAAGACATCACTTTAATAAAGCTGGAACTTGAAGAAAAGAAAATTGAAGAGTCTTTAAAATAACAGTTAGCTGAAAGTAAAGTCAGATGTGAACATCTAGAAAAGGAAGTTGTAACTGTTAAGAAAGAGTTAGAAAAATATCAAGCCCTGTATCATCAGAACATATCCAGCATCAAAGCTTCAGAGGAGCTAAACAATATTTTGAACAGACAAAGAGCTCCACAGATTAAGTTTGGCTTAGGGTATGGACAAGGTGGAAACAACAGTAACCCAAAGAGTAAAGAGTCATCTAAGGTGATTATGTTTTAGAGCAGCAAACAGATAGAAGTTCCCAGCATAACAAAGGTTGAGACATGTAAAGAGAATAATGGAAATGAATCTAAGGGTACTAAACAGCAAGAAGATATAGTTTTAAAAGGAAAGTCTGTACCGTTAGAAGTTCATGGAAAAGAGCCACATAATAGAGTAAAGTACACAGATCATAAATTATGTTGTGAACATCATAACTCAATGTACTATCGTTTTAGAAATCAGAAAAGAGTCAGGTATGGTAAATCCTTTAATGGTTATTGTTTCTGTTGTTCTAACTTTGGGCACAGAGCTGCCAATTGTTTGTATAATTTCAGAAATGTTCAGAGAAGAATGTCAAACTATACATAAAGGATGCATCAATCAGCATATAATCATATGGGTCGTATCTCTCCACCAGCTGTTAGAAGAAGAATGCAAAACAGAAATGCTAATCCGTTTGATATTCTATACAATGAGGCTGAATGTTACATATGTCACAACTTCGGGCACAAAGTTACAGATTGTAACTTGAAAGAGAACAAAACAGAACCAAGCATGAAACATATAGCTGAACGTAACGTATGGAGAAAGAAAGAGAGTTCTCATTGTAATCTTGTTCTTTCAGTTCAGAAACATAGGAGTCATTGGTACATTGACAGTGGTTGGTCGAAACACATGTCGGGAGACAAAGAGAATTTTATCACTCTATCTGAACATAAAGCTGGAAAGGTAATGTTCGGTAATGATTCTCCAGGAAAATTCAAAGGAAAAGGAGTTGTAAGTCTCAGCAATGGTAAAGGGAAGGCTCAAGATGTACTCTTTGTAGATGGGTTGAAGCACAACCTTCTTAGTGTGAGCCAAATGTGTGACAAAGGGTGTGAAGTCTTGTTCACTGATAAAGACTGTAAAATTAGAAACGTTTCCTCAGGAAAGCTAGTTGCCAAAGGAGTAAGAATAGAGAATAATGTTTGCGTTTTAAAGAAGGAAAAAGAACAATGTTATCTCAGCAAATACAATGAAAGCTGGTTGTGGCACAGAAGACTGGGACATCTGCATTTTGATCATTTGATAAAGCTCAAAACCAGAAATGTAGTAAGGGATTTTCCAGCGATATCTAGACCTCGAGATGATGTATATAATCCTTTCCAAATTGGGAAGCTAACCAGGACTCAGTTCAAATTGAATAATGTTTCTTCTACAAGTAAGCCCCTTCAACTTGTTCATCTAGATTTATGTGGCCCATCAAGAAAATAGGGTACAAACTATTTTATGCTGGTAATTGATGACTATTCCAGATTGACTTGGGTTGCATTTCTTAAAGAAAAGTTTGAAGCATTTTCCAAGTTTAATATCTTCAAAGCACTGACTGAAAATCAGACTGGGAGAAAGGTTAAAGTGATCAGATCAGACAGAGGAGGAGAGTTCAGATCGAAACAGTTCAAGAAATTTTGTGATGAGCATGGAATTAAGAAAGAATACACAATAGCAAAAACTCCTCAGCAGAATGGAGTTGTGGAAAGGTAGAACAGAACAGTTTAGCAAATGGATAGATCAATGATGAAGGAGAAGAACATTTCTCAAGGTTTTTGGGTGGAAGCTATTCATACAACTGTACACATCCTTAATAAAGCTCATTTGAGGCCAAACAGTGATAAGACACCATATCATTTATGGTTTGGAAGGCCTGTAACTATTAAGCACTTCAGATTCTTTGGGAGTAAATGCTATATCAAGAATAATGATGAAAATCTGGGCAAGTATGATGACAGAGCTGATGAAGGGATCTTTTTAGGATATGCTACAGAAAGCAAAGGCTATAGGTGTTATAACAAGAGGCTGCATAAAATGGTTGATTGCATAGATGTAAAAGTAGATGACGATTGTCATGGAAGTATCAGTCAAAGGAATGATGATGATTCATGTTTGGAAGAAACAAATGAAGAAACAAAAGAACAGGTCCAAGAATCCCAGAAGAAAGAATCCAATTTATTAGAATATGAGGAAGCTAAACCTGAACAGCACACTGTGCAATATTCTTCCAGAATAACTAGAAAGAATCACCCTGAAAGCCAAATAATTGGTGATGAGAGTAAAGGATTTCAAACTAGAAGGAAGATCTTGCAGGAATCTGAACAGTCCCATATTTCTCTTCTCTCTACAATTGAGCCCCAATGTTTTAATGAAGCCAGCAAAGATAAAGATTGGGTAGCTGCAATGAATTAAGAACTGGACCAGATTGAGAAGAATAGTACATGGGAACTGGTTCCTAGGCCATCAGACAAGAACATCATTGGATCTAAATGGGTATTTAAGAATAAATCAAATGAACAAGGAAAGATTGTAAGGAATAAGGCCAGATTGGTGTGTAAAGGATATGCTCAAGTGGAAGGGCAAGACTTTGATGAAACATTTTCTCCTATGGACAGAATGGATGCAATCAGAATATTTTTAGCCTATGCATGCCATAAACATTTTAAAGTATATCAAATGGATGTCAAGTCAGCATTCCTGAATGGAAATATTGAAGAAGAAGTGTACATGGAGCAGCCTGAATTTTTTTCTCTCACAGATAAACCTTATTATGTATGCAAGTTGAAAAAGGCCTTGTATGGTTTGAAACAAGCACCGAGAGCATGGTATGATAGACTGGATAAATACTTGCAAGACAAAGGATTCAAAAAGGGTTCTATGGACAACAATTTGTATATCAAACATGAAGGTGATGACTTGCTGATTGTAATAGTTTATGTTGATGATATTATCTTTGGCTGTACTAACAACTCTTCTATTCAATGGTTTGCTAAATCAATGCAATCTGAGTTTGAGATGTTAATGATTGGAGAGCTGTCTTATTTCGTTGGACTCCAAATCAGTCAAAAGCCTGAAGGCTTATTCCTTTCTCAAGAGAAATATCTAAAGGAGATGCTAAAGAAATTTCAAATGGAAGACTCTAATCCTGTGAGTACACCCATAGTTAGTGGTTGCAAGCTGAGAAAAGATGATGCATCATCAGAAGTAGATCAGAATATGTACAGATCCATGATACGCAGCATGTTATATATCACAGCATCCAGACCTAATATTATGCATGCTGTAGGGATGGTAGGAAGGTTTCAAGCAGCTCCCAAACAAATTCATTTGCTAGCTGTGAAACACATATTCAAATACCTAAAAGGTACCTTGTCCTATGGTTTGTGGTATCCCAGGAATCAGAATTTTCAACTCATATCATATTCAGATGCAGATTGGGCTAACTGTGTAGATGAAAGGAAAAGTACTAGTGATGGAGCATTCTTCTTAGGACAGTCTTTGGTTTCCTGGCTAAGTAAAAAGCAGAGTTCCATATTTTATCCACTACAGAATCAGAGTATATCACTGTTGCTACCTGTTGTACTCAAATTTTATGGATGGTGCAATCCCTTGCTGATTTAGAAGTAAAGTATGCTGAGCCTATTCCCATTCATTGTGACAATACTAGTGCAATAAGTGTTTCCAAGAATCCTGTTCTCCACTCCAAAATGAAACACATTCCAATAAAGTATCATTTCCTGAGAGAACAAGTGGCTAATCAAGCTGTGCAACTACATTATATCCCTTCTAAAGAACAGATAGCTGACATTTTTACTAAGCCTTTTCCCACAGCTCAGTTTGAATACCTAAGACAAAAGATGGGTGTTCAGTCAATGTCACAATGACATATGCATTGTGTAAGGGGTAGTCTATGTTCATTGACATTGTTGTTTATGACTGTGCACTTTTCAGATTGTTGGTTCTTTGGTTTTTATCTCTTTTATGCATCTTGTCAAGGGGAGTTTCTGTAATCAGATGTCCTTTAGTTGCTCAAATTTCCCTTTGCCCTTGATGTCGAAGGGGGATAATGTGATGTCAAAGGGGGAGAATGTGAATAGTTGTTGTAGTTGCTGATATTGCCATCAATTCCAAAGGGGGAGATTGTTGGAATATTCAGCAGAAGATGGTGTTGAGTGGATGGAGTCTAGTGTTTAGTTGTATTGTTGGAATTGATGTCTAAATATGTCTAAGATAGAGGTAATTCACATATGACATATGCTCTAGGGATGTAGCTAAGTTGGAGAATCTACGGGCTCTAGCAGGATGGATGTATTCCAATCTAAGTTAATCTTCCAAAAAGTATCTCGAATTTGAACATTGATTGCTAGAAGTACCCTAAATCCCAACTACAAATGGACAAATTGTAATATTGAGATGCCCCCTAACTAATTCCACCAAGAATATGTGCGTACCCTAGTCAATGGGAAATGATCCTCTCCAAATGATGGAAAAATCCTCCAATAGCAAAGGGAATACCTTCAATGCTAGACATCACATTGACTGCAAAAAGGGCCTCTAATCCAAGTCTCAAGACCTCTCAAATATTTTTTTCAGGTATTTGTCTAAGATAGTGGTAATTTAGAAGATAGAGGTTGGTCTTTGTCCAGCAAATGGCTTCAGTATCTATCGCGCCCTGAAACCCAGGGTAGGAAATTCCCTAAAATAAAATAAAATAAAATATATATAGTTTTACCTATCGATCCAGTTATAGTTCATAGAACATGTATTTGGTAATGAAATCAGCAATGATCTAAGGGGCATTGAGACAGTGCTCTGACAAGTATATTCTCCCATTGAAATAAAGGTTTTCCTCTGAAATCTGAGTGCCTACTTTCCTGGTAAGTTGTGTGCGCATAAGGATCCATCTTATGGAAGTCAGTTATCACATCAGTCTTACACACTGAAGGTCCCCAGTTCGAACCTGGGAAGCACCAACTTCTATTTTAATAGCCCTCCTTGTGTAGAGTTTGGTGTGTTGGAATATTCAGCAGAAAAGGATGATGAATAGATTTCATTCCATAATGACAGTTGGAATTTCTGCGTGGTGTAACTGCCTCTTGACATGGGAATATGAAGAGCTTAGTGATGAGAAGAATTTTGAAGAGATTAGAAAGTGAATAACTGTTTCTTGCTTGCTATTCGATGAGAGATGAAGAGTCTGTAACTGTTTTCTGTAATGGTTTTGAGAGAATGAGAATCGACGGTGAATGTAATATATATAGATGAAAACAGATTTTATAGATGGAGTTGTTCGAAGGAGTATTTGCTGTGTAGAGTAAAAGGAACTCTGTGTCACGAATTGTCACAGAATGGGCATGTTGAGCATGAGTATTTAAACATAGATGAATCTCAGATACAGAACAGTAGAACGATGATGAGGAGGTAGAGAGGAGATTACAGAAACAAAAGAAAAGGTTGCTGAATAGAGAAGATTGAAACTGATGAGCATAAGAACAATGCTAAGGAACGTAGATCTCATGCTGAGTATATGAATAGAATAGCAGAGCAGAGAAACAGAAGAGTGTGTTGAACAAGGTGAACAGAATAATAGGAGTAGAGAGTTGATGTTGAACAGAGAAGAGTGTTTGGTAAGCCAAGATACATATGTATTGTTGTGATTTGATTCATTTGTAAATTCTAGCAAGTAATGGAGGTAGGTAGGTGCTACGAGAGACATTTTTGTCTTAGTCTGCAAGTGGGTGCTTGTAGAATTTGAAGGTTGGTGCCTTCACCCAGTTGGTGCTGAGTAATAGTGAGAGTTGGTGCTCTTAACAAGTTGGTGATTGCATTCTGAGGTTGCAGCCTCGTTTGAGTTGGTGCTCAAATAAGAAGAGATGTACAGTTGATAAGCCTTTGACATCCTAAGAAGAAGATTTTTTTCCTTAAGGGTTTCCTCGTGAAAAATTATGTGTCTTTTACATGTGCTTGAATGATGTGTTGCATGCCTTCTGTCCATACATTTAATTCTGAATTCATTGCAAGAATGACGGTCACATAGTTTCATTGATTCTCAGTTAAAAAGAAGAAATTTGTTTAAAATTATTGATTTAACTGATTCACCCCCCCCTCTCAGTTAAATACCTGTAACAGACCCGTTCGTGCCCATCTCAGGTATAATATCTAAACTAGAATATAGGTTAGGTTTCATCACCGTTTGCATTTTGCATGACCTTATGACCATCTTATCATGACCTTAAGTACAAACCCACTCTACTATGTCACGGAACCGTCTTACTGTTTTAGAAGTGGCATGATATGAGTGGTAGAGCTTCACCTTACATGGGTACCCTAGTTAGAGCCTTATTTGCATTTGGTTCCCATGCTGACGTTTTATTCTTTAAGGTGTGGGAGTCCGTTGTATAGTACTGCCATGACATTTTGCAAGAGCCTCATACTCCTCTTGATATTTTGCTAGCCTATTTCCCTCAGGACTCCCTCATGTCAAGTTGTGAATGCATTATCATGAGCTTTTCCTACCTTATTGAGCTTTATGTCGGCTTCCATGACATTAAGTTTCAGCCATATAGCCCAAGCTTGTCTCATGTCTAGCCATGCAGAGCCATTTTTTATATCCTTCGCAGCTTGTTTCCCTTTTTACTGGGAGGGGTTTTCCCCTGAGTGTCGATATCCTACACATGTATCCTTGCATTGAGAATAGGTATGTTCCACTACTTGGAACTAGTTTTTTTTCCCTTATGACACTCATCTCCTCCTTTTCTATAACTATAAAGCAATTTTATTCTTTTTTCAAGCTTTTTAAATAATTGAAAAAGCCCAAAAAAATAAAAAAACTGAAAAGCTGGACAAGGAAAGATGTTATCTTTGGCAGCTGTCGAGTCATGTCACCTTCGAACAGAGCACTGTATATCACATCCATTGGTTAGGTTTATAGTTTGAATTTAGGAGCTCTACTCATTTATCTGAGTTTATCTCCATTGATTGGTTAAGCTTCTAGTCCCCATGGATCCTCTGTCGATGCCTCCTGTGTCGCAGAGATGTCCCAGTTTGTATATCGAGTATATGCTGCCTTTATTCAGTCACCATACGTCGTTATGATCTTGTTCAAAGGAAGTTGAAGCCTGAGTCAGCCATTCCTCAGTTATCTTGACTTTGCATGTCGGCCATTCCCGGTACAGGTACTGGTTCATGCACATTATGATCGAGTCCTTCCACATTATATAGCTTTGCTGAGTACCTCATGTTGGATGATGAGGGATTCCTTAATGACCTCCTTCCAGTGGATTTCATCCCATTGACTTTAGATCATTTATTCTGGGATTGGAATCTAGAGTCATTTTGAGTGCCTTGAGACTTGCAGTCATCAGTGGCAGGTTCTCTCTCCATCGATAGTATTTGGGAATACATCAATGTCCCCTGATCGATGGATCCTCTCAAGTGTTCGACCTCAACATATTTATTCACACTTGTTAGTTTGCACTCTAGTACCTTGATTCCCATTTTCATTATCGGTGGGTGATATCGCGTTTGTTAACGGTATACATCAATGACTGGTAATCAGACGATGGACTACTATGTTCAACCTTGACACCTCTATTCACATAGTAGGACATGTACTCATAACGGTTTGTGTAGAAGACTTTCCAGATTGGTGGCATCCCTTATATGCTACCCCCTTGATCGTGCTAGTGTTCAAGAGATTTCAGCTCTTGTGACTTGATTCCAGTATATGTCAGACATTTCCAACGACTATGGAGATCTTGATCTGTTATATATCTCTAGCCATTATGGAGATCATGGTCCTTTGTATATATTCATCATGGAGATTCTGATCTATGTATATTGTACGTGGTGATAACCACTTATTTGATATCTTGTATCATGCCTATTCATGGCCATTGTACTCTTAAGTATCCGAGACTGCTATATGTATTTGCAGTTATGTGCAGAGTTGTATTATTGTACTATGTTGATTGGGTGGTTGGTATTCCATTTGGGATCTTTCATCACTCCACTTCTGGGATGAGCTTATAATGTATTTCTGCCATCGTATGACTCCTTTGACCTCACAAATTAGGGGACATCTGTTATAGCTGATTTCACCACTCCACGTGAATCACACTTTGTATGGCCTTCCCCTATCCTGCTACAGACTCCTTAGACCCCTTGGACCATTTTTTGTCCTTTGATGTTTTCCTTTCCATCCCTAAAAACATGTGAAAAATGATACACGCGACTTTGAAACCTATAATCAAGTATATATGTGGGTGTGACCACTAAAACCACGTACATCATGATGTGTACAAAATCCAAATCCTTTTGGAGTTTTCTTTGACATGGATCTGACTCACTTGACTGCTGGCCTTCCCTATGCCTTGAGATCGCTTGGATTCGACCTTTCACTACCCCTTTGAAAAGATATATAAGGAACTCCTTGGTACATTGAAGGCATATGAGAGAATTGAGAGAAAAGAAACTATAGTCCATTGTTGCCAGAACTTATGCTTGAGTCTACATCCCTTTGTCCCTTGGAGCACTTTTGTGTTCTTCGCAAGATTGTATTTTGGTTGTGAGCTTGCTATCGAGGGATGGAGGATTGAAGTGGTGGAGGCCCAAGTGGGGGATTCAGTTTCTTCGATTCACATATGTGCTGACAGAGGTTGTATCTATTGTAATCTCTGATTTATATTAATAGAAATATCTTTTCCTGTCG
>LPNX011008506.1:0-14987 GCA_001517045.1 Pseudotsuga menziesii | reverse complement strand
ACATTATTGATTATATATGCTAGAATATATCTAACACCATGATATATAGTATGCTTGTATTGTTTACTTGTTGTTGAGGAAGTAATCTATCAATTCAAGCTGAAGTTGGAAATCTCAATGGGGATCTACTTCAACTGTCTGGAATAAGGTACGAGGTCTGATCCTTTAGTGTTAGACATTTAATTTCTATTGCATATTGGAAAGGATTGATTTCTGGAGTCAAGCTGTCTATTGCGGTACCCCAACCCATAGGAATTTCTCTCTGTAACACTCGTTGGAGTCAAAGGCATAGAAGGTATGCTAGATCTAGGGGCACTTACCAGGGGAGGTAGTACCCCTTCAGCTGGAACGACTGAGGTGAACACAAAAGAACTTTCTCCTGTAGAAGACATAATCCTACCCACAGGGACACCTAAAATAGGTGAATCAAAAGGTCTAACCTGAACGATCACAGGATCATTTAAATCAGTCAAGGGTGTGTTAAAATTCCTCGTAAACTCGTTAGTTTGCTCTTCTATCTCGACTGTATCAATATTAAGATGGCTAGCTATAAGCGATGGTTCACCTGGAACTTCACTTACTCCTACCGGTTCAAATGAATCATCTGTGTCCAATCTTCTCCTTTGGGGTGGAGGTGGAGGTTCCAATGTGACGAGAGGAGGAAGGTTTTGCATCCTTCTTGACCTTCTTATAGGTTGGTCCTCCACAATTGAAAATTTAACAAACCAAACCCTAAGGCCAACTAAACATAGGAAAAACCACAGAGCACACAATATAAGAATTCATAAAGCCTCAAACAATCAACAAGGGTGAAAGATATGCTTTCCCGAAGAAAGCTGAAGAACGATTACTTGGAATCCTTGAAGTGGTTCTTAGGAACAAGCGGAGGAATCACCCACTACCCTCCCACACTTACAACAAGGGTTACCTTCCAAGCCCATCCAAGGTGAACTAGAAATAGCCTTCCAGTTTACCTAGGTATGAACCCTAAATGTCAAGAGACTAATGGCTACCTTAGATATACCAATAGTCTGGGGGGACAGTCGCAAGCCTGACTCGTACACATGGGCAGGGTAGCTGAGCCTGAAACTCTGTCTAGGATAGAATCCCCAGATGCATAAAAGTCCTGATTTACATTTTGACAAGGAATCAGAGGGTTATCTCCTCAGTCCAATGCCTCCACGTGGCCTCGTGCTTGACTCCCTTTTGAGAGGAGCTTCCCAGATACAATTGATAAAGTCAAGGATTTACCTAACGAAAGGTCCACTACGTTTGAGTTTTAAAACTTATGGGAAGTTTATACTTCCTATCCCACAAGTCTAGCCTAAGCTGGTAGGTGAAAGGCCCCTAAAAATAAAAATTACTAGTAAATTTTAATTATTGCGTTCATTTTAAAGGGCCATTTCTTACTCAGAAGGAAATGGAGTGATTAACTATGATGTTTTTGACTCGATAAGAAATAAAAAAATAAAGGTGTATTTTTTTTCAAAGCAAATTGACACTATTAAAGAAAACTTATTTTTATTTTTGTAAATATAGATTGATGAACAAATGCAAATGATAAAGAGAAACTAAGACTATGTTTTTTGTAGTTTTTGATATTATATTTTAAAACTGAAATGAAAACTACTTATGCAAAAGCTTGAAAATGTTTTTCTTTTCACTTTTTAAAATGCTCAAAATCTACTATGCACTTAAAATGCACTAAAATTTAGTATACTTGGATCAAATCAACCGTATAAAATAGGCAAACTGAAGTAAATAGGTCAATAAAACAAAAAATAAACCAATAAGGGAAGACCGGGAACCCTAGCTTGGGTGGGTACAATGACAAAAAATCACTGCAAACTCACGAAGGTAAGTGACAAACCAACCACTATCAAAAGATAGAATGGAAAAACAATGACCAAAACCTTGATCAGTGATTCAGACAAAAAAAATTCAACCTATAACCCAAATAGGACAACCTACTTCAAAATGCAAACAGAAGACAATCCAAACAAAAGAAACCCAAGGGCTTTACAAGAAATCACAAGGTGTTTCCACCAAGGTATTCAGCCTGACTGCACAGTATTTATAAGGAAAGCTAACTAACAAACAAGAATCACAAAAGGATAGGGAAAAGAAAACCCTAGCCCAAAAATCCCCATTTCTAGGATCGTACGCGACTGTGTATAAGGGCAACTCGCATACTGTATGCGACTGTCCAAGAGAGCAACCCATGTATGTAGGCCTCTGTACACGATTGTGTATGAGAGAAACCCGCATATAGGTAGAAAATTTTTCTCAAAAAAAGGAAAATACACAAGGCTTTCAAACATTATGGTAAGCATGAACTGGGATAAAATACCACACACAAACTTCAAGGCAAAGACTGATCAAGGGTGACAGAAATAACCTATAGCAATCTACTCTCCCCAGCGGAGTTGCCAATTCTGTTGTACCAGCATAAAAACCTTATAACCGAAGGTCTGGGGTCTGGGGTTACCAACATACTCATAAAACTTGCAGGCAATCAACTTTAGAGTACAGAAAGGAAAAAAGAGGATGGTATAGACTCACCCGATTAACGATGGTCAATCCTAGCTTTGTCCTCCAAATCTTTCAGGGATGTTTCTCCTTCACCTGTAAAGAGTGAATCCTCCAAGTGCAAGCTTTAACATGTATATAGAGTAGGTTATATAAACAAAATATAGAGTTCTTAATAATAAATATTCATCAAACCATAATACATGAAAGACATTCAAAACACATTTGGAAGAAGGATTCTCTTTATTAACAATAGTGAATGAGTTAAGATTACAACCCAGCGCCTGAGACAAGGACTCCTCTGCAACCAAAGGATTCTAAGTTCCACTGCTCCAAATACCTATGAATAGACACCACCAGCATAACTTTTCTCTCCAAGTGTTATTCCCCAATACCCTCCCCAAGGCCTTTATTTATACTTAGTGAAATAAGGTAGTTTCGAGGGTTGAGGAGGTTGAGATAGTTAAGATGGTTATAGTTAAGGAATTAACAAATCTCAAATGATCACGATTTATTATTTTTAATGTCAAAGGAAGGTGTCCATGGGTATTAATATTGTAAACCCGTGTATGACATGTGAGTTTCTCTAAGGGAAGCCCGTGTACAGATCTGTACATGGGTTGCAATTACAAATACTCGCGTACAGTACGCGACATGCTTAGGAAAATTTGCGTATGTACGCGAGTTTCATATAATCAAAGGTGAGTACAGCAATTGACATGTTCAAGGTAAAAAAGGCAAGCTTGATGGATAATGAATGCATTTCATAACATGCCCATCTATAGTGTTTTAGGCAACCTTCAATCCATAAATGTCCTTTTGTGTGCCAACATAGTAAATGTCGACACTCAGACGGAGAAATGCCATATGGGTGGATAATAGTTATACCTAATAGTTTGCAAGTTTTTCAAGTTTAATTCATGCTTAACCAGTTGTCTTGCCTTTCAAATAATTGGTATCATCACCTAGAAGTGAAATATACAACCCTTTAAAGGTTTCTCTAAAGACGCAATGTTGTAGGAGCAGGGTATTTCTCTTTATATTTGAAACATGACTCTTTAATTATTGAATCCACTATTAGGTGCCCTTATAGCTAAGGAATAATGATTCACAAAGCATAAATCCTCCATACAAAATGGTACCTTTGAAACAGTAAATGATTCAATGCTAAATACTTGCAATACTTGCAATTCCCCAAGTCAAAATACTTGCAATTCTTTGAATTCTAGGTCTACAGATCATTTTTACAAGACATTACGGTGCATAGGGAGTCAAGTCTCTAATTTTGCAAATGATAATCGTCGAGTCTCCATTAGCAATAAGTTTTTGAATCTTCCTGGCTCTTAGAATGTTTATCCCTTGATTTAAAGCTAAAATAGGCTTCACAATAAGAGAAGAAACCTTTTGTTGTTTGATCACAACCATAGACCTGCTTATTATGGAACCTTCTCAAAGAAAAGGTGAATATACTTTGCATAATTTTAAGTTTATTAATTATCAAAGAAACAGGCTATGTTTTAATTTTGATATCCCATGATGAGGAACATCTTAAACACCTTGAAGCTCATGGATTATTAATATTGCAGTAGACAAGAGGGAAAGGTTTGTTTCTGACTCTTTGTTTTTTATGCAGTGATGGCATTGGTATTAGAAATGCTTTCAGAAAGGACTCTTCTTTGGACTATGAGAATGATAGTGATGAAGAATGGGAAGAGGTACTCATCACTAAATCTCTTTGGTAAGAGTATTTGTATTATTTTTATTAACTTTGGTTACAGGGAAAATTGTACATAGCTCTCTGGAATTAGTTTATCATAAATACTAGTTACCTGTAAGTTGTAATAGTAGTAATTATGTAGTTTGTATATTGATATCTATCATAAATTTGTTTGAATATCATCATTGTCAAGCAATAACAACTTCTTAAAGGGTGCTAGCTCAATGGTAGAGCGCTTGCCTAATTATAGGTAGGAGGTTGGTGGTTCAATTTCTCTGTGCCATATCATAAATTTGTGACTACAAAAATGACTAAATTCACCAATCTACGACTATTAGTAGCTAATTTCCCGTATCTTAGTCGTATTTAGCTTAGTCATTAATATGTTAATATCTAGTAGTTTATTTAGTCATATATTTGGTCATTAATGGTTGCAATCAGTGACTAAATCAACGACTAAATCAATGACTAACTTAGTGACTAAATCAATGACTAAATCAATGACTAAATCATTAACTATCAATGACTAAAACAATGACTAAATCATTTACTATCAGTGACTAAAGCATTGTCTATCAATGACTAAATCATTGTCTATCAATGACTACATCAATGACTAAATAAATGACTACTAAGTCAATCTATTAATGACTAGTGAAATACGACTAGCTATAAGATATTGGAAATTTGATACTATTAGTCACCGACTCAAAAATAGTCATTTATAGCCTGATTTTAGTCATTAATTTCTCATTTTCTACTAGTGATTAGTGCACAATATCAATGTTGTCCTGGTGGAGATGGAAGGCATCTAGAAAAGTTTCCATGAGATATGGATGGATGTTGTATTGGCTAAAATAGTTGCATGCTCATATATTTATGCATAAGAATTTGCCATTATCAATATGCCTTATGAAATGTTTCTAACCATACAACTAATGCATTTGACTTGTAGGAAAGATCCCGTACATAATCACCTACAAGAAAAGAAGGATGAGACTTGTTTCGAAGAACAAGTGATGACAAATAAAGAATAATATGATGAATGTAGCGACATCATTGATGCAAAACCTTCCAGCTATGAAGAAGTAACCAAGAAGAAAGGGAAGACTAGTTCAAGAAGAATGATATCTAGGATGCAATATCGATACATGAAGGGAAGTTAGTAGTTCCATCATGCAGTAGATGGAAACATCATGGGATACAAGGAAATATTCATATCATGAGGCTTCTCATGAAAAGAGTGCATAGAGTACGAAAGACAGAGGGAGTATGATGCTTCAGTTTAGAGGGAGCGACTGTTGGAGACATTTACCACCATACACACTCATTTTGGTCAATTGGCCTAGTTAAACCACTATCCTAAGTTTTATTGACTTAATTGACATCAGAGGATCACTATATGACATCATCATGAGCACACCCATGCCTACCTTCAGTCAAGGAGGCTAACTTAGCCTTCTCCTACATTCAGGGAGGCTAACTAGAGCACTCTGGGGGTGATCTGAGTGTCATAAATGCCCCATATTTCTAATTGATGTTTAAAATTAGTTAAATAGAGTAGTGAAGGTGCCTCGATTCATTAAATTGATTGTTTAATGATTATTTAATGAACTGGAGTCACCAGGGGGCGCCTCTAACCACTTCTGATGGTCAGTTACACTTCAGTTAACCTCATCGAGGTTCATTGAATTCATTGATGTGCTACCACTTATTGGTTGGCTTGTAGTGAGATGTGTTTGAGCTACTTTCAGTTAGACTTAGTCATTTATTGCACTCTGACTTTAGTTAAGGATCACTTGAGTCAATTAGGGTTTTGATCAGTGGTTAACTTGAGTGTTGACTGTGGCTTACATTCAGTTAATCTAGACTCACTTATTCAATTTGAATGACCTCCTTGGGAATTCAAATTGTCTTGTCATTCATGCTTCCAGTATGATCATTGTATTGTATTATTCATTATTCATTTGATTATACATAGCTGTTACTCCCATTGCAGCACCATTTTTGCCAATTTCATGATTATCTGTTTGTATTCTTTGTGAGACCGTGTTTTTAGTTCATAGACCATTGTGACAAATTAATATGGTATTAGAGCTCATGGCAGGATGAAGCTTAGATCTCTCAAAAACAAGGTTTTTGATAGATCTTGCATGAAAATTGAGCAATAGCTCAAAAATCCAGCACTGCACTAGGATCCAAGGCTTACCACTTAATATCCCAAGTAAGGAAATTGTTGATCAAGCTTGCTTGATTGACTATGTTGGGTGTGATGAAAGCCTAAAATGTGTAGGTTGTTTGACCTTATGGTGCCCCTTTTGTTCTTATTTTCAGGTTTTTAATAGGTGAAAGCATTCACTCCAGCAGATTCAGATGGCTTCTTCTGTAGAACTCTTGACTCTGTTCAATTTCCACTCATGGAAAGGAGACATGGAGATCCAACTATGTGCCAGAGGACTCTATAGGGTCACTATGGACATTGAAGAAGAGCCTGCTTCTTTGACAGACAAAACTAGATTTTTGAACAAGAAAGATGAGGCATTCAAATTCTTGTGCCTCTCTATTTCCCGAGATCTTCTTTTCCATCTTTTGGGATTGAAGACACCAAAGGAAATTTGGGACAAGTTGGGAACCCTGTATTGAAATAAATATGATTTGAGAGTATACCAGCTTGAGAATGAGTTGATGTCTCTCTAGCCTTCCAATTTTGAGACCTTGAATGACTTTTTCACAAAGTTCAAGCACATTGTCTTACTATTGAAGCAATGCAAAGTGGAGAAGGAGGATGATCAGATCATCCTCTCCATACTCTCCAAACATGGAGCTGATTATTTAGTTTTTGTCTCTACATTCCATGCGGGGAAGCTCACAACCCATAGATGGAAGATGCTTTCACTCAATGCCTTCATTGAGTCCCTAACAAGTGAACATGATAAAATTGTCCAGATGGGGATCATCAGATCCTCCCATGATCAAGCCCTCCATGTCTTGGGGCCCAAAGATCTGAAGGGTAAAGTAAAGCAGCATAAGAACCCAAAAACTAAATTTGAAGCTCCTAAGCCTAAATTTGAAAACCAACAGCATGATGAGTCTTCCAGCTCAAAGAAGAACAAAGGAAAAGGGTATCATGGAAAGGAAAAAGTCAAGTGTTCATACTGTGGGAAGGGATTCCACCCTAAACATTCCTGTATGAAGAAGAAACTTGATGAAGCTACCTCTCTCCTTCAGAGAAATCACATCAATATTCTGGAAAGCTTTCGGAGGAGAGATCAACAAGATTAGGAACCACAACATGAAAGAGGTCATGCCCTCATGGCAAGCACTTCGAAGTCCAAAGCACTCTTGATATATTCTGGAGCTTTGAACCACATGATGGCTGAAAGAGAATCCTTCTCATATTTGGAGACTAGAAAATCCATCCCCATCCACATGGGAGATGAATCCACCATCATTTTAGAAGGACAATGTACAGTTAAACTTGAGAATTGCTATTTTTCAAATTTTTTGTATGTACCGTCTCTGGCATCAAACCTCCTAAGTCTTTATCAAATGAAACATATGGGAGTTCCCAAGAGAGTATCCTTCAGCCTAAATTATGTAGAGATCATGGAACTTGTATCTAGGAAACTTGTTACAAAAGGCCTTGCAAACCATCATGCAAAAGCCTATGAGTTTTCCCATTTTGTGGCGGATGCAAATTCCACCGCACTACTGACTCATGGAAATGAAGTTAGTAGACTGTGGCATGATAGGTTTGGCCATCTCAACATCAAATACTTGCATCAATTACAGAAAAATTCCATGGTTGAAGGCCTCCTGGTCATTAATGCAACCACTGGAATTTGCAAGGGCTATGTTGTTGGAAATCACCCTGAGCACAAGTTCGATCGGGGGAAGGCAAGCCGAGCTACATGCATCTTGGGATTGATACATTCTGATATCAGCAGTCCCATTCCTATCACTTCCATGAATGTATCAAGGTACATTCTGAATTTTATTGATGATTTTTCTAGGTACACATGGGTCTTCTTTATCAAAAAGAAGTTTGAAGTCTATGAAAATTTCACTGAACTAAAGGCCTTGATTGAGAATGCATCTGGCCAAAAGATCAAGATATTGAGATCTGATAATGGAAAGGAGTATTTAAATAATGATTTTATTCACATATGCTCCCAAAGTGGTATTCAGGTCCAACATTCAATTCCCTACACTCCCTAGCAGAACGGTGTAGCGGAAAGGAAGAATCGGTCTCTCAAGGAGATGGCCACCTGTATGTTGGAATCAAAGAAGTTGGCTGAAAATTTGTGGGATGAAGCCATGCATGCCATATCATACATTCATAATAGAGTGACACACTCATCCATGAAAGGGAATACCCCTTTCTAAGAATACTTTAGACATAAGCCGGATGTGTCGAACCTGCAGGTGTTTGGGCCCACTGCATGGGCCCGAATTCCACTTGATAAAAGAAGGGATTTGCAACCGAAAAGAATAGAATGTATGTTTATTGGGTATTCAGATGAATCAAAAGGTTTCAAGCTATTGGATATCAAAACAAAACAGATCATCATTGAAAGGAGTTTCAAGTTCGAGGAGCCTCTTCAGGAGGTGGAACTAGTGAAGGACAAAACTACTGAATTTCCTTCCTATTCTACTAAATACTTGGATGATGAAATTTGGAGTGATGACCCTGATTTCTATCCTATGATTGATAATATCAGTGTACAACAAACATCAGATTCTGAATCAGAACCTGAAGTACAAAATCATCTCCGAACTTGGGCTCGACAGACACTCTCCTCTGCAAGAGATAACATTGGAAATTCGGATGATCCAAGGAGAAGCCGGTCTGATTTCCAAAGAGTAGGTATTGCGCTCTCTTGTCCTGATTACTTGTTGTATGAATATTTTTATTTGATGATAATATCAGACCCAAATTCCTACTACCATGCTCGGAAGGATCCGAGATGGCAAGTTGCCATGGATGAAGAGATGAATTCTCTTCAGAAAAACACTACTTGGGAGCTAGTTTCTCTTCCTCCAAGAAGGAAATTGGTTCAATGCAAGTGGGTGTTTCAGACTAAGGTTTCTGTAGATGGAAGCTAAGGCAAGGATGGTGGAAAAAGGTTTCTCCTAGGTCTAAGGTGTGGACTACCATGAGACTTTTGCACTGGTTGCAAAAATGGACTCCATCCGCCTAGTTTTGGCAATTTCAGCATCTAACCACTGGGAAGTGCATCATATCGATTGTTATAGCTTATTTCACCACTCCAGGTGAATCACACTTTGTATGGCCTTCCCCTATCTTGCTGTAGACTCCTTAGACCCCATGGACCATATTTTTTCCTTTGATGTTTCCCTGACCATCCCTTAAAACATGTGAAAAATGATACACGTGACTTTTAAACCTATAAGCGCGTATATACGCGGGTTTGACCACTAAAACCGCGTACATCGGGATGTGTACAAAATCCAGATGTACGTGGTTTTAGTGGTCAAACCCACGTATATACATGCTTATAGGTTTAAAATTCGTGTCTATCATTTTTCACATGTTTTTAGGGATTTCAGGGAAACATCAAAGGACAAAAAATGGTCCATGGGGTCTAAGGAGTCTGCAGCAGGACAGGGGAAGGCCATACAAAGTGTGATTCACCTGGAGTGATGAAATCAGATATAACATGGATGTTAAGTAAGCCTTTATGCATGGATATCTTCATGAGGAGATATACATGAAGAAGCTTGAGGGATACATCTCTGATCCATCTTTGGTTTGCAAGCTAAAGAAGTCACTATATGGGTTAAAACAGGCCCCAACAGAGTGGTATTCCAAGATAGATGCCTTCCTTCTCTCGCAAAAATTACAAAGGTGTATATCAGATCCAAATGTGTATATACAATAGTTTGATGGTCATTTGATTATTATTTTTTTATATGTTGATGACTTACTGATCACAGGTAGCACAGTTGCTTCTATTTCAGTCATCAAAACTACTCTCCACAATCCATTTGAAATGAGCGATTTGGGGCTCAAAATTGAGCAAAATTATGATGGGATAATGGTCACTTATTACAAATACATATCATACCTATTAGTCAATTTTAACATGGCTGAATGTAGGCCTACACCATTCCCTTTCCTTTCAGGGATCATCCTTGAAGAAGGAAAAAGCATACCTCCCATGGACTGCACTATTTATCTACAGCTGATTGGTAGCTTGTTGTACTTGACTCATTCTTAGCCTGATATATATTATGCTATGAATACTATATCAAGGTACTTGCAGCAACCCCATCATCTTCATTGTAAGGTATCCAAGAGGATACTCTAGTACATTCAGGGAACCAGGACCTACGACATTCACTATGCTGCAGACTCCGAGATAGAGCTGGTTGGATACACAGATTCTGATTAGGTGGGTGATTCTATTCACCGAAAGTCAAATTTAAGATATGTATTCATGTTTGGTGGTGTCCCCATTTGATGGTCTAGAAAAAATCAGTCCACCATAGCACTGTCTTCAGTAGAGGCCGAGTATCGAGGAGCGGTGAATGCTTGCATCCAAGCTGTTTGGTTGCAAGGAATTCTTCCAGAGTTTGGTATTGGTAGTACTTTGTCCACTATCCTATTTTGTGACAATCAAAGTGCTATTAAGATATCCACAGATCCAGTTACCAGGAAAAGGACCAAGCATGTAGAGATACACATGCACTATATCAGGAGCTAGTGCATGACATGACCATAATTCTGCAATACTGCTCGACTAATGAGCAGATTGCAGACATATTCACTGAGATATTTAAAAAAAAAAATTCACTTACCTCCATTCACTATTGGGGGTGAGTTCATCAGGGTGATCCAATTACTTTCAGTGTTCAGCTTGAGGGGGGGGTTTTCCCACTGGGTTTTCCCTCTTTTCCTCACTTAGTTTGTTTTTGAGCATTGTTTGAGTTTTATTAATGTACAGGGTGACCTATGGCCTTTGTTTTCAGGGACCTAGCATTATTATGCACTTTATGGTTTTCTACTCCTCCTGAGTATAGCTTAAGGGGGGGTGTTGGAGACATGTACCACCATACACACTCATTTTGGTCAATTTCGCCTAGTTAAACCACTATCCTAAGTTTTATTGACTTAATTGACATCAAAGGAGCACTGTATGACATCAACATGAGCACACCCATTCCTACCATAAGTCAAGGAGGCTGACTTATCCTTATCCTACATTCAGGGAGGCTAACTGGAGCACTCTCGGGGTGATCTGAGTGTCATAAATGCCCCATATTGCTAACTGATGATTACAATCAGTTAAATAGAATAGTGAAGGTGTCTCACTTCATTAAATTGATTATTTAATGACTATTTAATGAACTGGTGTCAACAATGTTACCACCTAAGTTGTACTTAGTGGTTTTTTATCAAGTGAGCCCGGTGAACCGGACAAGGATAACTTGTTCGGACTGTTGATGTATATGTAACTTCGGAATGTATTCTTCTATGTATCTTATATATTGTAACCTGATGTTTATTCCGGGATGTCTCTATTATGTATTTGAGTCATGTGGTCATGCCCCGATGTTCCGATCGGGAGGATTAATAATGTAATCAAGTCATATCAAGTCATTAGGTAAGTCCCCACAGTTTCGGGGCACTTGAGTTATTATACACTAATTAAGGTGTAGGCTTGAGTAGTAATCATTAGGTTGAGCCTATGTGTGAAAAGGAAATTCAAGTGAACAGATGAATAAAAATAGAGAGTGAGAGTCTCTCTATTTATCACTTGTGAAATACATCACTTGCTCTCCCAAGTGTGGTGCACTACTGGAGAAGGAAATTTTGGGACTAGACAGAAGACAGAAGACTACTACTGTTTTGGGAGATCTCTTACTGTTTTGGTTTTGATTCTATCTTAGAGGAAGTTGTGGGGTTTTCTCCTTTATGGTTTCCCCGAGGAAAAATCTTTGTATCTCTTGTCTCTTGTGATGTGCTTATGTTTTATTGCTGTACTTGTTATTCTCTCAGTGAAAAGATCCTAAGATCTTAATGCTAGATTAATGTGATGAAAAACTAACATGGAATCAGAGCTAACCTAAGAAGAAGACATTGTCCAGCTATGGGAACTAGGGATTCCTATTTTGTGGATCTTCCTCCACAGATTTTCAGCAAAAGTATGCTAAGATGACTCCCCATTGAAGGGCGCATCTTTCTGTCGAAGCGGAATTTGATTCCGAGCATTTTCAGTCTTCGATGTGGAAATTAGGGCTTTCTACAGAAGATGAATTTTTGAGTGAGACCAGCATAGGGTTATTCTCCTCATCAAAACCGAATTTTAGAGACCTGGATCAAGAAATTTGGTTGGGTAAAAATCCAGGAAAGTCAAACCCTAGTTTGACCCTGAGCTAGGAGAAACCCTAAATACTAAAACTGCTAAGTTTTGGTATAGTCGCTATATTCCAAGATTGGTGAAGTATCAGATGCTGAAACTTTCAAAAACCAAATATAAAATCCTGACGAATCCTATGTCCAAACATTAGACTCAGATTCTCTGTACTCCAGGAGATATGATCTCTCGACGTTAGGGTTCCATCCTCTTCCAGAATTCATCCCTGAACAGGACATCTGGGGAGATCTACAATATCTTGAGCTACAGAGGTCCAAATGGATTTCCTGAATATGTTCCAGAAAGGGCACTGACTTTAATTTCGGTGGTCCGAATATCAGACTTAGAAGATGAACCAGTGACATGTGGCATGCCATACAACTTTGCTATTCTGAACAGTCCTGTAACAGGTTACCTTGGGAAAAGGATCGTAAATCCCAAATGGTGAAACCAATTCTGATGAAACATATGGTGTTGGATTAGAGACATGCTAGGTTACCTCAATGAAAAATTTCAGACATATAGGATCAATAATTTCGGATATATCATAGAAACAGTAACAGGAATTTCTGCAGAAGAAATTAGTAAATTAGGGCTTCCTGTTTCGGGAGCTTCCCTCCACTGTTTTCAGAAAAGGAGTACATTGGACAGCTCCATTTGAAGAGATATATATGTTTGTACAATCATATATGAAAGTTTCCAAGTTCTGAAAATTAGGTTTTCTATGACAAACCCTAGATCAGTGAACTCCGGGACAAGGACGGACACCTCAAATCGGTAAGATCTAATCTTTTGTATTTCCATTTGAGGTTCTCATTTCAATATGATCTATCACAATAGATTGATGATAAGCTTGGTGAATTTGACAACTTCCAAGCATAGAAGTATTTGATCTCTCTGAAGAAACTGGATTGGACACCTACATGAGTATAGAGGTTCTAGTTTCAGAGGGAGACGAGGCCAAAGAAGAGATCATGCTCATGCTGCAGAGGATGATGAACCATCCAGAAAGAGATCCATATATGAAAGTGAAGATTCTTCAAGCGAGGATGAATATGCTCTGATATCAGCTCTCACAGGTAACATTACTCATGGAAATGATGATTGGATTATAGACAGTGGGGCTTCCAAACATATGACAGGATTCAAGGAATCCTTTGTAAGACTGTCAGACATGAATCACCTCACAAGGTGAAACTAGGAGATGACTACCAATATCCAATAAAAGGTAGTGGGGAATATTCATACAAGCTAGAATCTGGTAAGTCTCTAACAATGAAAGAAGTATTGTTTGTTCCAGGACTTAAGAAGAATCTTCTATCCATTTCAGCCTTGGATGCAAAAGGAATGTTGGTTGCATTCATCGATGGTCAAGTCATCATGTGGCCAAAAGAAAAGAAAATTGATGATGCAGTAGTGATTGGAGAACAAGAAGGAGGCTTGTAAAAATTGAAGGGTCATCCAGAACAAGCCTTGATCCATGATACGGTAGAGCCAAATGAGCTTTGGAATAGAAGGCTTGCACATGTGCACTACAGAGCACTACCTATTGCATTCCAAACAAAGCATGATGGAGTTTGCAAAGGATGTGCAAAATGGAAGAATACAAAGAGGACATTTCCTAGCAGCAAAAGCAAAGCCAAAGGCATTCTAGAAATCATCCACTCCGATGTATGCGGTCCAATGTCACCAAACTCACTAAGAGGGTATGCATACTATGTTTCTTTTATTGATGATTTTTCTAGAAAGACATGGATTTACTTTATGAAAAACAAAGATGAAGTGTTCAGCAAGTTCAAGGAATTCAAAGCCTTGATCAAGAACCATACTGAAAAGAAGATCAAGACCATTCGATCAGATAATGGTGGAGAATTCACTTCGAATGAATTCAAAGAGCTATGCAAAGAAGCAGGGATTAAGAGGGAGTTGTCAACTCCTTATAATCCACAACAGAATGGGGTTACAGAACGGAAGAACAGAATTTCAAGCTATTTGAAGGGAAGAACAAAAATCAGAATATGACCTAAAGAATCCAGTTCAAGAATGTGAAGATCTAGAATGCAGAGACCATGCAGTCATAAGAGTCTCTCAAATCAAGAACAACTTGAAGCAGTAAAAGAAAAAGTGAAGAATGCAGAAGTGATGATGGCCACCTTGAATGGCCTCCCAGGATCATGGAATTCATTCAAGGAATGTGTTCCAGAAGGAAGTGATTACTTTCAGCAAACTTTGGGAAGAAGAAGAAGCTTGAATCATAAGATGAGAAGAGAAGAGGGGTGCAATTGAAGATCAAGATATCGCCATCCAAAGAAGATCCCTCAATCAATGAGGAATATGAAGAACTCAACTCTTGAAGAACT
>LPNX011008499.1:14691-298959 GCA_001517045.1 Pseudotsuga menziesii | reverse complement strand
ACCTCAATCCCAGTTCTAACTAGCTTGGAAGAGGAGGCTGTGCCTGGATATATACAAAATACAGGAGATCCAGCCCAGGGGGGCGCAAATCCTCATGGAATCAGATGAAATCAGCTGATGGAGAGTCCATTAATTCCTGATCTGTGTCTAGCCGAGCTAGATCTGAGTCTCACTGAGTGCAACTATCAATCGGGGGGCTGATATGACTGACACCTCAACCTGTTGACTGAAGCATCCACCAAAATTCATCCAGATGAGCCAAAAACGTGTTGAGGAGAGAGGGAGGGCGAAATTCCCCATAAAGGATGTTCAAGATCAACTCTAGATCTGATTTGATTACCTCCTTCAGTCAAGGATTTGTCAGATCTAGTCAATTTGCTTCAGATCTGACTGATTTCAATCAAATCGGCTGAGAATCCATTGATTTATGATTTTGGATTTGCTCCATTATTCATCAATTTATTAATTAAAATAATCAATAATTGATTTTTGGGGCTTTCTGACCTGAGTGATGGAAAATCACTCAAAACTAGGAAACAGTGGATCCATGGGTTTACACAGTGCTCTTAGCTTGAAAATGAGCACCTACATGACGGAAACTGATTATTTGGCACACTTTTATTACAAAATCAATTTTTCCAATTAAACTATTAAAAATAGCCTAAGTTTTGGAAAAATTAAAATTTAATAAAAAACACTGAAAAAACTAAAAAATTGAAAAATTGAAAAACACCTAGGGGGACTTAGACATGTTCATATGACTCAAAAATGATGTCTATCGTGTTTATACATTGACACATAGACTCTAATAACCTCAATAGGCCTAAATGCCAAGCCGACCACCCCAACTTTGGAGGCATGGAGTGAAAAACTCAGAAATTATCAGTCGTTTATTCAACAACCAATAATAACCAAGGGAAAAAACACCATGGGCTGATCAGATTGACAAATGAAGTCTAAGAGACCGAGTCTTTTACAGACACTATCATGCTAGAACATTTATTACAATTCCCCCATGGGGTATGAACATGTGATATGATACAACAAGCACTTCCCAGAAGTACTTCCACAGGTCTTATTGAAGTCCGAACAAGTCGACCTTGTCCGGTTCACCAGGCTCACTTGATAAAAAACCACTAAGTACAACTTAGGTGGTAATAGAAAGAGGAGAATATTTTGTAGAATCCAAATCTAAAATTGCTTGAGCACAAGCAATATTGGGTGGAGAGGACTGTAATGTCCCCATTCAAATAATTACATAGCAGGAAAATTCCATCAATCATAATAGTTCCCTAGGTTGGGTGGAAACATTGGGAAGTTAATAAGGGAGCTAATAAATGGTGTTTAGACATTAGAAGGAATAAATATTTATTTAATGGAGTTAATTAAATGAATGCAAGTGAAAAATGAAATGGCTATGGATAATGGAGACGCATGGAGACTATGGGGCCCACTCAAGCTAGAATTCTTATGTTAAATGGCATCCTCCTCTTACAATCTCGAATCTATGGGAAGCATAATGTTCTTGGATGGATTATAAGGTCAATATACTTGTCCATATACTTCATAGGTCGAATTTGGGATGATTGTAACTTGCATGGGGAGAGGAAGAGTCAAATGGGAGTTTAACGGACACTAGGCTAGATTCCCCTTACATTTATGACATCTATGACACCAATGATGGAGATTCTATGACAGTTATGACAAAAGTCAGATCTGAAGGCTGACATCTGACATATCTGACATGTCAGGCATGAATAGAGCATCTTAGAGGGCGCTCATGGGAGTTGGATAAGGCTAAGAGGCTCCTACTCGAATTTGGGAGAAGAGGGAAGGTGAAGAGAGAGGCCACATGGTATAGCATGAGCAGCCACACCAATTCGACTTGGATTTGGTTTATGGATGGATTTGGAACCTTAGAAGACCAATAATGTTTATAAAATACAGGGATCATCCATGAGAAGGCCCTTTTGATCATTTGTGAAAATTTTTATTGTGAAGAGAGAGAGCTAGTGGATGACTAGTTCATGCCTTAGCTAATTTCGAGGGTGAAAGATTCCCATCCTAGTTGGTGTTTGGAGAGGCAACTCAGATCTTTCAGGGAGCTTCAATGGATTCATAATTTACAGGTGCAAGATACAACATCTCATGGACATATCAAGTTCAACTTGTTCTTCTTTTCATCTCAAGTTTTCTCACCATATTTCAACTCTATGGACTGAGGCGCACTTCTTGAGCTATTCATATCTTTGAGGGAGCTTCTCTTGATCCAGTATTTTGTATTCTAATGTAAATGCTCAGCTCTTTAAGTTCAGAAATCTCTCAGGTAGAAAGGCTAAGAAATCTCATGTATTATTGCTCAATATTGAAGAAACAGTGCCATTTCCCCACTACCTTGTTGTAAACTCTTGTAATCTTGATGGATTCGAATGGATGTATAAACTATTGATGATTTATGAATGAATGGACTGCAATTAAAGTATATTATGGGTTTCATGTTCAGTAACTAAGAATTTGTGGCCATTGGGTCGAATTTCATAGCACTTGGAGCAAACTACACCTCATTTCCCCAAGGGTCCAAAACTAGTTTTTTATATCTCATTGAAAGAAGTGATAAAATCCATGGGAGGTTGATTGGTTATGCATATGAGTATCTGATAATGTATTCTACACATCCCCTACTTCAATTTAATAATTCAAGTGGGTTTCTGCACATTTGGTAAGCCATTTCTACTACTTACCCCGAGGGGGGGGGGGATTTAAGCCCAAAATTGCTAGTAAAATCATCTGTCTTATTCAGAATTTAGTACAGACTTGTAGAAGTGATTGGAGGGCCATAATACATCACTGGACATAACAATTAAGTTATTGTATCATTCATACACCTTCTCTGAAGATTTGGGAGCAATTGGGCTGATTTGGACACCAAGACACTAAAACTAGTCAAGAGCCAAAATTGTGAAAAAATTGGAAATTGGGCCTTTGGTAAAAAAATTAAAAAATGGACATTACACATGTGCTCACTAAGAATGACCACTTGATGACATAAGTTTATAGAATCGTAAGTTAAGAAATTAGTCACACCATTTTCTTGTAGAGTATTATGAATACCTTTCATGGCCTGTTATCAATAGAATATATATGACAACATTAATAATGGAGCATAGATAATTTCCTTCGCTGCAATTGCTTTCCAACGAAGAATTTATTAAATTGGAAGGGTATTTAAAAAATGGTGGGTGTTAACATCCTATGAGCCATTAATAGACTATGTGCATTTATCCATCACACCCCTTATGATAAAACTTAGATATGGCCCTAACACACAATACTAATTTTCAAAATTCAGTTTAAATAATCATATTTGATATTACATTGCTTTTTTCATTAGCACCACTAGATAGAACCTATAATAAGGACTTATTAATTTTACCACCAAATATGACCTTTAAAAGATCTTGTCAAGCCACTAAACAATAGAACCTTCTAAATGGATTCACATATACTATCATCTCTGAGGCAACGATATTCAATTCTAATCCCAATCTAGTATCATACTAAAAACAAGGGTTCATTGATATTACCACCAAATATGACATCGAAAGGAGCATGTCAAGCCACTAAAAAATTAAACCTTCTAAATGGATTCACATACACTAACACCAATTTCAATGCAGTGATATTTAATTATAGACCCAATCTAGTACCATACTAAAAACAAGGTTTAACCACTATCATATGACCTATAACCATCTAAAGTTTTAGGAGGCCCAATATAAGTAATAAAGGTATAAGAAACAAAGGTACTTAAGGTAGCAGGGGAAATGCAAGGTAGAGTTAACAACATTTCGAGCTCAAAATCAGTACCCAATGGCATCAATAGCATTTTAACCACTCACCTTAATCGAGGAAGTGGTTGACCTCATTTCCCTAGGCCCAACTCCCATACAATTGATCATGTTGTGTGTACCTATAGCTTCCAACATTTGACCCATAAAAATAAGCATAGGTGGCCAAGCATGTTTAAGAATTAGTTGCACAAGTAAAACTAGTGAGATGGGTTGCAAAGCCACTAGGAGTTGTTGTTTAACATGTTGACCCATAAGCATAAAAGAATGAGATACATAAAATTTTAAGATCAAATATATATCAGGCTATATCTTAGGCTATGAAACAACTATTGCCTACATGGAAAGCCATGAGGACAAGAACGGTGATCTGAGAAACAACTATTGCCTATACACTTTACATTCCACATTTCCTTTATAAGATCCTAAATGGCTCTCGCCAATGTTACAGTCAAGTGTATGTCCACTACCCCACTTGATTTTCTTTCTGTAACCACCAAAATTATAACTCCTAAAAATTTGAGAAAACAAGCTATGCACCATATCTCATGGGTCATGGAATCAAGTAATTTAGATAATTTAGATAAGAGGGTGAATTAAGAAGCATGGGAAAATGCATTGACAAGATGGGAGATTAAATGAGAAGATCCCAACATGATTACCTTTTAATCATGAAGTAATATGCCCTCCTTGTTACTACCCAAAGAATTAGTAAGTTGTAGATTTTTGTAAATTGAAAAATTAGTATATGTCTCATCCCCAAATGTATATAACTTGTGCTAACAGTAGGACATGCCAAAGAACCATATATAATAGGTCAACTCAAATAGATATTATTGATGTTCATTAACAACCTAGAGGTACAGAGAGTTATATAGACAAAGCTTTAGTTGTATTCAAAAAGTGCCTTTATATACACATCATAAAGCTCTCACTCCTACACCCCAATTGGGAAACTACTTATAAACATTATGATAGTTACAATTAACTAATCACATGTTATGCCCTAACTTGGTGAACAAAAACATGCTCGGCCACACTATTTTAAGCATGTTATTGGTAGTGCTAAACAAACATGAAATCCAAATCTAGACCATATTACACTTCAACAATAATTTAAGAGGGTTGGAGCTACCCTTTCTTCTCCTTTCTTTATTTTTTCTTGATCTTGCTACTCACATGTAACTCCATATTTTATTGAACACCCATGTTCTCAACATGTTTTGTAAGATCTGCACTACCTACTTATGGATTTTCTATCATCATGATTTAGTTTCTTATAATTTCATTCATAGCCCAACGAATGAATTTTAGGTTTTGTTGTTAAACAATTAAATTTAATAATATTCACATTTAACTCTAATGAAGTCATTGTATGTTTTCTATTTATTTTACATCGACATATTTGCATGAGACTTTTATTTTCAGTAATCTTTATTTATTTTTTAAATCAAGAACAATATATTATAAGAGAAAGCAAATCTTTATCTTTGTCCACCGATTGGGGGGATTTAGTTATTCCACAAAGAAGAAGTAACCAACGCTTCAATTTTGTATTAATTCTACAAGCAATTATTGGCGTCAATGTCATGATGTTTTCCCTGTACTTGTCTAGTAAAAGATTAAGATGAACCATGACATGTATTCTATGGACTTGAGATACACTTGTGTAATCATCATATTGGAATAGAGGGTACATTGACAACAACATTTATTTTGAATGAATTACAAGAGATGAATCTATCCAATTGTCCCTGTCATTTCTAGTATAGCTCTTAAGGACTTTGGATGGCGATGTCCTCCCAGGTGGGGCCAGAGTGAAGAAGGGGTCAATAATGTCCTGTCTCTTCTACTGCATGGCTCACATGGAGAGAATTTATGGTAATGATTGCCGTGAGTTCAAATTGGAGTGATGGATCCAAAACATTAAATTTCAGACCAAATCATAGTCGGTATACCTAGTCTTCAGTGTAGGGGCACATTGGTTCCTAAGAACAGAGCTTCCCAATGTGAGAGCATTTCTATCGGATCTATAAAGAAAAAAACAACTAACATGATATTAGTTTTTTTCTTGACTACTTGGACAAATTCTGACAATAGGAGAATATATAACACTGCAAGCATGGCCCATTTAGTTGGGTTTTTTTACTAAGTTCAACAAACTCATGAGCATGCTCCATTTAATACTATGATGCCGAGTAGGTACTCCTAAACACATTTACGAATTTCATATATAATTATCATATGTTTAATTCCATTGATTGACTTTGATTGTTGTTATATATAATAGTAAATTGAATTTTAAGCAACAAAGTGTAAGAAATAGAAAACAACTGCACCAGAAAAAATAATTTGTGGTCTCACTTTTAAACTCTATGCTCCATAAGACTATACTATAATAGTTGTGTATAAACCTTTGGTTTTAAGGTGTGTGCTAATATTTGATTAAAACGAGTCACAAAGTACAAAAGAAAACATCATGAGCATGGTATGTTTAATGCTACCTTCATGAGTACATACTCCTCAACACATTTAGGATTTCATATCTAATTATCATGTGTTTAAAGTCATTCATCAAATTTGATTGTTAGTAGATATAATATTAAATTGAATTTTAAGCAATGAGGAGTACAAAATAGAAAATAGCGCACTAGAAAATATTTCACGATCTCACTTTATAAACTATATTATTCATAAGATTGTATTATAATAGTTGTGTAAACATACATAGAGGTTTATTAATTTATTTTTCAAGTATGAAAAAAGTAATGTATTTCCATATACTTATTGTAAATATGGGGGTTCAATATTATTACGATCCATTCAATGTACAAATACATTTTCAACTAAGTATGTTTATATCGAGAGATTTAAACTAGGTTCTAGAGGTTATGCAAACTCACATGTGCATGGCTTCATAGTTGATAGAAACAACAAGTGGAAAGTACTATATAATTGGCAAGTATGGACTCTAAGGGTGATTAGGTTTCCTTTGCATATGAAAGCCTTTGGCATTGTTTGAATATCTTATCTTTATCTATTCTACAAAATATTTTTTTTTGACTAAAACATAGGGGAAGATTAAATTGATTCCGGTAAACCAACTACCGTGTGCTTTGACAAGTGTTCAATGCTTCATAGCAGAGAAGATTCTTTTCCAAAATGAACCTTGGAATCCAAAGAGGCCCAACGGCCTTATTACAGAAATTTAAAAGGAGGAGAAACAGAGGAGATGCAAAGGGGAGGACGTAACTTGAGCGGGAACTGCAGAATTCAAGATTGGGGGTCTTCATTTGTCCAGTTTAGCTATCAGTTTAGCTACCGCAGTCTCCAGGGCACTTATACGCTTTCCAAAGTCTCCACGAGTGTTAGCAGCATCCTTGAAGCCAGTGCGAACCTCTTCTTTGAAATCTTCCATTCTCTCTGAAGAGGCAGAGTGGTCTTCTCTCAGCTTCCTGAGATCTTCATTTAGAAGGTCCCAAGTTTTCTCTCCTGCATGAGAGGTCGCTTCCAGTTTTTTGTCTTGGCTATCCAAGCGAGCTCTGAGTCTTCCCATTGAAGTTTCCAGAGAATCAATCAGGTCTTCCACTGAAGGACCCGAAGAGGAAGAACTGTGCGACGCCATTGCAATAAGCTCTTCTGGACTGGGTGAACGAAACGGCTCCTTGTCCACACAACGATGGGGTTCTCCTTTTCCTTCAGAGGAACTTCAGGACTTTGGGTCTTCAAATCCACTGCGATGCTGAAGGAGAAATGAATGGAATAAATAACAAGTCGAGAGGGAGAACAAGTCACTGAATGCATGAGACCGAAATCGGATTGCAGAGATTTTTTGCAGTGCCAGTTGCTGAAGGGGAATCTCGGTACAGTGGAGCTCTGCTTAGCAAATGAGATCGCCATTCTCCAGCTAAGGGATGTCCCATCTAGTTTCCACACCATCCATGTGCAAAATACCTCTGCCCAAGAGGGTACCGTCATTTGCTGCGTTGTCTGCCAGTGAGTTCAGACCTCTAAGAACGTGGAAGAATCTGATGGAGTGGAAACTTTTACAAAGCAGCCGAATTCTATGAAATATTTGAGCTAGTTGAAGGTGGGAAGGTCGTTTCTTCTTAATAATGGCTTGAATTAGCAGGTGAGAGTCACCAAATACCATTAACTTTGCAATTCCTTTGGATCTTGCAATCCTCAGTCCTTGAAGAAGACCACAAAATTTTGCTTTATTATTTGTCTCAATGCTAAGGCCCCAAGCATAAGTGCTGACCACGTTACCATTAGATTCAGTAATCACTCCACCGCATCCAGCTAAACCAGGATTGCCTTTTGAAGCTCCGTCGAAGAAGAGACAGAGTTCATTCAAGCAGATTTTCCACCTGTTGAAATCAAGCTCATCTAGCCGAATTTCCCAGTGAGCAAAATGGGTTTTTGTAAGGGATCGTCTCTGGTGGTTGGGGACAATCATGCCTAGCCATTGAGCTTCTTCGAGCAGAAGAGGAGTAGTGTTAAAAAGGGAGACGTTCTGTTCAAGGGCTTCCCCAAGAATTGCTCTTGCCTGAACTGCTATTTTAGAGGGATGGCTTTCCTGTCCCCTGAAGATTCGGTTGTTTCTTTCAATCCAAATTTTCCAGCAGATGGCTTTTAGAATCTAATTCCAGGCGGTTTGGAGCAGAGGTTTCTTGGCTAGCTGAAACGGAGAGAGATTCATCCAGTCTGAAAGAAGGTCCTGGATAGTGACTGGAAGATTGATGCCTGGGTTCATCCTCAAAGCTTGTTTCCAAACCTCTTTGGAGAAATGACAGCCAAGGATGATGTGATCCGAGGTTTCATTCTCGTTTTTGCAAAGCGAGCATCTAGTAGGGCCTTCCATACCTCTTTTCTTAAGGTTTTCTCCAGAGAGAATGCTTTTGTGGGCCAGCATCCAGCAAAACATGTCAATTTTCGGGATGAAGGCTTTTGACCAAAGAAACTTGCAGACCACCGGGTTGGGAGCAGCGTAAGGGATTGCTTGGATGTTCTTGTAACCTTCAGCGGAAGAATAATTTCCCGAGTTGTTTCCCCATCCTCTTTTGTCTTTGACTCCTTCATTAATGGGAGATTTGCCTTGGAGGAGGTTTGTTAGACTTTCAGCTTCTGCTTCTAGATCCTGAGGGAGGTTGCCTAGATCCCAGCCAATCCAGTTGTTGCCTTCCCAAGTTGACAGCTCCCACAGCGAGTTGACTCCTTTATTTAAAAGCCAGTGTTTGAGGTTTTCCACTTCCAAACAAGACCCAATAGGAGTTTCTCCCAGAATTGAGTCATCCCAAATTCTAATTGTTTTCCCATTACCAGGAATCCAGTAAAGGTTCCTTTTGAATGGTTCCAGAGCTTTGATACATAATTTGTAGATCGGAGAACCATTTCTGATTGGAGGGGGCATGTCCAAGCATCTCTTCCTTGTTCCTGGAAAGTATTTTTTCCGGAGAACTTTCTTGCTCCAACTATCTTTCCCGGTTACAATTTGCTAGAGTAATTTAGCTCCTAAGGCCAGGTTTTGGGTGGAAAGACTCCGCACTTGAAGCCCTCCTTCATCACGAGGCTTTTGAATCTTATCCCAGCTAACAAGATGGAGTTTCTTTTCATTTCCCTTGCCCCCTTCCCAGATAAATTTTCTGAGCAAACCTTCCATTTTGCGAATAACCAAACCTAGGGCGAGCAGAATGGACGAATGGTAAATAGGCATGCTATTTAGAACAGCTTTTATAAGAATAATCTTTCCTACTAGATTGAGCCAATTGGCACTCCAACTTTGGATTTTGATTTTAATTTTGTCTAAAATAGTATCCCAATTTGCTGAATTGATTTTGGTTTTGCAGATGGGGATGCCAAGGTAAATGAAGCTATCCCAGTCCATTGTGCCTTCCATCCCAAGCATTTTGGTTATTTCCCGAAGCTCTCTTGCTGAACAATTCCAGCTGAAGATTTTGCTTTTTTGGAAATTGATTTTACTTCCGGACACCTCCTTGTAGATTTCCAGTTCTTGCTTAAAGTGCTCGACAGAATGGGTGCTTGCTCCTCCTAATGACAAGGTGTCATCTGCAAATTGAGCATGGTTTATGTTCTGAACATCATTCACTATTCTTAGGCCTGGCAGCATGTGGATTTCTTGGCAAAGGTTGAGTTGAAAGCTGAGGACCGAAGCTTGAATAGCATAGAGAAGGGGAGACAACGGGCAGCCCTGCCTAAGACCTCTAGTGGCTTTGAAGAAGCCAGTAGGTCTTCCATTAACTAGAGGGGCTATCCATGGGGCACCCACACAGCCTTTGATCCAGTTTATAATGGCTGATGAGAAGCCAAATTTTGCCATAACTGCAAACATAAAATCATGCCTAACACGATCAAAAGCATTAGCTAAATCAAGTTTAATGACCATACCTTTCTCATTACGTTGATAGCTGGAATGAATAGCTTCTTGGACGAGGATGATGTTGTCAAGGATTTTCCTTCCCTTGATGAAACGTCCTTGATTTTCCGGAATAATCCTGGGCAGAATTCTTTTTAGCCTGGAGGCAATAATCTTGGTTATGATCTTGTACCCTGTGTTGCACAAAGAGATCGATCTGAAGCGGTTGAAGGTGTTGGCCCGTTTTTCTTTTGGGATCAGAGCTAGGAAGGAAGAGTTGGTGCTGCCCCCCAGCCTATTGACCATCTGAGAATGCCGAATCATTTTTAAAAGATCAATCTTGATTATTGACCAGCAGCAGGTGAAGAATCTTGTTGTGAAACCGTCAGGGCCGGGCGCGCTGTCAGGTTTCATAAGCGAGAGTATACCTTTAAGCTCATTCATTGTGACCGGAGCAGTTAGAAGATTGTTTTCCTTAGGCTTGATAAGGTTCGGGATGAGGTCAAACGGATAGGAGGAAGTGTCAATCGGGTCCTCTATAGGAGCTGTGAATAAATCCTTGAAAGTTGCCAGGGCAGCCTGCGTTATGCCCTCAAAGTCTTTGAGAAGGTCACCTTGGTAGTTAATTTCAGAGACCGCTTTGTAATTCTTTCGAGCCTCGACTTGCTTATGGAAGTACTTTGTATTTTTGTCCCCACTTAAAAGCCAGAGATTTCGGGATTTTTGCCTCCAGTATTCCTCTTCCATCCTACAAGCTGCGAAGAAAGTTTTCTGGAGGTCCTCTTCCTTTCGAAGAATGCAATCGGTTACAGGCGATGCGTCCATGAGAATTTGGTGGGTTTCCAGATCAGCTTGAGCACTTTTCCTTCTTGAGAAAGGAGTGATAAGGAGTCTTGCCCAGTTTTTCAAGTCTTTTTTTAGCTTTTTTAATTTGGTTTCCCAAATGAAGGTAGGCGATCCTCTTATTTGGGTAGCCTAGGAGTCAACAACTACTTGCAAAAAATCCTCACGCTGGATCCAGAGGGGACTAAAGTGGAAGAGGATCGGACCGAGGTCTTGATCAAGAGACAGCTCAAGAAGGATGGGCTTATGATCGGAGGTGCAGTGAAGAAGGATTTTGGAAGAGGCTAAAAGACGCAGTGAGAGAAAGGAGGAATGAACTAGGAACCTGTCAAGCCGGGCAACAACATGACCCGGTCCAACTCTCTTATTCGTCCAGGTAAACTTACCTCTGGCAGGTTTTATGTCAATGAGATCCCATCCAAGGATGATATCCTCAACCCATTCCCTTGAAGGATCCCTGACCAGCGTGCCTCCTTTTTTCTCATTTGTTGCAAGGGTGACATTCAAGTCGCCTGCTATTATAATATTATCAAGGTGCTGAAGGTTGAGAAAAGATTCTAACATATTCCAGCAGTCTTTTTTTTTCCGAGTGTAAGACAGGAACATAGAGATTGAAAAGACTTACAGTATGCCCAGAGACTTTGTGGATGAGCTTTGTAAAAACCCAATGCAGTGCACGATATTCAGCTTCAAGATCATAAAGGTTGGAGTCCCAAAAGGTTGTAATACCTCCAGAAGCACCTCTGGAGTTGTTGGCAATCCCAGGACCTTTTTTCCAGAACTTTTTTCCAGCTTGGAGGATAGCAGCTTCCTCCATTTTTATCTCCTAGACTAGCAGAATCTCAGGGTTATGAATTCGAACCAGGTCTTTCATTGCTTCTTCTTTTAGAGTAGAACCTAATCCTCTGCAATTCCAGGAGATGTACCGCATTAGGTACTATGGTTGGGGGAGGTGGCCCCTTTTGAGGCCGTAGCTATTCCTTTTTTAGATCTGGTGTTCATGATACCTTTTAGGGTTTTTTGCGATCCTTCAAGAACAACTAGATATGTTGCCTCCTCTCTGTTTTTCTTTTTTGATTTCCTCCCTCTTGGGTTTTTTATGGGAGCCGCCGGCAGACTGCTAGATGAGCCCCCCTCATCAGTCTCTTCACCTGGATTCGATTCTAGCAGTAGTGGGTCCTCGCTTGTTTCTTTGGAGGGACCAGAGGTCTCAACCGCAGTGGAAGCTCTTGGGTCGGATTGGGGTATTTCCCCAGGTTCCAACGGTTCTGCACTTTGAGGCTCTGTCTCTTTATTGCTAGGTTGATTTCCGGTTTGATTTCCAGTTGGGTCGTTAATCTTCCCTGTTTCTTCAGCTTCTTGAATGACGATTGGAGCAGCTTTGGTGGCTTCCTAGTTGTTTGTGCTCGTTGGCTGGTTCTGCATGTCACCTCCAGTCTTTTTTTCTTGATTTTTGTTGTTTGTTTTCCCTTTCTTAACTTTTTGCCAGCCTTCTCCTTCTTCATGGACCTGTATTTAGGGGCAATTTTTCTGGAAATGACCATGCTCGTGATAGTGGCGGCATTTGAACGGAAGTTGTTCATAATCCAGCTTTTGGTAGTGGTGCCAAGCTCCAACTTTCAGTTTAACTGTCTCAGGCATCCCTGCTTCCAGGTCAACCTCTACACATATTCTGGCGCAGGAGTATTGACCTTTGCTCTTTGCTTTGTCTATGTATCTCCCAAGAGCATTCCCCACTTTTTCCAGGGTTTGTGTGTTCCAGCAGTGAACTGGGAGATTTGGGAGCCTCACCCACACCGGGACTTCCTTCGGGACATCTACTTCAACATTGAAGTCCAGGGTCCATCTATTGAGGTACAGTCCTTGGGTACCCATGAAGTACGGACCGCTTCTGAAGACAAGATCTCGGTCTTCTTTGGATACGAATTCAAAAATGAAGAACCCTCTTCCAAGCGGGTAGCAGGTAACACTGTTCTTGAGCTGAGGTCTCCAGTTCCTTTGGATCCAATCGTCAATGGTTCTAGTTGAGGGCCATAAGCCCATGAACTGCCCAACCAGTCTGCGCTCAGCTAGCGCCAGAGCAATATTGATGGGTTGTTCAATCGAAAGGTCAATTTCAGGGACTGCATCAAGTTTCTTAATGAATTTTGGAATGGACGGGGCTACCGGTTTAAAGCCCGGAGCCGAAAGCAGCCTTCTGAAAGCTTCCTCGGCAGAGGAAGGAGGAGAGGGAGGGGTGAGCCCTCCCCCAGGCGCAGCCATGGAGGCGGCCTGAGAACTCGATCGCCAGAAAACCCTACGGCGGCAGCTTGAGCAGCAAGCGTAGCCTCCCAGCGATGTCAATATCTATTCTACAAAATATTAGAATAACATTCTTAACTTATTTTCTTCCTTTCATTCTATTTATTCTACAAAATATTAGAGTAACATTCTGAACTTATTTTCTTCCTTTCATTCTATGTGATGAAATGAAGTTCCCTATCACCTTAGTTTTTAAATGAAGTTCCCTATCACCTAGCTTTTAGCCAAAGGAACTCTGTTGATGAAATATGTCCACTCATTGACAAAAATTGAGTATTATGAGTTTCTTTTAGTTCATATTTCTTTAAAAAAAATAATCTCATGTATATATCTTGTAGCATTTTGACAATTTTTTTAAATCTTTTCCTCTAAGATACAAAAGGTATTTCATTTTACATAGATATAAGTTATCTCATATAATTAGGTATTTTTACTATGTTTAAGTTACAACTTTAAACCACTTTAAAATAAAGTAAAAACGACCTTTCTTAATGAGCAACTAATACACTTAAGGGGAAATAAAAATTCTAATTTAAACTAATTCATTGAACTAAAAATATTAATTATTTTAAAATTGTTTTTTTTCTTCTAATTATTAATTATTCTAAATAAGGTTTTTATCCAATTAAATTATGCCATAGCATTACTTTCAAATTTCCCAAATAAAAATATAATAAATCTAATAAACTAAAAAAAATAATTATTACAAATAAGGTTCTCTTCTAATTATTAATTATTCTAAATAAAGTTCTTATCCAATTAAAGTATGCCATAGTATTACTTTCAAATTTCTTAGATAAAGATATAACATGTCTAATAAAGCTATTGTATAAAAACTCTTATTTTATTACACATAATTAACAACAATAAATATTTTTATTCTAAATATAAGTGAAAATCTTGTAAATTTTTTTCTTTTAAATTAAATAGTAAAGTACTTTAACGTGAGAATTCTTAATAATTTTTTTTAAATGGTTTTCCAATTTTATTGAAATAATTCCCATAATTTGGTTGCATTTCTCTATCATTTTTTATACTAACTTTACCCTTTAATCAAAATATATATATATATATATTCTTTTTCGTTGTTTCAAACATATTTTATATTTAATATCTTTATAATTGTTACCATGGATTTTTAAAGAAAAAAAACGTAATATATTCATTTTGAAAACATACTATATTTTTGAGATGTTATTAGTGCATTCATTACAAAAATTGATGCCTTCTTCTCAAAAGAAACCAAGACAGTCTGTAACTTTCAACATACATCAAAAAGTGCCTTCAAACTTGTAATATTTCTCCTTCATACAAAAGACGACCTTTCAAATGAACTTCAAGATCAAAAGATAAGAACCGATAACAGGTCTCTCACGAGAAAATCTTCAGGATCTGGATCCAAGGTTAGCCCAACCTTCAGTTGCCCAAGCACACCTACTGATATAAAAATCTCATAGCTTACAAAGAAAACAAGTAGATTTCTTGAAGTTCTAGGTGCTTGAAAATCCTCTCGGCAGGTTCAAAACTGTCTTGCTTTAGATACAAAGCCATTTTGAAAAATGACACACTCACTTTTCTTCATCAACAATCCGTCTTTAGATAGAGAATCCACCTTCATATTTAGTTTTCTGCATATGTGATAAAATCTTAAATTTTCAAATGCTTCTCCAAGGCGTATGATTTCTTCCAAGAAAGCTAGAAGAGAAAGGTTGAAGCAAGACATTTTCTTATTCATCTAGTTAATAGTAATCAAAGAGTCGCCATAAGTATTCATCCTTTCCAATCCTATGCTTTTCGCTAACCGCGGAAGTAACCATAAGGTTCAGATCTCAACAAAGTTATTGATACCGCTTCCTAGACCTGCTATGAAAGCTACAAAATCATTCTCAGATAAATGAATAATGCATCCAGCTCTACACCAACCTCTCGAGTCAGAGGCTCCATCGAAGAAAGCTGAAGGGTAATCTTCAATCTCCAGACTTCTAACAATTCTCTCTTTCTTTTTCTTAATCTCCTGCGAAAAGTAATCTAACATAGCTTTGCTCTGGATAGCACAAACAACAGCCGGGCTGACCTCAGCCTCAAAAAGATTTTTGTTCATGGATTTCCATATCGACCAAGATACAATAGCTGGGAGAGCTAAATATTCTTCAATTATTTTATGGCTATACCAAGACTGAAAATAATATCCCATCGAAGACCCAGACCAACAATGTTTATCATCCTATGGTATATCCAGTGCCTGCCATACATGTTTTGAGAAATTACACTAAAAAACTAGATGATTATTGTTTTCCTCTTGTTCTTTGCACATACAACATTTGTTAGGCCGCGACAAGTTCCTTCTTTGTAAATGATCCCAATTTAACGCTTTAATAGATAGAATGAACCATAGGAAAATTTTGGCTTTCAATTCATACTAACTTCTACCACCACAATTGCTTGGTTCCTTTAAAATCTCATTTCATCAGAAAATTAACCTTCTTTGGGTATATATACACCATTTTCATCCCCGGACCAAGTCAATTTATCTCTAGACGCAGACAAAAAGATACGATTACTCCTCAGTTGTTTGATGAAAGCATTCTAAATCCCTATATCTTCATCTTGAATACCCAAACAGTCCTCCATAGCTCACTCATATTGTTTGACTTGATATTCTGAAGCGTGAACATCAATTTTCTGTGCAGTTGATTTAAAATCCTCTCAGGGAGAAGATATCCATCTCCACTCCCCACCCAAGGATCAATGCCCACTCTGATTTTATCACCACTTCCCACTTTCCATTTTAAGTTGTTGCCAATAATATCATAAGCATTCAACGCTGCTCTCCAAATGGAGGACATTTACAAACAAACTTATTCGGATTCCTAATCCATTCTAGCACAGACAGAGGATGAACATATTTTAGCTTCATAATATCTACCCATAACCCCTGACCATCAATAACCTTCCAACTTCTCTTAACAACTTATGCTTTAGAGAACGGTCTAAGGTCTTGAACCCCCCATCCTCCCCATTCTTTGGGGGCTGCAATATTTTTCCATTGATCCCACTCATAGCCCTTCCTTGCATTTTCCCCAACCAAAAAAACCTCATACCGAGAGAAGCCAATTGATTGAGAATCCTTTTAGATATCGTTGCTATAGATCAGTAAACAGGCATAACAACCAAAACCGACTTAATAAGAATCAATCTACCCCTCGTGGATGTGGGTGCATGACAAGAGGAATTTCGGAGGCATGGCGTGTTCCAAGGTAGATGGCATCCCCTCCCCCACGTCTCCGCACGTTTAAACTTCGTTCGACGGTCCCTACAGCTGCTTGGAAAGACATTTGATGCATGCCGATCGGATCTTGCTTTGCAACTAGGATATGGACGACTTTGGCTATGAACGGTTATGGTACCAGCTTGTCCCTCGAGACTCCCCGACCATGCTGCTGTGTACTTGGCTTACCCACCAAGGGATGCTTCATTGGCAGGGAAGAATCTATATCGGTCGGAAGCAGTGGGAGCGAAAAGCTATCAACTCCATTCCGCAAAGGTTCACTCTCCATCGTTCCCGAAAGGCAGAGGTTTGTGAAAGGAATTACCGTGCAGGTCTGGGGTATTGGGAGATCAACACAAGGGAGACGGGGACAAAGTTTCAGCGCTGCAGCGTAGCCCGTTTCCTTCTCATTCAGTTGAACATGGATTCATAGGGGAACGATGCGAATAATGTCGTCTTGGAGGCTCTCTTTTGCCAAGAAACCCCGGTGCATATCTGCAACTCCATTGCAGCCATGGAAAATGAAATATTTGGGGAGTTTCGACTCAAACTCGGTCCAGAGGTTGCCATATCAAACTACTGGCATCTAAAGTTCATTCTCTTGAGAGCCATGAGAGAAAAGGAGAGTTTTGGCGATCTTGTGAAGATTATTGTTAGCACCTTCAACGAAGATGCTGAGAAAAGCCTGGCGCACATGAGAGATCTCATGCAACTCTCAAAACCACCTTTCAACGCACCACCAAAGGCATTAACGAAGCTGGAACTAGCAACGCTAATGGGGATGAAGCCGAATCCATCAGAAAGGCCTAGACTCTTCTCTGTGTTCTTGCTCTTCTCTCTCTTGTTTGGTTCATGATTATGCTATGTCTATGTTTTATTTCTGTATCTTTCTTTCCTCTAAACTACAAAGGTGTGTGAGGTTTCCATTGTTTAAAGGCTAGGTAGCCTTCACAATGCTTAGACACTCAGTTTGGTCTATTATGCATATCTTCCTTTTTTGGTTCCAAGACCACCATCTGTGTAACGAATATAAAATAAATTATTAAATAGATTAAATAATTATGAAAAGGGTGTGACCCTTCACGCTCAAAGCCTATAAAGGTGAGCCTCCATTATACATTTTACCCATCATCTAATATATTATTTACTATTCATATTCATTATTACAATGATAGTCGGATTCGACTAACGGACAACCGGATTCGGTTGCTCCATTTGGTATCAGAGCTCGGATTCGGCTCCTTCAACCCCTACTTAAGCTCGGACTCGGCTCATCATATTTTTTTATTTTTTCGCTGCTCCATTTCGCCACCTATCACTCCATCCCAAGTACTGCTAAAAAAAACAAAAACAAAAACTCAACTTCCTCCAGCTCCAGCCTCAGCGTTTCACCCCCATCTGTTTCTCCTCTCTACTCCTCCACATGCCCCATCTACCTGCGCTCACCAATATCCATCTCCCTGCGCTAGCCGCGTTCTTCATCACCCTGCGCTCTCCCCTCACCCATCTACCATCTGCGCCAACACTCCATTCCCTCTCTGTGCACCCAGCCTCTATCTTCCGCGCAGTCCACTCCTTCACGCCAGGCCACCTACGTGTTCTCTCGGTTTCTTTTCCTCCCCCCGCGACCTCCTCTTTGCATAGACCCCTCTTCACGCTTTCATTTCACTTTGACTTCCTCTTCGCGCTTCCCCACCGCAACCTCCTCTTCGTGAAGTCCCCACTGCAAGCCCCATCTTTCCACCCAAGTATTATCTCCACTTTCCCACCTGCCCCGGCTCCTCTACTGTGCTCTTCAATCCACATCCCATTCCTTCCAACTCCACGCGTGAGCCTCCATCTCCTCTCGCGTCTCCCCATCTCCTCTGCGACTTCCATTTCACTCACGCCCACCTCTGTCTGCTCTGTCCTCCACCACCGTACCACGACCGCCACCACCTGCATCCTCTTCTCCAACGGCCGCCAACCTCCCTCACACTCCATCGCTCCCTCCAACTCCACAACCTGCAACCAAAACATAAAACCAAAAACAATATATTATATTGTAATATAATATAATAAAATATATTATTTTAACATATTTAAAAAAAAATTCAAATACTACAATAAATATAATAATATTTGTTTAATATATATATATAAAACTATATACAAAATATAGTTTATAAAAAATAAAAATAACAACAATAATATTAATTAATTAACTAATTAATATATTATTATTCAATTCACCTCAAAAGGCCAAAATAGCCCCGAAATACACACCTCCATATACAAGGTCCAAGACCATGGAGGAATTGAAAGAAAAGATCAATAAAATAGAGAAAGACATAAAGTCCATTGCCGCTAACCAAGAAGGCTTGAAGGAAAAGATGCAAAATAACAATACATTACTCAAAAATGATCTTGTTTTGGTACTAGAAAGAAGGCTCGACAACAAACTTGACATCCTGAACGAAAAACAAAAAAACATGGATGACAAAATGAGTACCATAACGCAAAACATAAACACCTTAACACAGAACATGCGCACCATGACACAAAACCAGAATACAACGATAGGAATGTTACAAAAACTAAGGTTTGGTACAAACCCTATCAGCAGCTCAAATATGTTGGACCAGTATGTCAACAAAAATGAGAGAAACCAAGTCGATCAAGACAATAAACAAGACAAGGAGACAAGGAGACAAACTATCTTAGGAATGACCAAAATACCAATAATATAGTTGATTAAGATGAGCTCGACCGAGATCATGATGGGATTCAAGCTAGTATCGTTGATAATAAAGACGATCCATACAATGAAAATAGATGTATCCTACAGTATGCCAAGGAATCCAAGTCAGACAAGTCAAATATCATAGATTCATCTTCTACCTTAACTGTTCTACCATCCTCGAGAAATCTAAATGTAAAACTACCTGGGGACTTTAAGTGTGAGAAGCCTCAAGAGATGCCACTTCTCGAGATAAATCGTAAAGATAATAAAAGGAAAACATTACGTGATGACATCCTAAGTATCGTGGGACAAGCGATTTCTAAAACAAAGTTTGATATGGTCAGTCACAAAAATGTTCCTCATATTCATGTCCATGGAAAACGAGACAACAATAGAAAATAGAATGGAGCACAAATTCAAGTAACAAATAAAAGGAAATTGACAAACTATGGTGTAAAGAACAAGCACATACCTAATACAAGTTCTAAAACAAAAGACATAAAGGAAGTAATGACGTCGTTTCAACACAAAACAAAAATGAAAAGACGACAACAATAATCTAAGCTTTGAGGACAAAGCTTCCTTAAAGGGAGTGGCAATGTAACGAATATAAAATAAATTATTAAATAGATTAGTTAATTATGAAAGGGTGTGACCCTTCACGCTCAAAGCCTATAAAGGCGAGCCTCCATTGTACATTTTACCCATCATCTAATATATTATTTACTATTCATATTCATTATTACAATGATAGTCGGATTCGACTAACGGACAACTGGATTCAGTTGCTCCAATTTGACTCCATGTTTCATGAGTCAAAAACGAATATGTAATCCGTTTTGTTTATTTAAGTAATAAAAAAGAGCACTTAAGTAGGTATAAGATTTATTATTAGAAGAAAGTTATTGGATTAATAATTTTTCTCTTGAGGGACCTGGAGCCGATGGCGTGATCGAGATTGCACGTGCAAACTGCATGCTACTAGATATTGCATGCTGCATGAACATCCAAGGGATCAAAGATCACCCTTCCCTTTGCTTCCGACTGATTCTGGGAACCTTTCAACCTTCGATACGACCGAGGTGTGATCTGTTCCAGATCTGCGCAGGCTATCAAGGGTCGAACCTTCAAGAATCATGAACAGGCTCTGAACCATCGCAGGAGCCAATGATGTCTGGAGAAAGAGGATCATGGACCCCTCCACCAATCCCAAATGAAAAAGATGAATTTGCAAGACTGGTTGCTTCACAGAGCAAGAAGACAACCAACAGAGCTCCGTCGAAGTTTGTTAAGAGGATCGAAGATGTCCCTATAGTAGCCTTGCCTTCGGAGGATACCATCTGGGTTGCACTCTCTTTAGCTGATCGAGCATTGATAGGTCAATTTATTGGTCTATGGCCGTCACCTAAAACAACCGAGAGCTAGGCGCAGAGGTACTGGTGGCCTCTGATAACTCGAGATGTAGCCTGCTACTAATTGGGCCGAGGCTACTTCTTGTTTGATTTCAAATCAAAACTATACAAGGATCTAATATTTCGAAACGACCCAAACTTCATGGGTTCGCAAGGCCTCTATCTGAACAAATGGACGCCATATTTCGATCCAAAAGCAAACATACCTAAAGCCGTTCCAGTCTGGGTCAAGATTCCAAGCCTGCTAATGCATTGCTGGAATACAGAATCACTCAAAACAATCAGGAACGCCCTGGGAAGATTTATCGATATGGCAAGACTTGAAGACCATTATGCCTACAAGGATCTGCATGGAGGTGGATCTCGAAGCCGGTTTACCAGAGGCAATCAAAATAACAGTACGAACTTGGTACCACTATCAAAAGTTGGATTATGAACAACTACCTTTTAAGGGAAGAGGATTCCATGAATATGGGCATTTCCTACGCAATTGTCCCCAGAAACAAGTAGATAGGCAAGAAAAGGAAGATAGATGGCAAGCAGCAAAGAAAACCAAAACGAATCAAAAGGGCGAACAACCTCCAAGAAAGGAGACAAAAAAGTATATGCCAAAGAAAACTCCAATGGAGACAATCCCTATATTAGAGAAGGACAATGAAAATAGTTTTGATTCCCTGACTATTATAAAAGAAACCAACTTCGATGAAAACACAGAATCAGGAAAATGAACGACTTCAATGAGTCAACCCAAGAACGAAATCAACCTCCCGGCTCATCCAAATCCAAGAGGACCAAATTCAAAGGAACGAGGAAATCAAGAGGTTACAGAAGAGGAAGGAGAAATCGAAATGACTTTAACAGATAAGAAAAAAGCAAGAGGAAGGAAATCGGTCAAAGAAATAAGGGAGCAAGCCACATACAAAGACAAGCTCCAAGGATCCCAACCAACCTTGGAAAAACTCCTCCAAAATCCCAGAAACACCCGACAGCAAGGACAATCCCAAAAAGGGATTTTCTCCGCTACCAAGAGTAAGTAATGAAGGTACTCTCCTGTAACTGTAGAGGCCTAAGAAGCAAAGCTAACGAAGATGCTATGAGAGGTCTAATTCGAATATCCCAACCAGATTTGCTACTGATCTAGGAGACAAAGATGGAGAAAGAAACATTTCTTCAACTATGTAAAGAATTTTGGAAAAAAGGTGGGGGACTCGCAGTCGGCTCAAGGGGAGCCTCCGGAGGAATTGGAACGTTGTGGGATGAGCATAAATTTGAGCTCATTGAATCCAAGAAATACACCCATTGGATCTATACCAAGCTGCTGCATAAAGAAACTAATATCCAAGTAAGCCTATTCAATATATATGTTCCTAACATATTTGTTGAAAAAAACTATTGTTGGAACTATTTGAGGGAAGTTAGGAGCAACACACCGCTGGAAAACATCATTCTAGCTGGTGATCTAAATGTTATTCTAAATCAAGCAGAGACAAGGGGAGGATCTCTGGTCAAAGATCCTATTAGGGAACATGTGGATGGCCTTATTCTAGATTGGGCGCTATCTGATGTCGTCCCTTCTAAAGGGAAGTTTACCTGGAGTAACAAGAGAAAGGGACCGGGTCATATATCTGCTAGACTTAACATATTTCTTATTCAAGACTCCTTTCTCCTTTTAGGAGTTAATATCACCTCCAAGATAATGTCATACGGGGGATCAGATTATAAGCCTATCACCCTAGAGATAAAAATTGAACCGAATCTTGGACCAATTCCATTCTGATTTAGTCCTCTATGGGATTCTCCTAAAGATTTCATGGGATTAATAGCCGAAACCTGGTTTGTCCCTGTGTCAGGTTCAACCTTCTATTTGTGGGAAAAAAAGTTGAGAAGGCTTAAAAAATCTCTCAAGCAATGGGCCAAGTCTATTCCGACACCTACACAGACTAAAGCCAAAGCCCTTCTATAATTAGAGGAACATCAACTCACAATGGAAGTAGTACTAATAACAAAAGAAGAAATAGAAAAGGAAATTTCTCTACATCATGATATACAAGCCACCTGTAGGCAAGAAGAAGAGATATGTAGGCAAAAATCAAGAAGCCTTTGGCTTAAAGACGGGGATCGAAATACTTCTTATTTCATAAACAAGCAAAGGCAAGGAAGCAATATAAGACAATACAAGAGATCCATCTCCAAGATCAAGTTGTCACTAATTTTGACAAAATCAAAGAGGAAGCCACTAAATATTTTAGTTCCAACTACTCGATTGATCCTATGACTAATCCCACAGCGCTGCTGGAATTAGTACCTAAGCTGGTTAAGGAAAATGATAATATAAAACTTATCAAAGTGATCATGCTAGAAGAACTAAAAGAGGTTGTAGATGACATGGAAGATGATAAGGCACCTAGACCAGACGGTTTTAATGCTAGCCTCATTAAGATATGTTGGGAAATAATTCAGAAGGATTTGCTCAAGATGGTGCTAAAATCTCAGCAATGTGAAAAAATTGGTGGAAGCACAAACTCAACCTTCCTAGCACTAATACCTAAAGAGAAAGATGCAGTCTCCTTTGACAAATTTCGACCCATATCTTTGTGTAACACTGGGTTACAAAATAATTTTACCAAAATCATGGCTAAGAGGCTAAAGGACATCCTCCTTCGAATCATCCCAAAGAATCAAGGAGGATTCATCAAAGGCAGGAAAATCTAGGACAATATCATACTGGTACAAGAAGCTATCCATTCCATCCTAAAGAACCGTGAAAGAGGTATGGTGGTGAAATAAGATCTATCAAATGCTTTTGATAGAGTACGCCATTCCTTTCTGCTACAGGTGATAGTAAGGTATGGTCTTGATCTCGAATTCATCTGTTGGGTTAAAGCATGCATAAGTAAACCATGGATAGAGCCTCCCGTCAACGAAAAAGAAGCTACTTTCTTCCAATACTAGAGGTCTAAGGCAAGGATTCCCTGCATCTCCTTTGCTCTATGCAATCCAAGCTTCAATGCTTAGTCTACAACTTGAGAAAGCTAGAAAGGATCAAGAGCTAATTGGTATCAGAATGGCTCGTGGAACAAAATATATCAACCATGCCCAATTTGCAGATGACATGACACTGTTAGGAGGGGCAAGTCTTCACACTGCAAGAAGATTCAAGAATGCGCTGGACAGTTGCTGCCAAGTTTTGGGCATCAAATTAAATTCAAGAAAGAGCCTGATTGATAACTGGAACATAAATCCCAGAGAGATGACAAAAAATTCTCGTATTATGGGAATAGAATGAGTTACGAATTGGGAATCATTCAACTATTTAGGAGTTCCGGTATTCAAAAGCAAACCTAAAACAACAGACTAGAATCCTCTGATAAAAAAAATAAGAAAAAAATCTTGGTATGGGGGGCGATCTGGTTAAACTTGGTAGGTAAAATGGTAATGATAGAGTCAGTGTTGAACAATTATCCACTGTATCAATGTTCCATGATGTTGGCTCCTAATGGAATACTCACCAAAATCGAGGGATTGTTGAAAATTTTCCTCTGGCAAGGTGGGAAAAACAGCGGAGGTAAAAAATTCGCTCTCATAAGTTGGAAAAAAATAAAAATACCATGGATGGAAGGGGGTCTCCAAGTAAGAGATCTAAAATTCCAAAACCTGGCAGTAGGGGTGAAACTTCCGTGGAATCACTTTGAAAAAAACCCGCAATGGAGTAGCCAGGTGCTATGGCACAAAAATTTCACTGGATCTAGGATGCGGTGTCTGGAAAATGAACCTATGATGAAGCAAGGCTCCCCAATAGTCACGCTTTGCAAGAAAGCTCTAATCAGATTCAAAGAGGAATTGTTTTGGATCCCAGGCAACGAAGTGTGTGAGAATTTGGAATGACTCAATTTTGGGGAAGCCACCTCTTAATTCCTATCCCACTCTCTATAATTTCAAAAACTGGACCGATAATAACGGAATCATCTGCCTGTGGGATATTTCGAGATGGGAACTGAACCCACCTTATCACTGGACAGGATGGTCCCTTCCCGATTGCCCGGAAGAACTAAAAGAGGACAAGAAACGTTTTTTCTCATTTTTATCAGGGTCGACCCCTGTGACAAGAAGAACTAAAGACAAGCGTGGTTAGGGGTTGCGTTACGGGCATTACACAGCTGCGCAAGGATACATTCACTTCTCAGCCATTCCAAAAGTCCCCAATAATCCTCTGATTTGGAAAAAAATATGGAATTACAGGAGCCTACCAAAAATTGATTTGTTCATCTGGACTCTTATGCATGGAAACACTCTAACCGGCGAGAACCTTGAAAGAAGAGGCTTCACAGGCCCGTTCCGTTGTCCACTCTGTAAATTAAGCAAAGAAACAAGCCAACATTTATTTTTGAACTGTTCTTTCACCCGAAACGGTTGGGAGATAATGGTCTTCCCGTGGTTTGGGAAATTAGATATGCCAGCAAGTATTTAACATGTTTTTTTTTATGTTGGGAACAAATGTATCAAGACTCCCTCAACCAAAAAGCAAGTCTCAAAGTTCGTTGGTTAATGCTACCAAAATTCATAATGCGGAACATCTGGAAAGAACGTAACCAACGGATCTTCAACAACAAGGCTCAAGGATCAGTGCAAGTTGCAATAAAAACTCAAGTTCTTATGGGAGAAGCTCTTAGAGAATTTCGTCTGCCTAAAAATAAAATTGAACTAACAATCAAAGAATCAAACTGGTTAGATAATTTCAACATTGTATATATAGACAAAGCTAAGGTCAGATGACCGTTTGAAGTCTGGGAAATAAGAAATGATCATTCTCAGATGGAAATATGGATGAAGGAAAGGACACTGTTCAAACTCTTTTTCGATGGAGCATCGAAAGGGAATCCAGGGATGGCCAGAGGAGGATGAATCATCATATAACCCAAAGGGAATAATGAATATGAATACAACTGAAATATAGGAAATGATACAAACAATATGGCCGAAGCGTATGGACTCTGGCAAGGACTTAAATAATTGGAAAATCTAAAAGTGAAAGAAGTAATTGTGATAAGAGATTCACGTCTAATAATTCAAGCTATGAATGGTAAAAGCCAAGGAATAAATTTGAGATTATCCAGATTGATCAAAAGAATCCAATCCATTTCAAAAACTTTTCGATATCTTGAATACTTTCATATTCTTTGTGAGCTGAATGCCAAGGCCGATCAAGCAGCAAATAAGGCGATCAATCTGCAGGATAATGAGCTATATGCCAACCATCAAAGATTCCAAGCTATCCCACCCTAAGTGGAATGAAATGAGCAAGGGAAAAATAATAATAAGAATAAGAATACAGTATTTAGTTTAAGATGATCTCTATAACATCTAATTTAGATCCTCTCTTTCATAGATAGATTACTTAAGAAGTTGTTTGAAGTCGGAAGTGAAGAAAACTATTGGATATCCCAACCCTGGTATGATTTATACCAGACTTTGTAATCTCTTTTAGTGGTTTAACCACTATCTTTACAAAATAATCCATAACCGTTTTTGTCAAACAAAAAGTAGAAAAGAGCACTTCTTACTGACAGATAAAAAGAATCAATCTACCCCCTTTTGAAAGCCATCTCAAACACTAGTTCGAAATCCTTTTTTGTCACACTTTTTTAACAACCAAATCCAATCATTGATCCCATAGTCAACTAGTTTTAACTTGAAACCCATATATTTTATACCTTATTCTAAACAGACAACCTTTATATTCAACAATTTTCTGTAGGATTCAATTTCTTCATCATTCTTTTCTGCTTCTAGGAACATATATTTTTTTTTCATAATTAATAATCATACAAGAAGCCATACTAAACAGGCTTAAAATTTCAACGAACTTTTCTTCGTCTTGACGAGAGCCATCACAAAAGATTAGAACGACATCCACAAAAAGAAAATGACCTTCAATGCTAACTCCTTTGAATCTTCGAACACAAATAACAGAGGGGATAGGGGGCATCCTTGCCTTAAACCTATACTAACTCTGAAAAAAGGAGTGGCTTTCTCGTTGATGAGAACTGAAAATGAAACTAAGGAGAGGCAACCCATAATCCAGCTGATAATCTACGAACGAAAACCTACCTGGGATAGAATAATTCTCAAGTATGTCCAACTCACTCAATCGTACGCCTTAGATAAATCAATTTTAACGACATCGACTCTCTTCTTATTGGTTTTTATCGTGTGTAACCCCTCCTGCTCTGCACCAATAGTATCATAAATATGTCTACCTAGTGAGAAACCAAACTGCTCGCCTGATATGCTTGCTGGAAAGATATCTTTGACCCTTCTTTTAATTATTTTAGCAATAATTTTGTAAATACTGTTGCATAATGAAATCGGTCTGAAATCAAAAAAAGATTTCGGAGAATTCAATTTAGGGATAAGAGAGATAAAAGTAGAGTTAAACGAACCCAAAATCCCACCCTTCAGTCTGGTTTCTTCTACCACTCTCAAAAGATCATCCATAACTATTTCTTTCATAGCAATAAAAAATTCTATAGTGAGCCCATTCGGCCCCAGACTTTTGTCCTTACGAAGACTATGCATGGTTAATTCCAACTCCTCTATTGACATTGCCTCCATTAGGGTTTCATTATCTTCTTCACTAACCACGTTAGGATATTAAGTAGCAAGATGAACAGATTCTTTGATAGATATCAATTCCTCTTTATACATAGAGCCAAAGTAACCCATCCGTTCAGCTGCCAAATCTTCGAAACTACTGATTTCATTGCCATCTTCCTTTTTAAGTTTCCAAATGGTGTTGATGATTTTCCGTTGATTTGCAAAGTTATGAAAAAAAATTGTATTGTCATCTCCCTTTTCCATCCATATAGCCTTGCTTTTACTATTGATGCAAAGGAGAAAAAGGGTTGGACTTCTCCCGAGTCCCAGGTATGTAATGGGGTTCATCCTGATTTATCTACATGTAAAAAAAAGCAAGTATTGATGCAAAGGAGAAAAAGGGTTAGACTCCTCCCGAGTCCCAGACATTGAATGGGGTTCATCCTGATTTGAGTAGCGATAGTTACTCAAATTAGATATCTACAGAGGTTCTTAACCTGTGAGAGCATCCTCTCTTTCGATATAGATCTTCTGTCTATATATACAAGCTGACACTGTAGGTGCTACCAGTTAAGTTTTCGTGTAAGGATAGTGATTGTTCATAGATTGGTCTGATATTTGTATTATGTTGCTTGATTAAAAAAGAAAAAAGCCTCTACTTCTTTTGAATCTGATTGATAATAATTGGGGAATAAGTCGAGGTGCATGTGCTCAGGGTTTGCTCGCAAGTAGTTCAACTGATGTTGATGCTCAGGTTCTGATGTGGATAATTTGTTCTTTACACAAGCACAAATTTTCACAAGAAGTTTTCAGAATTCTACATGTTAAAAAAGTAAGTACTGATGCAGAGGAGAAAAAGGGTTAGACTCGTCCCAAGTCCCAGACATGGAATGGGGTTCATCCTGATTTATTGTACATGATGTTACATGGCTAAATACCGACAGGCGACCAGGTAAAAGTTGTTAGTCATGGGAATAGTTATCATAATGAGTCTTTAAACACTTCAAATTCCATTATCAGAGCCAAGGCTTATGTAAATTTACTCAATTAAGTCATTATATTAATTGGCAGGTGAATTCAATTTTGATAATGTTTAATAATTCTTTAATGACTTTTGGGTAGGCCTGAATGACCTCTAGCTAGTGTTCACTCCCTCAATCAACCTTAGTACCCCTTAATTAAGAGGTAAACACTTCATTTTTTTCCTTGGAAATAACTTCCCCAGAAAATTACTGGGCACTTCCCGCCATTCCAAGGATGCTACACAATGTAAAGCATGGAGTGTAGACTTAGTGCGCCTAACCTTGTGGGAATTGAAGTGGGGATCAACATAGTAAGAGTTAACAATTTTATATAGATTTAGTGGCTCTATTTAGCTGCAATCATTAATGAAGCCAATAGATTGCTTATACAAGGAAGTGAATAGATGTTAAACGATCTCTTATGGGCTATACATGGGCCCATTCTTACGGTGTTGAGGGCTTCTGTTTTCAATGTTCATTCACGATATATGATATACCTGTTGGAAAAGTGTTATCAAGAAAGGGACTGGGAGAGCTCCCATTTCAATTGACGTCCTTCTAAATAAATAAATTAACCAACATGCTACATTTTCACAGCTCCTTGGTTATATTATGGCGTACATCTTTTGTAATAAATGGAAAGGTAATTATGTTGTGATGACTTATTTCATCATTTAATGAATTAATAAATTTCTCATTGCCATGGTTTGTCTATTGCACTGGTAAATATTCTTTTTAATTGTAGTGCATATTATCAGAAGTCTCTCAACATATTCAGAGGAAATAACTGATGAGAGTACAGTGATGATATCTCCAAATTTTACTTTCATAATAGTGTGTCAGACTAGTATTGTGTTATTTACTATCATCCCATTTATGTTTTGATGTTTGAGACTTATTTATTTGTCCTCTTTCATTAGTCATCAAATGTACAAAAGCTGCCTTTGGTCTATGTTTGTATATGAAGTTTATAGTCTTATATGTCAAGCAGTCATTATTAGTTATTGTCTTGGTGAATTGGTTGGAGGTATTTGAAGGGTACATATTTTAGAAGGTCTAAGGCATCCTTAAAAGGTACCTCCTTCAAAAGTTGAGATGCCATCATTACGAGTTTTCTACTGTCTTATTTTTATTTCCATTATGGTGGAATTAATTCTTTGCAATGCCATAAGATAATATAAGATAAGATAATTTTATATGTGTCCAATAAATGACCACAAATAGGTCAATGGGACTTGCTAAGTACAAAAGTATCTGTACACAGTGGGAGAACAAGAGCCACACCTATAAAAGAAAAAAACAGATCTAATCTAAGATCTAAACTCCGTAAACTAGGAAAGAAAGTGTCGTTGGAAAGAAGTGTACAGATACAAGGATTGCTAAGGGTCCAAATTCAAAAAATACCCTGAGGGATGCCTCGGAGGAGGGTACAAGGAGATGAATGCCCTCGGGATTACATTGATTCATTTTAGATTGAAAGTGCATGAATCATACATGACATACTCCCTTACTGGAGAATAACTCTTTTAAGGGAGCAAAGATCTGATTTGAAGGGAGGGTGGGACTAGGACTTGACGACGAATCCTGTGTCTTTGACAACCAATGGCAGTGTTGTTGTGGAGGGCATGGACTCCCACTGACTTCTGTAAGAGAGATCCTGACAAGCTCAGGAGAATAACCTTCAGTAATTGAGATCTTAAATGTTCTTGGGACTGGGTCAAAAAATAAAATCCTCCATGACCTTTGAAGAAGGGTGGCAGGACAAAAGTGTTGGAGTTTTAACACCACTCTAATAATAATAGCAGGTCAAAAGTAATAAACGTCACATAAGTGTTAAGTGACCATCATTAAAGTGTTAGTACATGATAGACCAAGTACCGAACATACAAATAATGATGTATTGTCATCAATGTAACAATGATTCCAATTACAAAATCTTTATTAGAGACATCTTTCTCATGCTTTCTATCTGTGTGCATCCTCCTATAATTGAGAACCTAACAATTATTTTCTATAAATGTATCAACTTTCAAACCATGTGGGTTTGGTTCAGCAATAGAGAAATTTTCTACATGGCATTATAGCGACATTAGCTTGAGTCTGTGTACATAGGGAATGTCGATCCTGTGATCACGGAGGTGTGCAGAGAATGAGGCAATTTGAGTCTGAGAACAGATTTATTAATATTTAAACTTTAGGAGAAAAGAGTTGTTAGAGCCTAGAAATTGAATGCAAAGAGAACAGGTTGAAGAGCTTTTACAACGTTTGTGAGGAATGGCAGTTTCCAAAAACATCAGATGTGAGGAAGGCAATGGCAAAAACAAGGAGGAATGCTTAGGCAGACAAAAGTCAGCGAACAAAAGCAACAATTTTTTACAACAGAAATTTGAAGATGCAGACGGGAAGCCACACAACTAGGTGATTTGAAAAGGTTTTGTGCAGTTAAGAATTAGAAGCAGATCTGTCTGGTATGAGATCCATCTAGTTATATACATTTTGCAGATGCCCTATATTGCAGATTCACCATGAATATTGTCCACAAAATTGTAGATAGACTGCGAGTAGATAAGAAAGATAAGATAATGGTAGATTAGGTCTGCAGCTCAAGTATAAAGGCAGGTCAAGGTAAAGGGTAAAGACACATTCATTCTTCACTCATAGACAGTTTGGTTAGAAGGTGAAGAAACTCATCCAAGGAACAAAGTTGGAGTGCTGGACAGGTACTCGATTCAACAACCAGGCAGGATCCAACGAGAAGGAAGCAGCGACAGAGGTTTGTACATTCCTACCGATCTTACAGACAAATTTGTACAGTCGTACAGAGGGCCTGTATGGCAGGCAGTGATCAGTCGATTTCCGATAGGCAGTTTTCCTTAGTAAAGTGTGCAGATTTTGTTCTATTTGAGTGTACCATACAACTGTTGGTTCCAACAGCTTGTGGAGGATTCCTTGTAAGCTTTGATCTATTAAGGAAAAAGCTTTAATCCTTGCTTCAGCTTCCTTATAGATAATAAAATATCTATTTCCTTTTATCCATAGCAAAAAGCTTACTTCTATCTACCTCATTCTTAAACCTGAAACCTCCTCCTTATTGAAGGTTTGCTATTTCATCTTCAATAGATTTGAGGCCAATAACTTCTAGGACTTTCTGCTTATGAATCCAAACTATCGCTGTTTTTTTTAGCCAACTGAAGGTTTTTAGCCATTTGACTCGCTGAAGATTCTGCACAATCTTTATCATATGGTTTCCAGTTTGAAGCAATAGATTTAACACAATCTTTGTTTTCCATCCTGTATGGATTCAACTTAAAGTAACCTAACTTACTTACTCCTTCACCTTCAATTTCCAGGAAAACCAGCAGGTGATCTGATTCACCGCCTTCCCCAATCCATTGACGGACTCGAAAAGAAGACTTCAACAAACAATCTAAAATTAAAAAAAGATCAATCGTTTTGGAAATGCTATCCAAACCGGCTCTTTTGTTGGTCCATGAGGGTTTTAATTTACATGAAGCAACATCGATAAGGTCATTTTCCACCATCAAGTTCTGAAAGAAATCAGTAAGTGGATCTTTCCTGGCTTTAGGACCCTAAATCTCCATATGCCCTAACGAGAAATTTAAGTCCCCTCCTATGACTAAAGTTTCACTAGAAACAATGGATTTATCAAAAGAGACTTCCAGTAGGACTCTTTGTCCCCATAAGGCCCATAAAGATTTAGAAATAACAGAGATTTATTGATCTCACAAAATTCAAAGTTCACCCCTATACCCGAGCTAACTGACCATGAATTGGTGTTCTTCAATTTTCGGCAATTCCACCCTGTTATGAGACCACCTGATTTCCCCGTTGCATCAACAAAGACAAATTCCCGGTGTTTAAGAAACAATTTCAACTCTTCTACAACCCCCCTCCCCCTCCTTCGCACATAGTCTCTTGTAGGAATAGAACATCAGGCTTGTAATTTTCCATTAGTCTTCTAACTGCTAACTTCTTAGAGGCGCTAGCTAAGCCTCTGCAATTAAGGGATAGACAGAGAATTAACAACCTCCTCCAAATGCCTCCACTGCTCTAAGCGCCTCCTTAATGGATCTTTTCCTACCATCCGCTATGTCCCAGACGATCTTTTCCTGAGCCTAATGGAAAAATGATTTTCTTCCCTTGCCAATCTTAGCTTTTTCCAAGTTCTTCCTTGATCCACCCAACAAACTGAGAAACTCACATGTCCTTCCATCTTTACATGATCTTAGGAAATGTCTTCCTACCTGACACGTACAATCTTTATAAATAGATGGTTTATCAGGGGTTCTCTATACCAACGTATTTTCTGACTTTTTTCTCTTTCTAATCTCCTTGCTATCGACATCCAGAAAAATATAATTCCCCCAGTTTCAATACTTATTTAGAGGATTTATTCTCATTAAACCCTAAACCCATAAGATTGCTTAACTCTACCAGGTCTCCTAGTTGAAAAGAAGAAAGAGGATTTATTCTTATTCTTACCTGGTGAAATGCCTTCAGCTTCATTGACAAGATTATTCGAGAGAACTGCTTCCTTATGTATCCGATGCTCCTCTCTTTCAGGAAAAGTTTCCTTCCCTAATTTTTGAATGTCAAGTTCCTCCGAGAAGCAATCTCCGTAATCTCTATTGAAACCCTTACCCTCCAGATCTTTAGAATTATCACAGGGATCCTTCTCCGTCCATGACTTATTTTCTCTTTCCTTCCAAACATTTCTCTGGAATGTCAACTTACACTCTGAAACAATATGACTATGTTTATAGCATCTATTGCATTTAAAAGGAACTCCCAAGTAATCTAATTCCTATTGCAGAAATTTGTTTACCCAAACAATTTTCAGGGTTTCAGCCAAACCCTCTCTAAGATCTAAATCTACCAAGATACATGCCATCCTGTAATCTCCAGTTTCCAAGAATGACCAATCCGCATCCACAAACAGTTCCAACGCAATCCCAGCAACTGAAAAGAAATCTGCTTACCAGATCTCCATAGGGAGGTTGGCCCTTTTTACCCACAATACCCTTTTGTCCAATCTTTCCTTGCACGGATCAAACAAAGGTGACCAACGCTTAAGGAATAGACTCCCTCATTCCATTTCCAAAACATGCTAAGAGTTTTAGACGTCTCAAATTCAGATTTATATTTGAAGGCCAACCATCCTCTGGGTAGAAGACAAATCTCCGACATCCATTCTACATGCCCACTCCAATGCTCCTTAATCCACACTCAGGTTCCAAGAACTATTCCCACAAGAATTTTATCCACAACATATACCACCTCGTTCAATTTCACATCTAACCCTAGCACAAGAAGAGCTTTATTCATCTTTTGCTTAACACAGTTCTTTCTGCTTTTGATTTTCTTCCTGAGCGGATTGCTTGAAACCTCGACTCTTTTTGCGTAAAATTCCTTTCCTCGATAGTCAGAATTGAAGAATCTTGGTAAATATCCTTTACCCCAATGGTTTTCCGGAGATTGAAGTTTTACATCAACTTCATCATTCAAGTTCCAAGCGTGATGATCTACTTCTTTTTCTGTTGATTTGACCCCTTTAAGCTCTTCCCTGACACATCCTTGATAAATGTTCCCAACATCGAAAGCCTCAAGCGCTTCCTCCACGGTCCACCGTCTGATTAATAACGTCATTCATGATTTTCTCTGCATCTTCCTCAAAAAGCTATTGTTTCAAGTAGCATGGTTGGAATTTCAAATGATGGACACCCGTCAAAATTGCCGGTAACAAACAAAATTTGAAACGTTTCTTGTCTTCTAAGCCAGATTTTGATGGTTTCGGCAAAATCTTAGCTGTATTTGACGGGTAAATTGACCCATGGCGGACATTTACCTGTTAAATTCCATCCCCAGGACTCTCAACTCAACCCTTATGTCCTCCAATAAACCTTCGTCGTTAAATATTGCGAACAATACATCACATGCTATTTGGCATTAAATGCGACGGCCATCGCATGTGTACCATCGCATTTAATGCCGAATAACATGTGATGTATTGTTTGTCGTTAAATACTTTATCCATGAGGCCAGAGCTAACCATTGAGCTGCAGAGTCATTAAGACTCTGTGAGCTCAATGAGTCCATCCATCCATACATCATCGCGTGCCTGCATCATCAGCCAAGTCGTACCTGACTGCCGTAGTCTTTGAGGTTGTAGCGTGGTGTTGACCTCTAGCAGCAATTCCCAGACAATTAAATGCTCCAAATCCCAGACGGTTAAATGTTCCTACTAACTCCGACTTGGCTAATACTAATACGACACTCTGTTGTTTTAGCCACCATCATCGTGGCATTGTTCTGCTCAATCATGTGCTCTTTGTGGATCAATGCCGTGCTTTTTTGTAGACTGCTCTACAGACCATGGCGAGGGGTGTTCAAGCCATCAAATGATGTGGTCGTTCAAGCCATCAAACGATGTGGCCGGTGTCGAAAGAGCTCAAACTACAAGCAAGAAATTCGATTTAAAAGCACTACCGGTGATTGTGCACTACACTGGATCGCTCTTCACAGGAATGAATTGCCCCATTTGCTTGGAAAAATTCATGGAAGGAGAAAAGCTGAGAATATTACCGGAATGCTATCACTGTTTCCATGCAGATTGCATAGAGGCATGGCGAGAGCTATCCGCCCCGCGGCAGCCTCTTAAAGAGGCTATCAGTGTGGTTAGTATGGGCCATTCCCATCCAGCATACAGGGTATGGAGATATGGACATGCATAATGACCGAAATCATCGTGGAGGTATGGACATAGATGGTGCTCGAAGCCATATCTCACGGTTTCATGCTCATGGCATACGACGAACGGTCGGCCGGAAACAATATAACAATCGTCGAAAACCATGTGCCAATCTTCTGGAAACCATATTTGGTTATTACAAGTAGCACGTCAACTCCTCACGGCCTCCATCACATTTGACGAGGACATGCCATTGGATTTACGATAGATTTCCAGGATCCGCCAAATCTTTTTGTTGAATTAACGCTCTCACCAACTCATTTTGTCATCCCTGTTCATCTAATTTGCCAACCATCCCCGAAACGCATCTGAGAAGAGAAAAAAAATGCAGAGCAGGGTGCTCGAGAAGCCTTAGGTTGAAGCAAAGCAGTGAAGAACTTCGGGTAGGGTCACCGCAGGTTGAGTTTGGGCACAATCAAAGCCAGTTCGTCCAACCAAACTGTGTATTTCGGAGATTCCATGTACTTCTCTTCTCCTGTATACTCCTCTGTCCCGAAATAGTGTCCACTGTTTATTGTTTACTGCAGTAAATTCATCTTTCAAATCAACCCTGCGTTTGAAGCTTAGTCTGCCAGTACAATCTCAATCATCAGAAGCATCCTCTCCTACCTGACCCGAACGAAAACATTTTGAAGTCCGATTGACCCGTCAAAACTGCATACTCTTCCTGCATAAATTTCTCTGGCAAAGCATCTGCTCCCCACACGGTAGCATCCCTTCCTATATCCTGCTACTGTGACAACCTCTCGAGATTGATGGGGAATGGCGAGCGACACTGGTGGGTATAAGCTTAACCTCTCCATCACTACACAGTGGAGGTATTTCATCCTTGCCAGATCCGATTCCTTTACTCGTCAATGTTGACCAACTACCGATTCGATTTCTTCCTGCAATCTCTTCATTGCTTGAGGATGTCTCAGCAACTCACTCATTGCCCATTCCAATGCAGTATTCGATTTCTTCATGCAATCTCTTCATTGCTTGAGGATGTCTCAACAACTCACGCATTGCCCATTCCAATGAAGCCGACGTGGTGTCCATTCCAGCACCATACATTTCCTACACATACAAATCCATAGAAAGTTATGTGGGAGTAGATGAAAAAGTAGATTAAACACGCCACCGTTTCACTATTTTTGGGCTAGTTTTCGGGTCGAATTTTGTGAATAAAAGTCCGAGCTTTGTGTTGTTTAATAGTAGTTTGATCTGAAATATTTTTTTTTTAACTGTTAAATGGAAGTTATATTTTTGTGTCAAATTGTTGTTAATATATACTATATTTGTAGGTGGGTGGAGTAGAAACTAGTAAGATAAGATAAAAAACAACTAGAACTGCTAGTTTTTTTTTTGTGAATGTTTGATAAATACAACAAAATACAAGTTAAAATTGTTCATAAAAATTGTTTCAATTTCAAAAATTTCAGCCATCAATTTTGATTGACTTAGATATAATGATTGACCTTTAGGCATTATTGACTTAAATGACCAGGTGGAGAGTATGAGAAGACGTGGGTCAATTTCTAGATCAAGCTGTTATTCATGAAATTAATTTTTACATGGTACACCTAATAAAAATGAATATACAGAAATGCCTGCATCATCTCAAGAACAGTTGTACAAATATTATTGGTAACACTAATGAATTGTATTTGGCATAGTTCATAATCAGTTTTGTCCCGTGACTATTCTTTGAAGGTTGCATATATACATCTTGTCCCAACATGCGTCAATGGGAGTAAACGCGTATTCAACATGAATGCCAAAACTGTCACATGCCTCAATTTTGCAAAAAAACAATTTTATATTATTTGACATTATTTGAAGACAATATGTTGAATTTTATGCTAAGTTGAAATTGATGATTCATCAAAGTCAAGGATATTTAATGTAATTCTGAATATTTTTATTATAAATCAATAAAGGTGGAGACAACAGCTTAGGAGAGGTGTCAAAAGAGTGTTTACTGGTCAAATTGGTGGAGAAGATTGGGTGGAGAGCAAACAAACATGTGGCAGCATCCTCAAACCACTTCCAACTGTTGCAGGTGGCAACCTCCCTACATTTGGGGTCATGATCCCCCAAGAAAGTGGGATCAGAGCAGGTGGCTCAATTAATGACAACCAACCCAAAAGACATAGGCAATCTTTATAAAAATTCCCATTGAAGAGAGCTGAGGCGGCTCATTCTAGAGAAGTGATCATTCAGATGAATGTACTTCAGAGAAATTCAACGGAAGGGGATAGGGGAAAGAGTTTGAGGGGATAAACTGCTGAGTGATCTAGTGCAGCTTTTAAGCTGAAAGATCTTACTACTGAGTGCAGGGTGTTTTACTGAGTCGTTGGACAAGTCTATTGTTTGCATGCTCCACTAGTTCTCAGCCAAGAAGACCAGGAACATGCTCGGGGGTCCTGAGGAAGCGTTGTTTGAGCGCTCTCCAGGAGTTTGGTAGGGAGGAACGGCCTCCTAACGCTGTTGTTGTCTATCCTAATCAGGTTCTACTTTTTTTTTTTTACTATGTTAGATAGTTAAATCTGAATCTGACTATTAAAGGGATGTTAAATATTCAGTTGTAAAATGTTAGAGTTAGTAATCTTTTAGATTATTAAAGAAATGAATTTGAAATAGTAATGTATTAAGATGGAAAATAATTCTAGTCTGTGTTTTTCCACACCTAAAAGGACCAGGCCGTACTCCAGCACAGATAGAGTATTTACAGTAGATGAAAGAAGATGTTAAGAGACTGAATAGAATAGATATGATTTTGCATTCTGTAGTTAGCAGAGTAACTTATTTCAGTGTGTAGGTTATTATTAAAAAAAATAATGATCTTATTATTTATGTTTATTGTGTTAACCAGCTTAATTATGTAAATATATTGGAAAAGAAATAGCAGTAATCTAGTACATGTAGAAGGATTAATATGTTAAGGAAATATCTTAGTAGATAGACTGTGTATTCACAGATGGTAGATTAATTTTATTCAAGTTAAATTATTATGGAAGTTAAACTGTGTATTGATAGGTTTATATTTCTCTGTGTTTACTTAATAACTAATTGCAATGCAGTAGAAAAAATCACAGTCAAGCTACATTGTCACATTCAGTTCAATAAAGAAATAAACCACTAATCATATAGTTTATTTTCTATTAATATCAACTAAACTAAGACTATCAAATACTATAAACCAAGTAGGGTTATATTCAAGTATTTAAATTATAAAGAACAAACTAAGTTACAGAATCTATGCTTATCTTTTCAAAGAACGCTAAGTAAGATTCTATCTGTCATTTAGTAAATAAAAACAATAAGAATATGATAATAACTAATATAAAAATAAATATCTATCTATGTAAAGATCTATTTATAATTATCAAACAGGTTTGTACTTGTAAAGGTAAACTACAGGGTCGAAACCGTAAACTAAATTTTATTGTTACAATTAAAAACCGTTAAGCTAAAATCCATTTATTTGGATTATTTTTTCCACGACAATTAAACTACTATAGACTGGTTACAGTCTTTTTCAAAAATATATATATATACAGATACAACTTTTAAGTATCATATCACAACACACCTGTAATCATATTAATTTAACCTAATTAACAAGTAACAGAACTATTTAAAATAAATTGAAAATTTTATTTAGACAAGGTTTTCTTTCAGGAAAACCCTAGCTCATATTTCCCGAGCAAATACGTAAATTTATAAATTACTCTTTGACTGAGTCACAGTTTTAATTAAAAACAATAATCGAATTACAAAATATAATAAACAGTAAAATTCTTTATTAACAGTCGGTTAGGGGAAACCCTAACATACATAGAGTCACATATACAGTATACTGCAAAACGAGTTTGAGCTCGAAGACAAACTCTTTTAAAAACTAATGTATTACATTGACAGGCCGTAAGGCTAGAAATTAAAACTAATTACAACACACAGCGCAAGGCCGAGACTACCCAACGACGAAGCAAGGGTTTGTAAACCAAATAGAACCAACAACTTTTAAAAACAAGAAAACCATTTATTTAATGGCAAAACTGGACAAGCTTTCAAGCTCGAGGTTTCACCATCGACAACCCTGTTACAAGCAGGGTAAGAACCCATTCGTTGAACCCAGGGCTTACCGGATTGAAGCCACGAGTCTCTAAAGACAACCAACACTATCTTCATCAAGGGTTGCAAGCGCAGTCTCAAGATCCTGCAAGGAGAACACATTACAGAGTGTTAATTACAAAACTCTTTACTTATTATAAACCCTACTGTAAAAATACTTTTACTGTGAGTCTTCTTTGCCGAAAAGAAAATCAATTATTTACCTTAATAAAGAGTAACGAACAGTCTAGCAACGACATTGTCACCAATTGCAAAATGTGCATACCAAACCCTACGACGTCGATGGAGCAAACCACAGCAATGAAGCTTAGCCTCTCACCGCAGTGACAGGCCACGGGGAAGACAAGACGAAGCTAAGGATAGGAGGGGAGCCAAGTGCAACAACCAGTGAACTCTCGCATGGTAGAAACCCACAACTACAAAGGCTAGCATTAATACTCAACGCAGGAGACTACAGCAACATTAACCCAAGACTCGGAGCAAGCTCGAACAGGAAGAACACTCACGGCCGCCATGAAAACCTTACTGAGTAGCCCAAAGGCCAGCGTGAACTTCGGAGAGAGAATGACAAAGGGTTAGGGTTGCAATGGTTTTATATCTCCAATGCATGGACAGGAAGTGACCACGTGCCCTCAAATATTTGAAACCATGTGTGGGTCAATTCCAAAGTTCACCTACGTTTCAATCATCTCAATTATTTAAACTATGATTTTTATCAAAACTATGCATGAACGATGATGTATGCAATTATATACCCCATCGTTAATCATATATGCTTTATATCATAATGTTTGATAGCTCGATTAGAGCATTGGGTAAAACATTAATATGTTAACGTTGACCTAGTGAAGGGTGGAAATCACTTAATCATTAGGTTAATCCCGAAATCAATCATGCTTAGAACCTTTCAAACTATAAGTAGGTTTATATGCTTGTAAAGCATTGTTGAATATGCATGTTTTGTAAACCAAACCTATCACTTATAAACCAACAACTCAAATGGTTATAATTTATGGAGTTCAATGGAGTTGAATAGCATGGTATTAGATTATAAACATGACTTTTACCAAGTTCAATGTTGATTAAAAACTTTCATAGACACTAGTTGCTTCTCAACTTGTCAATGCTAGAAGTTTACCATATCTGTGTATGTTGGACTAGATAGTTTTGTGAGTATACAAGATAACCTATACTTCTTATAAGGTAGAATTTGATCATAGTAGAAAGATCTACCATAATAGCCACTATAGGCATTAACTTAATGTAAGAGAGACATTATAGTAATAATAAAATTACATTGGAATAACCTTACTCAAGTCCATAATCTTTGGAACGATACTGATTGACTTAGATTTAGGAAGTAAGGGCAAACAGTATTCCACTTGAAACGATGCAGTTATTTCTTTTACAATGATCAAGCTTATAATATCAAGGAGTTTTTACAAGCAGTAAGTTTCCCTACAGAATGTAAATAACGATCAGTTTAGTACTTTTGTAAATAATACGATAATGTATGTGGTTACATTAGTACATGCAGTACGTCGTTAATGTAAGTAAGGAAGCTGATAACCTGTTAGTGAGCAACTGGTTTGTACATATAAGTAATAGGTTGATATTTTTTGTAACTAGTAAGTTAAAAATAAAATCGAATCGTATATTCTATTGAAAATCTTTACTATCAGTATTGATAACAGCTCTTCCATGAATAAAAACAAATAGTACGAATAAGCATAATATTTGTAGGTTAAGCATGTTAAAATAGAAATGGATATGCGACAAAGATTACGAGCTTAGAGTTCATGGTAAGTAGCTTTGGTATTGTTAAGCTTGATAAAGAAAGACAATTGTTAATCTGAACTTTGCTTACAAGAAAAACTGGAGAAAATAAACTACTTTACCTCATTGAAGTTGCTTGGAAATTATCAGCTTATTTTACTAGCATATTATTTTGCAAATAGAAACACTTCTTGATACTTTATGAATTTAAAACGTCTACTTGTTCGATCGTACTTGTAAACCTGTAAGAACTAGCAATCTGTCTGCATTAGCATAAATGCTAAGTAAGCCTAGGATTCAAAGTTAGATTCCACCTACTTGCCATAAAGTAGACTCATTAGTAAAACTGAAAGAAAACATTATGTAAGTAAATCTTATTTACGTTACGAAAAACATGATGGATTTTTCATGAACAATGTTGGGATCCAAAACATTTTCATCTAGCAATAGGACTCTACCTAAATCAGTTGCTTGCTTCCATAAGACCTCAATATCTAAACTAACTCTTTCTTGTTGACCAATTGTTGTAGTACTATTGACTACCAAATCATTTCCATCCACATCATCAAACATGCCATCCTCAACAAGCATGCCATCACTCTCTTGCTCATCTGTTTGTTTTTTAGACAGTGCTTCTGACTAAATCTCAGATTGTTCTTCCATAGCTTATGCAAGTTCATCCATCACGCTTGTTTCAGATGCTATCGAATATGATTTGCTTGATTTCATAGACAAATTAGCAGTCGGAACTATAAGACTAAATGAAACTTCATCGTGGGCGATGTTGAGTGAAGCATCACCATCTTCTGAAGCGTTAAGCTTGAATTAACTACTTCCTTGTCCTTGTAAAAGACCGACACATTTGAAGAATGGAACCATACAATGAATCCTGACCAACACATCCTAAGTCTGGATTGAACCATTGAATCAAGTTCTTCATCAGAAATAACCTCCATTTTGCTTGTTTCAATTGGCTAAAGTTCCACCTCAGAAGATCTCACATCTAATTTTCCATGACAATATTTAGCTTCACCATTGTTACAGAAAATTGCAGTTCAGATGGTTTTTCTAAATATTGTGTCCTTGCCTCTGTATTGTCTAAAGCTTCATCTATGTCTTTGGTTAGTGTGCAATTGCTTTCAAGCATGCTTTCTTTGATGGAATCGGTGGTAGATACCAGGCATTCTACTCCATACTTGTCATCGTATATTTATATACATAATAATAATTCAAGAATGAAATTAAACATCTTTTACTAGTTTATACTTTATAGAGATTTAAACATAACTGAACACTATTGGTAGATTTGCTTATCTTTCTTTTTTGTTTTCAAGTAATTGATAAATATGTTTTTGTTTATTTGTTTATTTGTTATGATAATTTGAAGTGATTTCTAACATTATAGTTATTTATATATTCATTTACAGGGAATTGAGAAAATGGAAGAAAATAAACCAGAATGGGATGTAGTTATGAAAGGCACTAAACATGTTTTTTACTGTTTAATTGGTGATTGTGCCGGCACCTTTACTCGGTCAAAATTATGTGGCCTTAATCACCATCAGACTGTCATACATAATCTCCCTCCGATTCCCCAACGACCAAGAGGGAGACATAATCTCCCTCCGATTCCCCAACAACCAAGAGGGAGACAAAGAAATGAAAATGCTAAACGCACATCAAAATCACCTAGTAAGATCCAAAGATAGAACCAAAAGTTCCAATACAATGTAGATGCAAGGTTGTGCCGTGCACGCAAGCAGGCATATACAAGATTTGTTAGTGAATAAATTCTTTCTGCTATAAGTATTTGTTGGCATTTTTTTGTGTGTGTGTTTTGATAACATGAATTTATTACTAAATTTGTTGATTTTTTTGCCTGCAATCAGTTGCTACAATTGATGAACTAAATGATGCCTCAAGACATAAAATAGGTGAAAAAATGCATCGTTGGGAGCAAAGCCTACCTCGTAGGCGTAAAGACACACCAAAGCGCATAGAAATTGCTTTGCAACAAAAAGGAATAGTAGGGATTTTTAATGGCATAGAAAAAGAAGAGCTAAATGGGCATAGTCTTAGCATAAACTCTAGGGAAACTAGTATCAACAATGAGTACACAGTTCAGTCTTTTTTCTTTTTTGCATACATTTGTTTTGAGTACATTTTAAGATAGATGATATTTATAGTTATTATTAGTTGTATACTAATGTCCCATTGTTATTGATATGCATAGCCTAATCAACAAAATCCTCTCAAGAGATCTCCATACAGTATGGTTGCTAAATATAGATCCAACAACTTGGAAACCCAAGGAACAACAAGTTGTGAACCATTGCGGCGTTCACCTAGATTTCAAGGGCTATTGGGGGAAGTATGTTTGGTTTCCATACTTATCTACATCACAACAACATTAGCATATCAATTCATATATTAGAACTTTTATAATGATAAGACGAAGACTATATTTTCTAATTTTCAAACTTTCTTTTGTTATTTTTCATTATATCTAGTTATTTTTTTATTTATACATTATTTCTTATTTATGGTGTAGGTTTTGTTTTTGAAGCCATTACAACCATTTGAAACCTCAAAACATTGTTTTAGTTTTGGAAAGAATGTGAATGAAACTGATCAAGTATGCATTTGTATTTTTTTTAGTTATTAACTTTTACATTTAATTTGGTTTGAGTTGCATACTTATATATATTTTTGATGCTCTATCTAGAATCAAGAATATACGTCTCCCCAAAGCCATTTTCATACAATAGATGGTGAGAATGGGACACCTTTATCAGAAATCCATGAAAAAACATATTCTCTTCAACCATTACAACGTTCTCCTCGATTTCAAGGAAATTTAGGAGAGGTAAGTTCTATACCATATACCATGTCTCATAATAGCATTTATATATAATTGATATTTTTTAGGATATCTAGTTTTTCAATGCATTTCGTCTCCATATTTTCATTATAGTATACCAATATTCATGTTTATTGACTATGTTGTAACTTTTTGCAGAAGCCAAAAATGGAGAATGATTATGGTAGGGTGAAAAGAATGAAAATTACACCAAAAGACTTGAAAGCACATGGGTTCAAGTCTCAAAAACAATACATCGAGCATATATGCTCGACAAGTATTGCTGCCACTAAACCCACTTGGTTTGCCACTTTGAAGTCTAAAACAATGCACCATGCTTAGGTAACTTGGCTAAAAGTTAAAGGCTTTAATTAATGTTTTGTACACGGGGACTTCACTTAGTGAACCTCTCACATAGCACGTGCGATCATGGGATATTAAAGAATACCCTTAATTTCAAGAGATATTGACCCAAACTCTTTTTGTTGAAACCTCCTCCCAATACTTACAACTTCCTCCCCGCCCCTTTTTATACCTCAATCTTTATAAACCACCCTACCCACCCCCACTTTAAACCCCTCATCTCCCCAATTCCTACAATATATTGGTTTGATTTTTTATAATTAAATAAAACCCACAATATGAACTAACGTGATAGGATATTGGTAAACAAGTGAAGCCCCCGTGGTTTTGTATAAATGCGGGTTTCCTAGTTTTGTAATGAATATTATCTTTTTGAACTATCACTAAATTTATTCTCAATAGAGAATGGTGAACTAGAGACTTGTGCTTTTATCACATTGAAAATTGCATGTGCATTTCATCTTATCATCTTTTGAATAATACTATTTAAAAGAGTTGCATATGAGGTTTACAATTTAATAAAATTGTGGAAAATAAAATTCTATAATATTAATAACATATAATACAATTAAAAGAATTCTATAATCTAATAATTATCCAATATATGATGCAATGTGTTTAATAGCTTCAATTTATTGTTAACAATTTGATGCAATGTTGAGAGTTTAATGTGCTTTCAAATTTGTGAATGTAATTGGCCAATATAAGAAGTTCGCATGTAACTTTGGCTACAAATAATAACTATTGTGGAGCATCCATAACTATTGTGAAGCATCCATATTGTGGAGGAAAACTTATTTTTGTTAGGGTTGATGTAGGTGAGAGAATTTGTGAGGAAAACTTTTTTTTTGTTAGAGGTGAAAGTAACATAAAAAGACGTACAGATAGAATAACTAAAATACATGACGAGATAGAAGTTTTACAAAATATATCTAGAGTATGACAAAAGTTTCACATTTTGTATTGTTTTTAGTAGTTTTTATTGTACTATCATATGTATGACAAAAGCTTTTAATATATCATAATTGTATTTTGGGGTGAAAAAAATATCACAATTGTGTTCTCAAAATTACTATATACAAAATTAGTTTAACATTAAATCAATGCAAACCACACCCTTAAGTCAACATTAAATAAGTGCAAATCACATTCTTAAGTCAAAATGACTTATGAGCCCTATGCAAGGATTCTAGTCCAATACTTGGATTCCTTACTTTTAAATAATAATAAAATCAATACTTTTGAGTATACAATGTGCAATCCACAGGTAAAATCAATACTTTTTAGTATACAATGTGAAATTTAAGATAAATAAATAAAAGAAACCAAAAATAAATATTTCAAAACAAAAACAAAAATATGACAAAGTATACATCGAAATTAATATTTTGTATTGAAAAAGATGTAAACATTATAGTAATAATTTAATTTTAAAAAACTAATTAATGCTTAAGTTTTTTTACATTCTCATTTATATATACTATGTAAGTTAATTTCTCTTAATTTATAAGTTAATTACGTCGTAAGGCGTTTTTCTCTAGGGTCTGCTTTGTGGGCAACGGTTCTCATTGGTTCATTTTTTGTTGTTCCTTTTAGTAAAAAAATTGTTATTAATTCTAGAGTTTAAATTTTATTTTAATTTTTATGATATTTAATACATTTTTATAAATGTCGACCTAAATAACTTTTGGCTTTTGGTTATAATTTTTTTTTTTAAATTGAATGTATTTAAATTTAAATTTTATTATTTTATTAAATTGATTTTATATTTAATATTGAAAATTAATTTAATTTTATATAACTTCTAAGTTTTTATATAATTAATGATAAAATATTTACTTTAAATATTTTTAAATTACAAATTTAACATAAACTTAAATTTTATAACTTACTATATAAACTTTAAAATTTTACATATACACTTACTTTAATTTAAACTTAAACTTTAGTATATACAGTTACTTTAATTTAAACTTAAACTTTAATATATACACTTAAACTTTCATTTAAATATTATAATATAAAAACATCTCTACTTTTTTTATTAAAATTTTGTTTCTATTTTGAATTTTACTTTAAGATAACATTTAAACTTTACTTTAAACTTTAACCTTTTAAATAACCTTTAATTCAAACTTTAACAATTTACATAAATTTTAATCAGTTTCATTAAAAATTAAATATACTTTATAAATATTTTCTTAATTAACTTTAACTTAACATAAACTTTAATTTATTTTAAAATAATCATATACATAAACTTTAATTCTATTAAACTTATTATATAAACCTTTACATTTCATACACACTTAAACCTTACTTTCATATATAACCTTTTGTTTATTAAACTTTTTAAATATATTATCCAATGTTACTTTTTATATATAGACTTATGTTTATTAAAGATTTTAACTATATTACTATATAAGATTTGAAATTTAATATATAAACTTAAACTGAATTGATATTTTAATATAATTTTCTTTTATATTATAATTTAAACTTAGTACATAAACATTTTAATTAAATTAAACTTTCATTGTATTTTTTTAAAAACATTTTAATTATAAATTTGTCAACTTATAAACCTTACTTTCATAAATAAACTTTTGTTAAATTTTTTAACTATATTACTATAAAGTACTTAAACTTATGTTTTAATATAATTTTATTTTATATTATAATTTAAATAATACATATACATTTTAATTAAACTTAAACTTTTAATATATTTTTTTAATTAATTGTAAATTTGTAAAATTATTAAATATTAAATAATTAATTATGAATTTGTCAAATTAGTAAACATTATATATTTAAATATTGTACAGTTTCAAATAGTATCATATTTATTTCAACTTTTAAGTATATTTAGATTACATTGTTCGTTTATTTTATTTAGTATTTAAATTTAGTTTAGTTTTATATAATTTTCAATATAATTATTCATAAATAAAAGGCTACTAAGTGGAAATCTAAAAAATTGGAGGGCTTGTCCTCATCCTGCACATCCACAAACTCTTTAATTTAGCGGTTAAGGAAGGGTTTCCTACACTTTCGATTCAAAGCCTCATTATTCCTATTTTCAGAAGTGGTGATAAAAATTACCCATCTAATTATCGGACTATTATGATTAGCCCTCTCTTAGATAAGTTATATGGTATTATCTTAGAAAATAATATCAATGAATGGCTAGAAATGGAAAGTAAGTGGGCTAAAGGCCAAGCAAGTTTTAGAAGGAATCATTCAACCACGGATCATCTCATTACACTTAAGATCATTGCAGAGGATTGTCGTAATAATAAGTCTGACCTATTTTGTTGCTTTGTGGATTTTAGAAAAGCTTTTGATACAGTCCCTAGAAATAACTCGTGGAATGGGCTAAAGGAGCTTAAGGTTCCTTTTGAGTTAAAAGTTGTTGCGATAATGTTATATACAAAAATGTCATCTCCAAGTTTAAGAATAATGAGGGGTGGACAACATATTTAAATTGTAATATTGGAGTTAAACAAGGTTGCCCCCTCTCCCGTACCCTTTTTGGCATTTACATTGATAAGCTAGAAAAGTTTTTAGAAGAAGCAGGTTGCACCAGTATAATCTTTGCTGGGATAGTTATCATCCTCCTACTTTATGCTAATGATATTGTTCTTATGGCAAGGCGTCCTTCTGATGTCAATAAGCAATTAATCTAATTCTTAAATATGTTTGTTCTGGCATGGGTATGATTGTTAACATCAACAAGATACAAATCACGATTATAAAAGCTCTCTTCCGTATATGCACATTTATTGTTTCCGTAAATGCGCATACACGGAAGACAGATTGCGCATATACGGAAGAGAGCTTCTGTATATACACATGTTCGCTTCCTTAAAATGCACATGCGCATTTATGAAAGCTTCCTTCCATATATGCGCATATACGGAAGAGAACATGCGCATATACGGAAGAGAGCATCCGTAAATGTGCATTTAGGCTTCCGTAAATACGCATATACAGAAGCTAGCATGCGCATATACGGAAGAGAGCTTCTGTAAATGAGCATTTTTGGCTTCCGTAAATGAGCATATACGGAAGCTCGCGGAAGGCAGCTTTCGCATATGAACATGTGCATTTTAAGGAACCGAACATGCGCATATACAGAAGATAGCTTCCTTATATGCGCATTTTGGCTTCCATATATGCGCATATACGGTAGCAAACATGTGCATATATGGAAGATAGCTTCCGTATATGCGCATATACGGAAAAGAGCTTTTGTATATGCGTATTTTGGCTTTCGTAAATGCGTATATACGAAAGACAACATGCGCATATACGGAAGATAACTTCCATATATGCGTGTTGGCTTCTGTATATGTGCATTTTCATATATGCACATTTTTGGCTTCCGTAAATGCGCATATACGGAAGCTAAAAATGTGCATATACGGAAGCTCTCTTTCGTATATGCGCATTTTTCCTTTTGTATATGCACATTTACAGAATCCAAAATGCACATATACGGAAGTGAAGCATTATGCCTTCCATATATGCGCATTTATGAAAGTGAGGCATTATGCCTTCCGTATATGCGCATGCACATATACAAAAGCTGCCTTCTGTATATGCGCATTTACGGAATCCAAATCTGTGCCAATACGGAAGAGAGCTTCCATATATGCGCATTTAGGCTTCTGTATATGCGCATATATGAAAGCGAACATGTGCATATACGAAAAAGAGCTTCCGTATATGTGCATTTTGGCTTCTGTATATGCGCATATACGAAAACGAACATGCACATATACGAAATAAAGCTTCCATATATGCGCATTTTAGCTTCCGTATATGCACATTTTAGCTTCCGTATATGCGCATATACAAAAGAGAACATGCGCATATATGGAAGAGAGATTCCATATATGTGCATTTTGGCTTCTGTATATGCGCATATACGGAAGTTAACATGCGCATATATGAAAGCCAAAATGCGCATATACGAAAGATAACTTCCATATATGTGTGTTGGTTTTCGTATATGTGCATTTTCGTATATGCACATTTACAGAAGCCAAAATGCACATATACGAAAGCTCTCTTCCGTATATGCACATTTTTGCTTCCGTAAATGCACATATACATAATCTAAAATGCGCATTTACGAAATCCAAAATGTGCATATACGAAAGAGAGCTTCCGTATATGCGCATATATGGAATCCAAAATGTGCATATACGAAAGAGAGCTTCCGTATATGCGCATATACGGAATCCAAAATGTGCATATACGGAAGTGAGGCGTATATGCGCATTTACGGAAGTGAGGCATTATGCCTTCCATATATGCGCATGCAGATATACGAAAGTTGCCTTCCATATATGTGCATTTACGGAATCCAAAAAGGCGCCAATACGGAAGAGAGCTTCCATATATGTGCAATTAGGCTTTTGTATATGCGCATATATGAAAGCGAACATGCATTTATACGGAAGAGAGCTTTCGTATATGCGCATATACGAAAGAGAACATGCGCATATATGGAAGAGAGCTTCCGTATATACGCATTTTGGATTCTGTATATGCGCATTTTTTGCTTCCGTATATACGCATGTTCGCTTCCGTATACGAAAGCGAGCTTCCGTATATGCGCATTCTTCATTTCGTATATGCGCAATTATAGAACATTTTGGATTCCGTATATGCGCATTTTTTGCTTTTGTATATACGCATGTTCACTTCCGTATACGGAAGCTCTCTTCCATATATGCGCATTCTCCCTTGGCCGTATATGCGCATTCTTCATTTCGTATATGCGCATTTACAGAAGGCAAAATGCGCATATTCAGAAGAGAGATTCCGTCTATGCGCATTTGGCTTCCGTAAATGCGCATATACGGAAGCTCTCATTTTGGCTTCCATAAATGCGTATATACGGAAGCAGACATGCACATATACAGAATAGAGCTTCCGTATATGTGCATTTACAGAAGCCAAATGTGGATATGCGGAAGCTCTCTTTCGCTTTTGTATATGTGCGCATTTATGCCTTCCGTATATGCGCGCATGTTCGCTTCTGTGTCACTAAGTCAATACTCCTTAGAGTGAAAACCAAGAGGGCCTGCCATGGCTAGACCATGTGTCTTGAGACCGACAACAAGATAAAATCAAATATACAAAATTAATAACATAAAACCACAACACATGTATAAAATTAAAACCTATCGTATTGTAATTATAATAAATATATATATAGTGCGCATTAACTTTTAAGTGATGTCATTATAATCTTAGATTTTTATGTAGTTCATGATTCTCAGATAATAGTGTCATATATAATTATTGGATAGCATAAATACAAAGGTAATTAAGAAAATACAATAATATTCTAAAACAATAGTACTTTACAAATAAGGTCTTGAAGCCTTCTTGCCACATGTGCAGCTAAATGATCACAAACCACTGAAAACAGGTTTCTGCAATGCTAAATTATACAAATACTAAATAAAGGCCTAATTTTAGAAGAAAGAAATATATGCAAATGATTCAACTTTTAATTGAGTCTCACAACAAATACAGTTTCCAAAATAATATACATTGTTTGCAATGGGTCTTAAATAAAAAAGTATATAACAATATATGTGAGTAGCATATGATTGCTCAATGATCATTTTGTACAACATGGGGGAAGTGAAAAATAACAACAATGTATCACTTCAACTATTCATTGTTTTGTAAACTCACATCTTCTTGTTAAGAAACAACCACTAATTGGTAGGTTTGGATCATTGGTAAAAGTACCTGCATCATATTTTAAAGGTGTTTAATGTTATTCAACCATTGTTACATGTGAAATACCCATGTATAATGTGCTACAATTATGCAAATTTATGGGAATCAATGTGCTACCTCTATTTTGAGTCAAAGAGTTACCCTCCACAACATGCTCATTAAATAGTCGAAGTTGACAATTTTGAAAATGGCGAGATGTGGATCCCTCGACTGCAACAAGAAGGAATGAAATATTTATTAGTATAGATCGACCGCTACAAATAATAAGATATTTATTAGTCGAGATTCAAGATAATTGTATATCGTATTTAATGTAAAACAAAACAAAACATTAAATTTCCATACCAATGTTGTGTGTAGGAGAAGGTTGCACTAAACCATATGCATGCGCCATGTTCCTTTGTCTTTGAGAAGATATCTCGACTGCAACAATTCAGAATAAAATATTTATTAGTTGATATTCAAGATAACCATGTATTGTATTTCATGTAAACCATTACATAATATCAAACGTCCATACCAATGTTGTCTGCGGGAGAATGTTGCTCCACAATCGAGTATCTTTGAGAAGATCTCTTCAACTGAAAATAAGCATGGAATATTAGTTGAAGAGATCTTCTCAAAGATACTCGATTCTGCATATACAGAAGATTAGTTGAAGAGATCTTCTCATATAGGCCTAATTTTCGTATATGTGCATATACGGAAGCTCTCTTCCGTATACGTGCATTTTGGATTCCATATATGCGCATTTACAAAAACAAAAAATGTGCATATACGGAAGAGAGCTTCTGTATATGCGCATTTTGGCTTCTGTAACTGTGCATATACAGAAATGCACATATACGGAAGCCAACACGCATATATGGAAGTTATCTTTCGTATATGCGCATTTTGGATTCCGTATATGCGCATGTTAACTTCCGTATATACGCATATACAGAAGCCAAAATGCGCATATACGAAAGCTCTCTTCCATATATGCGCATGTTCTTTTTCGTATATGCGCATATATAGAAGCTCTCTTCCATATATGCGCATGTTCGTTTTCGTATATGCGCATGTTCGCTTTCGTATATGCGCATATACAGAAGCCTCAATGCGCATGTATGGAAGCTCTATTCCATTTCAACGCAGTGTTGGATTACATAAATGCGCATATATGGAAGACAACTTTTGTATATGTGCATGCACATATACGGAAGGCATAATGCCTCACTTCTGTAAATGCGCATATACGGAAGGCATAATGCCTCACTTCCGTATATGCGCATTTTGGATTCTGTAAATGCACATATATGGAAGGAAGAATGCGCATATACGAAAGAGAGCTTCTGTATATGCGCATTTTTGGCTTCCATATATGTGCATTTACGGAAGCAAAAAATGTGCATATACGAAAATGCACATATACAGAAGCCAACACGCATATATGGAAGTTATCTTCTGTATATGTGCATTTACGGAAGCCAAAATCCGCTTATACAGAAGCTCTCTTCCGTATATGCGCATGTTCTCTTTCGTATATGCGCACATACAAAAGCCAAAATGCGCATATACGGAAGCTATCTTCCGTATATGCGCATGTTCTCTTTCGTATATGCGCACATACAAAAGCCAAAATGCGCATATACGGAAGCTATCTTCCATTTATGCACATGTTCGCTACCGTATATGCACATATACGAAAGCCAAAATGGGCATATACGGAAGCTAACTTTCCGTATATGTGCATGTTCGCTTCTGTATATGCGCATGTTCATATGCGAAAGCTGCCTTCCGCGAGCTTCTGTATATGCTCATTTACGGAAGCAAAAAATGGGCATTTATGGAAGCTCTCTTCCGTATATGTGCATGCTGGCTTCCGTATATGCGCATTTATGGAAGTCAAAATGCGTGCGCATGCTGGCTTCCGTATATGCGCATTTACGGAAGCCAAAATGCGCATATACGGAAGCTCTCTTCCATATATACGCATGTTCTCTTCCGTATATGCGCATATACGGAAGGAAGCTTTCATATATGCACATGCACATTTTAAGGAAGTGAACATGCGCATATACAGAAACTCTCTTTTGTATATGCGCAATCTGTCTTCCGTGTATGCGCATTTACGGAAGCCAAAAATGTGCACATATGGAAGAGAGCTTTTATAATCATGATTTGTATCTTGTCGATGTTAACAATCATACCCATGTCAGAGCAAACACATTTAAGAATTAGATTAATTGCGTATTGACATCAGAAGGACGCCTTGCCATAAGAACAATATCATTAACATAAAGTAGGAGGATGATAACTATCCCAACAAAGATTGTACGGGTGCAACCTGCTTCTTCTAAAAACTTTTCTAGCTTATCAATGTAAATGCCAAAAAGGGTACGGGAGAGGGTGAAACCTTGTTTAACTCCAATATTACAATTTAAATATGTTGTCCACCCCTCATTATTCTTAAACTTGGCGATGACATTTTTGTATATAACATTATCGCGACAACTCTCAACTCAAAAGGAACCTTAAGCTCCTCTAGCCCATTCCGCGAGTTATTTCTAGGGACTATATCAAAAGCTTTTCTAAAATCCACAAAGCAACAAAATAGGTCAGACTTATTATTACGATAATCCTCTGCTATGATCATAAGTGTAACGAGATGATCCGTGGTTGAATGATTCCTTCTAAAACTTGCTTGGCCTTTAACCTACTTACCTTCCATTTCTAGCCATTCATTGATATTATTTTCTAAGATAATACCATATAACTTATCTAAGAGAGGGCTAATCATAATAGTCCGATAATTAGATAGGTAATTTTTATCACCACTTTTGAAAATAGGAATAATGAGGCTTTGAGTTGAAGGTGTAGAAAACCCTTCCTTGACCGCTAGATTAAAGAGTTTGTGGATGTGCAGGATGAGGACAAGCCCTCCAATTTTTTAAATTTCCACTTAGTAGCCTTTTATTTATGAATAATTATATTGAAAATTATATAAAACTAAATTAAATTTAAATACTAAATAAATTTTTAATTAAATAAAAGAACAATGTAATCTAAATATACTGAAAAGTTGAAATAAATATGGTACTATTTGAAACTATACAATACTTAAATATATAATATTTAATAATTTGACAAATTCATAATTAATTATTTAATATTTAATAATTTTACAAATTCACAATTAATTAAAAAAATATATTAAAAGTTTAAGTTTAATTAAAATGTATATGTATTATTTAAATTATAATATAAAATAAAATTATATTAAAACATAAGTTCAAGTACTTTACAGTAATATAGTTAAAAAATTTAACAAAAGTTTATATATGAAAATAAGGTTTATAAGTTGACAAATTTATAATTAAAATGTTTTTTAAAAAATATAATGAAAGTTTAATTTAATTAAAATGTTTATGTATTAAGTTTAATTCATAATATAAAAGAAAATTATATTAAAATATCAGTTCAAGTTTATATATTAAATTTCAAATCTTATATAGTAATATAGTTAAATTTTTAGTAAACATAAGTTTATATATAAAAAGTACCGTTGGATAATATATTTAAAAAAATTAATCAACAAAGGTAATATATGAAAGTAAGGTTTAAGTATATATGAAATTTAAAAGTTTATATAATAAGTTTAATAAAATTAAAGTTTATGTATATGATTATTTTAAAATAAATTAAAGTTTATGTTTAATTTAGGTAAAGTTAATTAAGAAAATATTTATAAAGTAAAAGTTAAATATGTATATTTAATTATTAATGAAACGGATTAAAATTTATTTAAATTGTTAAAGTTTGAATTAAAGGTTATTTAAATGGTTTAAGTTTAAAGTAAAGTTTAAGTGTTATCTTAAAGTAAAATTCAAAATAGAAACAAAATTTTAATAAAAAAAGTAGAGATGTTTTTATATTATAATATTTAAATGAAAGTTTAAGTGTATATATTAAAGTTTAAGTTTAAATTAAAGTAAGTGTATATGTAAAATTTTAAAGTGTATATAGTAAGTTATAATATTTAAGTTTATGTTAAATTTGTAATTTAAAAATATTTAAAGTAAATATTTTATCATTAATTATATAAAAACTTTTTTTTTAACAAAAACGGTTATATTAATATGAGTGATTAAGCTTAAAGACAGTGATCAAGAGTATATAGATCTGCTAAAACTCCACATCTTTAGACAGAAGGCAGATTATGGAGGAATTTCCAGGCTTATCTTTGAATTAACCTTGAGTTCATAGCACCCTATATCTATGAATTTATTAGCTGCTTTGTCCGCCCTCATATTAAGCTCCCTGAGGACATGAAAGAATTCGATCTTCCTGAACCTTTTTATCATATATCTAATTCTTTTTAACAGTCTTTCCATTCGCTCATTTTTGCCTCTTCTTCCTCCTCTCATTGCTTGGATAATTAGCCTCGAGTCTTCGATAACCACAACTTCCTCCGCTCCTACTTTTTGCACCTGTTTAAGGCCTTGCCAGAGCCCATATGCTTCTGCCATATTATTAGAATCGTGTCCGATTTTCCAGGAGAATTCGATTTCCACTTTCCCTCTGGGGTTTATGATAATTCCTCCTCCTCCCGCTTTCCCCGTATTCCCTTTTGAAGCTCCATCAAAGAACAGTTTGAATATCTTTCTTTCTCTTAACCAGTTCTCGAATTGGGATTTATCCATTCGGATTTCCCAATCCTCCAAATTTTTTATGGCTGTGCTGTTATTTTCCTGAATATTGAGACTTTGCATCCATTTTTTTTCTTTTTCTGTCAACTTGGCTTTGTTGTACGGAATCGTGGTGCTTCTTACCACCTCACCAAGAAGAGCATTGATTTTGACATTTACCTTCCACGCTGGTTGACTCCTATCCTGAAAAATTCTCTAATTTCTTTCTATCCAGATGCACCAGCAAACAATTTTAGATAGTTTCAGCCAGCAGGCTCTCACACCATTCTTTTTACCCAGCTCGCCATGGTACATTTTTTCCCAATTGATGAAGAATTCCTGATTACTTCCATTTCATTAAAACCCGTCTTCTTCATTCAGCATTACTTCCTTCCAGATTGAGGCGGTAAATGGGCAGTTAAAAAAGAGATGAGAAATAGATTCTGAGTTTACGGCACAGAGAGGGCATCTGAATGGACCTGCTATCCCCCTTTTCTCCAAATTCTCTCCGGTCAGCAATCTTTGGTGGATCATTGTCCAAGGGAACACGTCAATCTCGGGCAGCGTTCTGTTGTTCCAATTGTGATTCCATATTGCAGGATTCGCTGGCACATTGTAAGATGCTGCATACACGTTGTATTAATTATATAAAAACTTAGAAGTTATATAAAATTAAATTAATTTTAAATATTAAATATAAAATCAATTTAATAAAATACAAAAAATTAAATTTAAATACATTCAATTTAAAAAAAAATTATAACCATATATTTATAACCAAAAGCCAAAAGTTATTTAGCCTGACATTTATAAAAATGTATTAAATATCATAAAAATAAAAATAAAATTTAAACTCTAGAATTAATAACAAAGTTTTTACTAAAAGGGATGACAAAAAATGAACCAATGAGAACTGTCGCCCACAAAGCAGACCCCACAGAAAACACCTTACGACGTAATTAACTTATAAATTAAGAGAAATTAACTTACATAGTATATATAAATGAGAATGTAAAAAACTTAAACATTAATTAGTTTTTTAAAATTAAATTATTACTATAATGTTTACATCTTTTTCAAAACAAAATATTAATTCAATTATACATAATTTTGATGTATACTTTGTCATGTTTTTGTTTTTGTTTTGAAATATTTATTTTTGGTTTCTTTTATTTATTTATCTTAAATTTCATTAGTAGAGAAAGAAGATGTGTGTAGATAGTAGCTTTGGAGTTTACCTCTGAATTGCACATTGTATACTCAAAAGTATTGATTTTATTATTATTTAAAAGTAAGGAATCCAACATTGAGTTTCTTCTAAGACTAGAATCATTTTGACTTAAGGATGTGATTTGCACTTATTTAATGTTGACTTAAGGGTGTGGTTTGCATTGATTTAATGTTAAACTAATTTTGTATATAGTAATTTTGAGAACACAATTATAATATTTTTTTCACCCTAGAATACAATTATGATATATTAAAAGCTTTTGTCATACATATGATAGTACAATAAAACTACTAAAAACAATAAAAAATGTGAACTCCTTTATCGATATTAATCTTATATAGCATTCCTCACTCTCATTTAGTTTAATGAAGGAATTAATATGGAATTGATAATGAAACCATTTTAAAAATCAAACTCTATGTTGGGATGGTATTATTATTTCATACATCATAATCATAATATACACATGTATTTTTTAACTAATAAATTGCATTGAATTATATAAAGTAGTCTATAATAGAAATTATTTCTTTGATTTCTAGTTTATTTTCAAATTTGTCTCTAGATATATTTCGTAAAACTTCTATCTAATCATGTATTTTAGTTATTCTATCTCTACGTCTTTTTATGTTACTTTCACCTCTAACCAAAAAAAGTTTTCCTCACAAATTCTCTCACCTACATCAACCCTAACAAAAATAAGTTTTCCTCCACAATATGGATGCTTCACAATAGTTATGGATGCTCCACAATAGTTATTCTTTGTAGCTAAAGTTACATGTGAACTTCTTATATTGGCCATTTACAGTCACAAATTTGAAAGCACATTAAACTCTCAACATTGCATCAAATTGTTAACAATAAATTGAAGCTATTAAACACATTGCATCATATATTGGATAATTATTAGATTATAGAATTCTTTTAATTTTATTATATGTTATTAATATTATAGAATTTTATTTTCCACAATTTTATTAAATTGTAATCTTCATATGCAACTCTTTTAAATAGTATTATTTAGAAGATGATAAGATGAAATGCACATGCAATTTTCAATGTGATAAAAGCACAAGTCTCTAATTCACCATTCTCTATTGAGAATAAATTTAGTGATAGTTCAAAAAGATAATATTCATTACAAAACTGGGAAACCCACATTTATACAAAACATTAATTAAAGCCTTTAACTTTTAGCCAAGTTACCTAAGCATGGTGCATTGTTTTAGACTTCAAAGTGGCAAACCTAGTGGGTTTAGTGGCAGCAATACTTGTTGAGCATATATGCTCGATGTATTGTTTTCGAGACTTGAACCCACATGCTTTCAAGTCTTTTGGTGTAATTTTTGTTCTTTTCACCCTACCATAATCATTCTCCATTTTTGGCTTCTGCAAAAAGTTACAACATAGTCAATCAACATGAATATTGGTATAATATAATGAAAACATGGATACAAAATGCATTGAAAAACTAGATATCCGAAAGAATATCAATTATATATAAATGCTATTATGAGACATGGTATATGGTATAGAACTTACCTCTCCTAAATTTCCTTGAAAGCGAGGAGAACGTCGTAATGGTTGAAGAGAATGTGTTTTTTCATGGATTTTTGATAAAGGTGTCCCATGCTCACCATCTATTGTATGAAAAGGGCTTTGGGGAGATGTATATTCTTGATTCTAGATAGAGCATCAAAATTATATGTAAGTATGCAACTCAAACCAAATTAAATGTAAAAGTTAATAACTAAAAAAAAAATACAAATGCATACTTGATCAGTTTCATTCACATTCTTCCCAAAACTAAAACCATGTTTTGAGGTTTGAAATGGTTGTAATGGCTTTAAAAACAAAACCTGCGCCATAAATAAGAAATAATGTATAAATAAAAAAACAACTCTATATAATGAAAAATAACAAAAGAAAGTTTGAAAATTAGAAAATCTAGTCTTCGTCTTATCATTATAAAAGTTCTAATATAAGAATCGATATGCTAATGTTGTTGTGATGTAGGTAAGTATGGAAACCAAACATACTTCCCCCAATAGCCCTTGAAATCTAGGTGAACGCCGCAATGGTTCACAACTTGTTGTTCCTTGGGTTTCCAAGTTGTTGGATCTATATTTAGCAACCATACTGTATGGAGATCTCTCAAGAGGATTTTGTTGATTAGGCTATGCATATCAATAACAATGGGATATTAGTATACAACTAATAATAACTATAAATATCATCTATCTTAAAATGTGCTCAAAGCAAATGCATGCAAAAAAGAAAAAAGACTGAACTGTGTACTCATTGTTGATACTAGTTTCCCTAGAGTTTATGCTACGACTATGCCTATTTAGCTCTTCTTTTTCTATGCCATTAAAAATCCCTACTATTCCTTTTTGTTGCAAAGCAATTTTTATGTGCTTTGTTGTGTCTTTACGCCTACGAGGTAGGCTTTGCTCCCAACGATTCATTTTTTCACTAATTTTATGTCTTGAGGCATCATTTAGATCATCAATCATAGCAACTGACTGCAGACAAAAAAATCAATAAATTTAGCAATAAATTCATGTTATCAAAACACGCACACAAAAAAATGCCAATAAATAGTTACAGCAGAAAGAATTTCTTCACTAACAAATCTTGTATATGCCTGCTTGCGTGCACGTCACAACCTTGCATCTACATTGTATTGGAACTTTTGGTTATGTCTTTGGATCTTACTAGGTGATTTTGATGTGCGTTTAGCATTTTCATTTCTTTGTCTCCCTCTTAGCCGTTGGGGAATCGGAGGGAGATTATGTATGACAATTTGATGGTGATTAAGGCCACATAATTTTGACCGAGTAAAGGTACCGGCACAATCACCAATTAAACAGTAAAAAACTTGTTTAGTGCCTTTCATAACTACATCCCATTCTGGTTTATTTTCTTCCATTTTCTCAATTCCCTGTAAATGAATATGTAAATAACTATAATGTTAGAAATCACTTCAAATTATCATAACAAATAAACAAATAAACAAAAACATATATATCAATTACTTGAAAACAAAAAAGAAAGATAAGTAAATCTACCAATAGTGTTTAGTGATGTTTAAATCTCTATAAAGTATAAACTAGTAAAACATGTTTAATTTCATTCTTGAATTATTATATATATATAAATATATGATGACAAGTATGGAGTGCAATGCCTGGTATCTACCACCGATTCCATCAAAGAAAGCATGCTTGAAAGCAATTGCACACTAACCAAAGACATAGATGAAGCTTTAGATGATACAGAGGCAATGACACAATATTTAGAAAAACCATCAGAACTACAATTTTCTGTAACAATGGTGAAGTTGAATATTGTCATGGAAAATTAGATATGAGATCTTCTGAGGTGGAACTTGAGCCAATTGAAACAAGCAAAATGGAGGTTGTTTCTGATGAAGAACTTGATTCAATGGTTCAATCCAGACTTAGGATGTGTTGGTCAGGATTCATTGTATGGTTCATAGTCTTCAGATGTGTTGGTCTTTTACAAGGACAAGGAAGTAGTTAATTCAGGCTTAACGCAAGCTTCAGAAAATGGTGATGCTTCACTCAACATTTCCCACGATGAAGTTTCATTTAGTCTTATAGTTCCGACTGCTAATTTGTCTATGAAATCAACCGAATCATATTCGGTAGCATCTGAAACAAGCGTGATGGATGAACTTGCATAATCTATGGAAGAACAATCTGAGCTTTAGTCAGAAGCACTGTCTAAAAAACAAACAGATGAGGAAGAGAGTGATGGCATGCTTGTTGAGGATGGCATGTTTGATGATGTGGATGGAAATGATTTGGTAGTCAATAGCACTATAGAAATTGGTCAACAAGAAAGAGTTAGTTTAGATATTGAGGTCTTATGGAAGCAAGCAATTGATTTAGGTAGAGTCCTATTGCTAGATGAAAATGTTTTGGATCTCGACATTGTTCATGAAAAAGCCATCATGTTTAAAAAAAATTCTCCTCCAGGGCCATATTTTAAGTCTAATATTTCACCCAAAAAGGTTGGTAAACAAGGGAAAATAAAAACATATGAAGGTGAGCGACGCAAGCCAACTCAAAGCAATACTAATGATGGAAGAGAGAAACTGCCATTTTCTTATGATGATGCTCCAAGGGGTAAGTTGCCTTTAGATGAACTTGCAAGGCTCTTAGCTCCTTGATACGAATTTACATGCTAGATCCTAATGCAAGGCTGAGTTTTTAAATAGAGGCCTCTCTCCCTCTATCTTTGTCTGCTTTTTGCAGATTGTTGTTTTTAAATTTATTCATTTAACTGAGGTGTCCACAATTTGGGGTTGGTCTTAGGTTTTTTTTTGGCCTCCTTGCAACATGAGATTGTTTTGGCATTTATGTTGAATGTGCGTTTACTCCCATTGACGCATGTTGGGACAAGATGTATATATGCAACCTTCAAAGGATAGTCACGGGACAAAACTGATTATGAACTATGCCAAATACAATTCATTAGTGTTGCCAGTAGTATTTGTACAACTGTTATTGACATGATGGAGGCATTTTTGTATATTCATTTTTATTAGGTGTACCATGTAAAAATTAATTTCATGAATAACAACTTGATCTAGAAATTGACCCACATCTTCTCATACTCTCCACCTAGTCATTTAAGTCAATAATGCCTAAAGGTCAATCATTATATCTAAGCCAATCAAATTTGATGGCTGAAATTTTCGAAATTGAAACAATTTTAACTTGTATTTTGTTGTATTTATCAAACATTCACAAAAAAAATCTAGTAGTTCTAGTTGTCTTTTATCTTATCTTACTAGTTTCTACTCCACCCACCTACAAATGTAGTATATATTAACAACAATTTGACACAAAAATATAACTTCCATCTAAAAGTTAAAAAAAAAAAAATTTCAAATCAAACTACTATTAAACAGCACAAAGCTCGGACTTTTATTCACAAAATTCGACCCGAAAACTAGCCCAAAAATAGTGAAATGGTGGCGTGTTTAATCTACTTTTTCATCTACTCCCACATAACTTTCTATGGATTTGTATGTGTAGGAAATGTATGGTGCTGGAATGGACACCACGTCGGCTGCATTGGAATGGGCAATGAGTGAGTTGCTGAGACATCCTCAAGCAATGAAGAGATTGCATGAAGAAATCGAATACTGCATTGGAATGGGCAATGAGTGAGTTGCTGAGACATCCTCAGGCAATGAAGAGATTGCAGGAAGAAATCGAATCGGTAGTTGGTCAACATCGACGAGTAAAGGAATCGGATTTGGCAAGGCTGAAATACCTCCACTGTGTAGTGATGGAGAGGTTAAGTTTATACCCACCGGTGCCGCTCGCCGTTCCCCATCAATCTCGAGAGGCTGTCACAGTAGTAGGATATAGGAAGGGATGCTACCGTGTGGGGAGCAGATGCTTTGCTAGAGAAATTTATGCAGGAAGAGTATGTAGTTTTGACGAGTCTATCGGACTTCAAAATGTTTCTATTCGGGTTTGGTAGGAGAGGATGCCCAGGGCATCCCATGGCTATTCTGATGATTGAGATTATACTGGCAGGCTGAGCTTCAAACGCAAGGTTGATCTAAAAGATGAATTTACTGCAGTAAACAATAAACAGTGGACACTATTTTGGGACAGAGGAGTATACAGGAGAAGAGAAGTACATGGAATCCCCAAAATACACGGTTTGGTTGGATGAATTGGCTTTGATTGTGCCCAAACTCAACCTGGGGTGACCTTGCCCAGAGTTCTTGACTGCTTTGCTTCAACCTAAGGCTTCTCGAGCACCTTGCTCTGCATTTTTTTTCTCTTCTCAGGCGTGTTTCGGGGATGGTTGACAAATTAGATGAATAGGGATGACAAAATGAGTTGGTGAGAGTGTTAATTCAACAAAAAGATTTGGCAGATCTTGGAAATCTATCATAAATCCGGTGGCATGTCCTCGTCAAATGTGATGGAGGTCGTGAGGAGTTGACGTGCTACTTGTAATAACCAACAGTGGTTTCCAGAAGATTGGTACATGGTTTCTGGTGATTGTTATATTGTTTCGGCCAACCGTCCGTCGTATGCCATGAGCATGAAACCGTGAGATATGGTTTCGGGCACCATCTATGTCCATACCTCCATACCCTGTATGCTGGATGGGAATGGCCCATACTAACCACAATGACAACCTCTTTAAGAGGCCGCCGCGGCGCAAATAGCTCTCGCCATAGAGGCATGGTCGAGCCGAAATGATTGCTACAATCTAAATCCACGAGAGTAGAAGCATTAATTATAGTTTTTGAGGCATCAATCCGTCACTTATAAATATGTGTCGGTCAAATATTAAGTGTTTTTAAATGGAGTTATATAAATATTTTAGGTTTTTTATTATTATTATATGTATATGTCATTTAATTTTCCAAAAGAATAGAGTAATTGTTATTTTTATTGTTAAAATAAATTCAAGGTTTTTAAATAGTCTGCTGGTTAGTGTAATTGTCCGAGTGTAAGTGTTTTTGTAATTATTAAAATTGTAAAGATATATTGCTGAAATTACATAAGTTTTAGGTTTTGAATTTTAATATAGTTTTGTTTTAAATACAGTTTTCTAAAACATATAATAATGAATTTCTAGATAAAAACACTTTAAAAATTAAAAATATCTTTGGTTTACTTCTCCAACATTTACTTCTCCACAAATTTCATAATACATTTAAACTATCTTTTAGGGTTCTTTTTATAATCACTATGTTTTTATTTTAATCTCATAAATTCGATTTTGGAGAAGGCTAGTGCAAAAGAAGCTCATTCCGCTAGAAGCAAAGAAGTTTAAGACTTTTAATGGCTCTACAAAAGAATCAAATGACTCTGCATAAAAGGTGCATAATGACTCTGCAAAGAAGTTTAAGATGTTTAGCTTAAAGTCATTATTCAAAAAGAAAATGGTTATTATTTAATATTTAAATATTTTATTGTTTACTAATAACATGTTTATAAAATTAATGGTTTTAATTCAATATTTTATCATTTATTAATAACATGTTTATAAAATTAATGGTTATTATTTAATATTTAAATATTTTATTATTTATTAATTTAACATGTTTATAAAATTAACTGTTATTATTTAATATTTTATTGTTTATTTATAACATGTTTTAATATTTTTTATTCTAATATTGTTAACTTGATTATTTGTTTAATTACTTAAATTTTTAATAATGAATTAGGCATTTGGAATTAAAAGTTATTGTTTAATATTGTGTATTTGAAAATATAACATAATTGGTGTGTATTGGCAATTGATTTGGAAGGAGATGGGGCTCTAAGAAAAACATGTCAAGATTATTTTGAAGACCATTTGAAGGGACAATCTCGAGCCTTATGAGGTTAAAGATTAAGTTGAGGTGTCAATATCTGATGATGATAGAAAAGTGGCTTCGAGGTCGATATCTTATGGGATAAGGTGGATGTTGATTGCATTCCAATGCTTGATATGGGGCACTCAAATTTCCTTATATCAATTGAAGGAATAGTTGTTAAAGTCATAGTTTGCATTGCTCAAATGGTGATTTTAAGCATTCGGGCATGTTAGGATCATCGAAATTAGTTTAACATTATACTATACAAGTGCTAAAATTGCATATTTACACCTATATAATTTTTTCAACCATATTTTGATCAAAATATTATGAAAACTCTAGGGTGATATGATGGTCCCTTATCCCACACTTCACATTCCAAATGAGGGCACTAACGTTGGAGTGGAAAAGTTTCTCTAATTGGTTGAGAAATGTTTGATGTATGTAAAAAATATTGTGGTAGAGGATCTATTCAATGGAGATTCTCAAAACACTCCATTGCACTCCAATTTGAATAGGTTCTCCAAAGATTGGTCCTCACAAGGAAGTTGAAGTCTGATCTAGGGTTTTGAAGGGAAGTGAGGTTTATTAGTGAGAATTTGGACCTAGAAACTCTTGTAGGTATCATGATGGAGGGTGGATTTTAAGTTTTTAAGCACTAAAAGAGTGAAGAAGAAGAAATCACCAATGAAAATGAATTTGGGAGATGATATTAGAGTTGAACATGCTACAAAATACATGGGAACATTTTTTATGGGAAAAATTCAGTCAAACAATTATGTCATGCTCCTTGAAATATTGGTTGCAATGTACTTCGACCCCAATTATATGTTTTTTTTTTTACTAAAACATAGGGATAGATTATATTAGTTCCGGTAAAACAGCTACCGCAGGCTTTGACAAATTTACATTGCTTCTTAGCTAAGCTAGATTCTCTTTCAAAATGGATCTTTCCCCAATTATATGTTATGGGTTGCTTTTCTATACATTGCCTTGAGGTTGGATATTTTTTTATTTTTCAGAATGAAGAGGATGTCATGATGATTTCTAAGGGTCATTGATTTTTGGATGCATCATACATGATAATAAGACCCTAGTCATTTTTTTTAATCCCAAAGAAGAAGTTTCTTGAAGGGTTTCGATCTGGTTTAGGTTTCCTTGTTTTCCTTTGGAAGTTTGGATGTAAATATTCTTGAGGGCATTGGGGGATGCACTTGGTAAGACTTTGGAGATGGATGAATCATCTATGTTAATCAAGTTCTGGATTATTGCTTATGTTTTGGTTGAAATGAAACAAGTATCAAAGGTTCTAGATAGTCGATGGTAATTGTGGTGGAGGAAAATATCGCGTACAAGTCTTTGATTATGGCAAGGTTTTGTTTCATTATCTGAGGTGTCAACTATATTATCATTTGGATGTGGATTGTTCAAACCCTTTGTGAATAAATTTTGGCATGAAAAGTAACACTGGGGGTTAAATGGAATTTCTAATGATATGGAGAAAGGGGAGAGAGAGGCAACTAAACCCTCTAATGTCTTGACTACTCTTTTAGAGCCTGTTAACAATGCATAGAAATAATCTAATTCCAAAAAATATTGGGTATCAATGGAGATTATGGAGGAGGATATGGTGAATCCATGAAGACCGACAATACATAGAGCTTCCGTAAATGCACATTTTTCCTTCTATATATGCGCATTTGTAGAAGGAAAAATGCGCATATACGGAAGCTCACTTCCATAAATGCCCATTTCCATCTTCCGTAAATGCTCATATACAGAAGGAAAGATGCACATTTACAGAAGCGAGCTTCTGTATAAGTGCATTTTTCCTTTCGTAAATGCGCATATATGTCCTAACGTTGAGATGATTTTATGATGTGGAAACCATGGTATACTTATGTTTATGTAAAATCATGTATAAAACGAGGAAAACAAATAAAAATATGATATCCACAAAAATTATTTCTCGAGAAAACAACAAACAAACTTAGTGTGATACCACAAGAGAGGAAGAGAAAATGGGGTTTGTTGGGAGATTCGACCTTGTCATCATTCTTTGAAGTACTACCATTTCTTATGGTTGTCCCATCAATCCTTGACTTGTGAGTATGTATTGCGCACATACATCATATCCTTGGGAAGAAAATATGTCTTACACTTGAGAAATGTCTTCCATTTTATTTTCCATGTAAACATAATATTCATTCTATGTCTCTACCCTCAAGGGGAAGGAGAGGGGGATATATGCACATATACGAAAGGCAAAATGCACATATACGGAAGAGAGATTTCGTATATGCGCATTTTTCCTTCTGTATATGCACATTTACGAAAGGTAGAAATGCGCATTTACGGAAGCTCTCTTCTGTATATGCACATTTTTCCTTCCATAAATGCACATATATGGAAGAAAAAATGTGCATATAATTTCTGCCTTCCATATAAATGTGCATATACAGAGGATAAATTTCGTATATGTGCATTTTTTCCTTCAGTAAATGCACATTTACGGAAGGAAAAATGTGCATATACAGAAGCTCTCTTCCGTATATGCGCATATACAGAGGGAAGAAACTATATGCACATATACATAAGGCAAAATACAGAAGAAAAAATGCATGCATATCCTTCTATATTTTTCCTTCTGTATATGTGCATATAATTTCTACTGTCACATCCCCATGCCTCCGACCGACGAAGAGGACGCGGCTACCATGCTTTAACCATCCGGGCTACCAGGCCCATGAACATATGCATGCATAAATAAAACGCTGAAGCAGAATGCATTTAAGCAAAACATACACATATGCAATCAATCATCATACACAGCGGAAATCAACATATGTCCCACAAGCATTCATCATGTTCATTGGATTCATTAACAGAGATGGAATTGTTTATCATACACACATGAACATTTATCATGCACAACGGAAACATCATACATTCATGCAAGCGTTCATTCGACATGTTCATCATAATAATTAACAGTAAATATGGTCGCAGAAGCAAAATGGACAAGATCACTTATCTTATGAAGAAGTCCTTCCGCAACCAGCTACGTCACTACAACGTTCCACCCAACCATAGGCCAGCGTGCTCCTTAATCTCTCAGCAACGCTGCCACCCCCAAGCTAGGCATGATTCTCCAAGGAATAAGGGAACAAGCAGGCTTACACATAGCCAAGCCAACACAGTGGGTTTATCAGGCCATCCAGGAGTGGGAAAGGCTAAATGCTAAGCTGGTGAGCTCATTACAGAACCAAGAACACCTACACCAAAACTAGCCTGACCTCTAAGACACCCACCAACACCCAACACAAGGAATCAGTCCTTTCTCTGCTACACAGTCCCTCAGGCCCTGCATTCCCTTCCAGTGCTATTTAGGGGTGATGGAGAAGAAGGCCAGCCCTCTAGCTCTGGCTATGTGGTTTCCATCCACCAGGTTTGTCAAGAAAAACTAAGCCCCCATCCCTGCTCCTAACACAGTCCGAAGACCAACCATTGCACACATGCAATTAAATCAGCTGTCACAGCTGGACAGGGAGAACGAATCCTCAGGGAATTATACAGTCCCAAACGTAATAGCGAGTGTAGCTCGCCACAAGGGAAAAACAATGACCCATCCTGGGCAACAAAGCCACCAGGGAAACTTACCCAGACTCCCAGATACAGAGGAGAAACATATGCATAAGCCACAATCCAACAAGCAACTTACACAGGGTCCCTGAGTGTAAAATGGCTTTCCACAGGAAAATCGTGGCTGATAGTGGTTGAACAGCTCCTAGCTAGCTCTACGAGTAACAACAACAGAAAAACACAGCGCGTGAGAGAAATCCACACTCAGTCCCAAATACGGGTTGAAACACAGTTGATTCCTTTGTGAGGAAAACGTGAATGGCAGTGGAACGGCTCCTCTCTTCTGGCTACGTGAAACCAAGCTGGAATAAGTTTGAGCGTGGGAATAAGGAATATACACGGTCCCTGCGTGAGGATTAGAAACTCCCCCTCTGCGCATGGATGAATAGACCCACTTATACACGTGGATGGACAGACAACAGTGAGGCTGCGTAGCAGTCGAAAAGTGCATGAGAGCTTCAGCACTGTCGTAGAGAGAGCGGTATGCCTGCGCGCGTGAGGACGGTGGTTTTCCTTCATTGTGAAGTCAACCGTGGTGGAGTGTGCGTGTGGGTGAGGACTGATAGTCCTGACACCCCACTCCCAAAGATCATAACTGCCTCAACCACCAGCAGCCATTCTTAATGGAGGTGGTTGGGTAAACAAAGAAAGGTGACACATGAATTTTTACCCCCATTGGCCAAGGTTTGACAATTTCCTCACCCTTATCCTTGTGAAAATCATGCCCCTTTCTCATTTTAGTTGCCGCGATCGTAGCTAGTCGGGTTCATTTTAATTATGGATGCATATTTACATGATGATAAATTTTAAAACGTATGCCGCATGCCCCGATATACAATCGATGACAAATTTAAATCCAAAACATAGCATAACCGATCAATGGTGGGGCCTTGGCCTTTAGCTCCACACCATTATCATTACAATATATACATCATATGCATCTAGTGCAACAGGGTCAAAACCGGGGTGTTACATCTACCCTCTGTATATGCGCATATACGGAAGAGAGCTTCCATATATGCACATTTTGCCTTTCGTAAATGTGCATTTACTAAAGCAAGATTCTATATATGTGCATTTTTACTTCCGTAAATGTGTATATACAGAAGGAAAAATGTGCATTTACGGAAGCTCTCTTCGTATATGTGTTGTCGGTCTTCATGGATTCACCATATCCTCCTCCATAATCTCCATTGATACCCCATATTTTTTGGAATTAGATTATTTCTATGCATTGTTAAGTGGCTCTAAAAGAGTAGTAAAGACATTAGAGGGTTTAGTTTCCTCTCTCTCCCCTTTCTCCATATCATTAGAAATTCCATTTGACGCCTAGTGTTAAACTTTTCATGCCAAAATTTATTCACAAAGGGTTTGAACAATCCACATCCAAATGATAATATAGTTGACACATCAGATAATGAAACAAAACCTTGCCATAATCAAAGACTTCAATGCGATATTTTCCTCCACCACAATTACCATTGACTATCTAAAACCGTTGATACTTGTTTCATTTCAATCAAAACATGAGCAATAATCCAGAACTTGTTTAACAAAGATGATTCGTCCATCTCCAAAGTCTTACCCAGTGCATCTCCCAATTCCCTCAAGAATGTTTACATCCAAAATTCCAAAGGCAAACAAGGAAACCTAACCGAGATCGAAACCCTTCCAAAGACTTCTTCTTTGGGATAATAAAAAAATTGACTAGGGTCTTATTATCATGTATGATGCATCCCAAAACCAATGACCCTTAGAAATCATCATGACATCCTCTTCATTATGAAAAATAAGACATATCCAACCTCAAGGCAATGTATGGAAAAGAAGCCCATAACCTATGATTGGGGTCGAAGTACATTGCAGCCAATCATTCAAGGAGCATGACACAATTGTTTGACAGAAATTTTCCCATAAAAAAGGTTCCCATGTATTTTGTAGCATGTTCAATTCTAATATCATCTCCCAAAGTCATTTTGATTGCCCCATATAAAGCATCGAAATGCAATCAACATCCACCTCATCCCATAAGATATCGACCTCTAAGCCACTTTTCTATCATCATCATATATTGACACCTCAACTTAATCTTTAACCTCATAAGACTGGAGATTGTCCCTTCAAAAGATCTTCAAAATTATCAACCTCTTTTTCTTAGAGTCCCATCTCCTTCCAAATCAATTGCCAATACACACCAATTATGTTATATTTCCAAATACACAATATTAAGCAATAACTTTTAATTCCACTACTTTATTAATGCCTAATTCATTATCAAAAATTTAAGTAGTTAAACAAATACTCAAGTTAACTAAATAAAAACCAAAAATATTAAAACACTTTAGTAATAAACAATAAAATATTAAAATATTAAATAATAACAGTTAATTTTATAAACATGTTATTAATAAACAATGAAATATTTAAATATTAAATAATAACAGTTAATTTTATAAACATGTTATTAATAAACAATGAAATATTTAAATATTAACGGAAGTTAAAGTGAAAGAAAAGTTACTACCATCTGAACACTCGGAGAATGGCGACGGGAGAGCAAGGGTTTGTAGTTTTTCAGAATGCAAGAAGGAATAACCAGGCAAAGGAAGGATGGCCCTGGTCGATCGCCCTCATGGTTATGGCCGCTCCATTAACTGGTATCTATTTGCCAGCCCTCTCTTGATTTGGCTTTCTGTTAATAAGATTCTTGTCTTTGTTTTGGTTTCGTTTGGCGTCTTTGTTGGGTTTTTGTTGTTCGACCAGTTTTCGTCATCATTCTTCTGGGGTTTGTCCGGGGTTGATGGAGTGCATGGTTATTGTATTAGTCGGTTTTGTCTGGGGCTTGATGGATTGCATGGCTACTGTTTTGGCCGCTACCGGCGACTGGAGTCCCTCCTCATAATCGAGGACTAGTACCAACCAGTTAAAAATAAGTGAGAAGTCTTATCATTTTTATTTTTAGTCGGTATTGGTTTGGTTTTGCGTCGGTCTGTCCTTGATTGCTTTGATTTTGTATTCTGTCACCTTTCTGGACGTTGTCTGGGTCATGATTCGCCTTTTCCGAGTTTGATGGACTTGGTTGTCCTTATTTAGTGGCTTCTGTCCTTTTATGAGACCATCAGTGATTATTCTGTCGCGTTGTGGTCGCCCTGTCCGAAAACCATAGGGTTATTATGAGGGTTTAACTAAGTGTATTAACCCTTCTTCCTTCGTTCTGGTTCTTTAACTAGGGTTTCTTTCCCGACCATATTTTATGTTGTCTCCTGGATTGATTTTGACTCTTGGTTAGTGGCTAGCCCGTCATATTGATGACGTATCCCTTCTTTTAACCCTACTTCCTTTATTGCAAGGGTTTTTCTTTTCTGCTGTGTGCATTTCCTGCTAACGTCCAGGATTTTGTTATGGGTTGGTATTGATCTATGAATAAAGACTTTTGTCTTAGTCTTGTGACTGTTATCGATTGCGCGCTTGGATTGTCATCTTTTACCCTGCGTTTTCATCCTCATTCTTCGTCTCGGTCTGGGTCTTATTCCCTGGCTTTTTGTTTACGGATTGTATTGTTGTTGTGCTGTTAGGGTTTGCTCCCTCATCGGCTTCAAAAGATTTGAGGGTTCAGTTGAGTATATGTAGTCCAGTCGCCCTTCGGTTATTGTTCATTATCGGCGTTGTTTTCTTTGGGATTATTGTCAATTGTATCCTTGTTTGCTTGTCCATTGCATTCAGGATTGTAATCGTAAATTTTGGGGTTTGATTGTCTCTCTTCTTTATATGGATGATCCTTTCTGGGCTAGTATGATATTGGATGTTATTTTTTAAGGTTATTTGATATATAACCTTCAATGATACTTTTTTGCCCGAGTTTCGATATTGTATGGTCTGCATAGTATGAGATACGCTTGGCATTCTGGCTATTAATCGTTATATGTTGGGGTTCGATTGTCTACTATTATATATGGATTATATTTCTGTGCGGGTATTGATTATGTTGCTCTCTAGCCAGGGTTTCTATCTTGGTTGATCTGCTTTGATTGAGTTTTACTTGACATTCTGGACAATATTCGGTATTATTTGGGGATCGACTGTCTTTCTATTTTATGTGGATTACTTCCTTCTGTGCCAGTATTGATATCTGAGGTTTTTTATAAAGGTTATCTGATTTATTTCTGTTGCTTTCTGCTTGGAGTTTGATCTTGGATGGTCTGCTATTGATTGAGGTTTTGTCACTGCTTTTTTGGACTGCTTTCTGGGAATTTTATCTCTTGATTCTGATGGTGGAGACCCATGATGGGTCTCCTGACCCAAGATTGGACCATGGTCCTGCTCGATTTCAGAGGCGCAGAAAGGCAAAGGCCTACAAAACCTTGGAAGGGAAACTTCGCTATGTGGTTGGTCAGGATATTTATATGGATAGGTTGGAAGCTTTGAGTCGTCGTGCTTTAATTGGTAGGATGGAATATGTTTCCATGGAGAAAAAAGATAGGGTTTCTTGGGATTCTGAGTATTGGAAACCCTTTCTTTCATATGTTCCAACTATCAGCCTGCTAGTTCAAGGCTGGATCGTTTTTGTCTTCTTAGAGGAATCACATGCCTCTGATGTTCTAAGCCGTTTATGGAGATTGGGTAATGACTCATTAGTGCTAGATCGTTGGCATGTAAACTTCGATCCGGTGAGAGAAAGAGTGAAAAAACGCCATCTGTGGGCAATTCTCCCAGGGCTTCCTTTCCCGCTCTGGTATCGATCTCTTTTGGAAGGAGTAGGAAACACCATAGGTCTGTTTGTGGCGCTAGAGGATGATTTCATGAATTCCTATGATAAAAAGAAGACGAAAATTCTTGTTGAAATTGATATTACTAAAGGCCTTCCAGCTGAAGTAGAGATTCTCTGTCACGAACATTTGTTTATTCAATGTTTGGATTTTCAGGGCATTCCCTTTAGATGCAGTGTGTGTAGGGAGACTAGCCATTTGTGCCGTGACTGTCCTTCTTTCCGTCGTGGGACTGTTAAGCGCTCTTTAACATATTCTTTTGTTAACTCCCCTTTACTTTCACCATCTAAGGATTGTTCTACTTCATTCCAAATTGTCTCCTCTTCTGGTCAGTTGAATAATGCTATTTCTTTATATGGTGAAGTTTCAGACCTTGATCTAGACCTGGTTGATTCAGTGATAAACAACAGAAAAGCTCCTTTGCCTTCACACTTTATTTCTTCCCGTATTCCTCCAAAGGAGCCTGACCGGTTGGATCTTCCTATGACTGATACTTTGTGTCAGGAGCCTTCCCCTGCAACCTCTACTCTGTGCCCTCCCTTAGCTCCAAATCACTCTGGATTTTCTTTTGATGCCCCATTAATTACTGTTCCTTCTTCAATCCCTTCGAATGACATTCCCCCCATTCCTCTGTTTTCTGAAGTCGACTTTCCTCCTCTTAGCACTTCTGTACTGAATAGACCCCAGTCTTCTGGTTCGCCTACTTCTAGCCCGACAGCCTCCCCTTCCTTTGTAGATCCCTCTTTGAAAAAATCTTTAATATTTTCTCAGATAGGACGCCTCTTTCCCCTTCGGTTCTCCCTCTAGACTCAATTCATTTTGAAAATGTTACTATAAGGCGGAAGAAAAAGTCATCAAAACCTCCTCTTGATTCATCAGTTTCAGTCCAGGCTCCCTTTACTCCTCTTTCTGAGAGATTAAAAGCAGCAGAGCGTTCTCAATCTTCTCCTTCTCATCGGGTCCTTAGAGCTTCGACCCCTGATTCATTGGTTTCTTAATGTGTATCCTTTCTATGAATGTTCGTGGCTTGGCGGGTCTAGCCAAGCAAAAAAGCCTCCGACATTTGCTGGTAACTCTCTCTCCAAATGTTGTTCTATTTCAGGAAACTATGACTAGTCCTTATCCTGCTTTATTTGCTTTTTCTAAACTTTGCCTGGGCTGGGAGTTTTGTGCCCTCAGCTCTAACGGTCTTTCTGGAGGCATTCTATCTGGATGGAATCCGACAATTTTTAAATGCAAAGCTTTTCATACTGCTGCTAGTATTCTGCTAAATGCTTCGATCCGTGGGTCCTCTCTCAATCTCTCTATTTTAAACTGCTATGGTCCCTACCTCAATCGGGATTCCTTCTGGAATGCTGTGGCATCAGGTGGTCTTCTTTTTCTCCCTAATCTTATATTAGCCGGAGATCTTAATCTGACTCTAAATGCTACAGAGATCTGGGGCTCCAAAGCGCATCCTGACCCTTTGGGTCCTTTTTTCTCTAAACTTTTCTTTGAACATCATTTAGTGGATGTGGCTTCTCCCTGTGCTGGTCCCACTTGGAGGAATGGATGGATCGGGGAAGATGGTATCTCAAAAAGATTGGATCGATTTTTAATATCAGAACAGCTTGTCAATTTGCTTCAAAGGTATCGAGTTTGGGCTCACAGATGTGGGATTTCTGACCATTTCCCTGTGGTTCTTGAATGGACTGATCATCATAGACTTTGTGCCTATCCCTTTAAGTTTAACCAATCCTGGTTGGATAATGAAGATTTTATTCATATGGTTCGTTCTGAGTGGCCCCATATTCTATCAAATTCCTCTTTGGATGCTATGCAAGATCTACATATTAGACTTAGAACCTTAAAGGAAAAGGTTAAATCTTGGACTAAAGTAGAATCTTTAAAGATGAAAAACAATTATGTTGCTTTGGAAAAGGAAATAAACACTATTCTCCTTTCCTCTCATTCAGCAATTTTAAATCAAGAACAACAACAAAAATTGAATTCTCTCAAAAAGGATCTTCAAAATCCGATTGATCATGAAATTAATTCTACCAGACTTCAAAGCAGAATTACTTGGGCTCAAAAAGGGGATGCTAATACTAAGTTTTTTCATGCTGTAGCGTATGCCCGCAAAAATCACAATGCTATTTGGAGTCTTCAAGATGAGCTGGGCAATTGGGTTTTAGATGATAAAAGTCTTAAAGACCTTGGTGTTCAACACTTTAAGACCTTGTTTGAAGATGATCATTTAAGTAATCTGGAAGCTCAACTCAAGGTTATCCGTCTCTTTCCTTGTTTTATCAGTCCAGAGAAGATTTCAGCCTTTACCAGTCCTGTCACTATCTTGGAAGTTGAAAAGGCTTTAAAACTCTTTAAAAAAGATAAAGCTCCTGGCCCGGATGGATGGCCAATTGAGTTCTATTTGAATTTTTTTGATCTATTGGGCCCAATTCTTGTTGATGTGGTGGAAGCTTCCAGATTGTCAGGCAGAGTGTCTCCTGCTCTCAATTCCACCTTCCTGGCTCTCATTCCAAAGGTTGATTTGCCTGTCTCCTTTGTTGACTTCCGCCCCATTTCCCTGTGTAACCTCTGTTATAAGCTCATTTCTAAAGTTGCGGCTATGAGGCTTAAGCCCTTCCTTGATGAAGCTATTTCCCCTCAACAATTTGGTTTTTAAAAAAATCGTCAAATCCTTGAACCCATAGCCATTTCTCAAGAAGTCCTTCATACTGTTAATTCCAGAAAAAGGAGTGCTCTTATTCTAAAATTAGACTTATCTAAAGCCTTTGATAGAGTAAATTGGACTTTCATCCGTCTTCTTCTCATTCAGATTGGAATTCCTCTTGTTGGGTTTAACTGGATTATGGGATGTGTTTCTTCAGCCAACTTTGCTGTGCTAATTAATGGCTCTCCATCCCCCTTTTTTTTTGCCTCTCGGGGAATTAGGCAAGGATGTCCTCTATCCCCCCTCTTGTTCATCCTGGTCTTTGAAGGGCTTCGTCTGTTGATTGAGGAAGCAAAATGAATTGGAAAGATTAAAGGAATCAAAATTTCATATCATCTTTCTCTCACTCATTTACTTTTTGTAGATGATGTGATCTTATTTGGCCTGGGTTCTTTTGAGGAATGGCTAGCCTTCAAAGCCATTCTTGATATTTTCTGTGAGGCTTCAGGTATGAGTATTAATGTGAACAAATCAAGTTTTCTCCATAATGATTTGAGTATGGACACTCTCCATAGAATTACAGACATTCTTCCCTTCAGAGTGGATGATATTCGAAAAGGTTTTGGTTTTCTTGGCTACTATCTAAAGCCATCTGGTTACTTGATAAAGGACTGGCTCTGGCTGGTTTCAAAGTTTGAAAAGAAAATTTATCATTGGACAAATAGATTCATGTCTTTGGGAGGCAGACTTGTTCTCATTCGTTCTATATTATCAAGCATGCCAGTTTATTGGATGGCGTTGGTTCTGATCCCAACCTAGATTTTAGACAAGCTCAGAAAGATGATATTTTCAATTCTATGGGGCTCTTCATCAAAGACTAAAAAATTCCACCTTGTGGATTGGCATCTTTTGGCTCGGCCCACTTCTCATGGTGGCTGGGGAATCAAACATCTTCCTAGCTTCAGTCTTTCCTTGAGGATGAAAAGTTTTTGGTTAGCTATAAATAGCAAGGGTATCTGGAATCTTCTCATTGCTGTTAAATATTTGAAAAATAAACCTCTCCATATTTGGTTCAAGGATAAGAACTTCTCTACCAGGAATGCCTCTATTATTTGGAGGGGTTTCATCTCCACCATTTCCTGGATTGGCAGAGGCATCATTTGGAAAGTTGGGAATGGAGAGTCCATCAGTTTGGGAGCAGATCCTTTCATTGGTATGGGTTCTTCCTTTGTTCTGCCAAGAGACTTAAGGGATTACTTAGAAGATTTTGGTATTAGCTCCCTTGCCCAAGCTCGTAACCAAACTTCTTTTGCCTCTGGTTATTGGTTCTCTTCTGAAGATCTTTATCTCTCTGGTGAATGGAAAATAGCATGGGACAATTTTATAAGAGGACTGGAATATGGCCGTATTCGTCTCAATAATAAAAAAGATTCTATTTCTTGGTCTCATAACAAGTATACAGGTCCTCTTATTGTCGCTGAAGGATATAAATGCATAATTTCAGATATATGTTCAGAGATTAATGATTCAGTTCTGGAAATTTTATGGACTTTGAATATTCCGCTGAAATTAAAATGCTTTATTTGGCTGATTCTTAGAGGAAAGATTTTAACATGGGACCAATTGCAAAGCAGAGGATTCATGGGCCCCAGTAGATGTGTTCTTTGTGAAGATAATCTGGAAGACATTCATCATTTATTTTTCAGCTGTTCATTCTCTGCTAGTATCTTCAATTATTTTGTGGTTAAAGACAAGTGCTCTTTCCCAGTTTTTAACTCTGTCCATTCCTTTTTGGATCATTGGTTCTCCTCTACAGCGCGATCTGCTCCCTTCAGATTCATTCTGTTGTTCATCCTCTGGGGAACCTGGCTTCTTCGGAATCATTGCTTATTCGAAAACAAGAAGCCATCCTCTTCTAATCTGATTTCCAGTATTGAAGGATTGATCAATTCTTACCCTGTGCCGGTTATTTCTCATAAATCCCGTAATCCTGGTCCTGCTCCAATAAAAGCTATCCTTGTGGATATTTTGATGGGGCTGCTGCAGAAAAAATTGGAGGCGCAGGTTTTGTGATTTTTATCAATGACTCTCACTTCTTCAGTTTTTCTATGGGATGTGGAATTAGCACAAATACCAGAGCAAAATTATTGGCAATATGGGCTCTTCTTAGAGTCGGCTTATTGATGGGAATTCCTTTGCAGTTGATTTATGGTGATTCCAAGGTTATTATTTCTTGGCTTAACATCATTTCAGCACTTGATGTTCCATCTCTGATGCATTGGTGTTTCGATATTAGAAATATGATTCATTTGGCCCCTTCGGTGATCATTAAACATACTTTTCGTGAGCATAATTCGCTGGCAGATGAACTTTCAAAAAAAGCTTTGCTTTTGGATATGGACTTTGTTTCTTTTATAGAAACATTGGATGGATTGGTTATTAACCAAGGCAATCTTGATCTATTTTAGTTGTAGTTGATTCTTTATTATTCAGCTAATGATTCAGCAGTTGAGGATGTTTCTCTTGATGTTCTGTTAGAGTCCATTCTGCCAGCTTGTTTTTGCTCTGAAATGTCTGTTTAAAGTTCACTTCAGATTATTATCAGTATTTCTGACCTGATTTATTCAGGGATGATGAGGAAAGTCTACTACGATCAGACTTTTTTTCTTTTGTTGCTCTGCATATGTCATTTTTCATGCTGAGATGGACTTGTTTATCAGTCATCATATTGATATGTAAATGATGTCTTTTGATTCAATTGAATAACAAAGACTGGTATTTTTTCCTCTGAAAAAAAGAAATATTTAAATATTAAATAATAACCATTAATTTTATAAACATGTTTTTTTTTCCTCAGAAAAAATTCATAATTTTATTTCAAAGTAGAACAAAATTACATATCTGCACATGTAAGAGGATCACTAGGATCCCTACATTGTCACGTATTAGCTGACTCATATAAACGTAACCAAAAAATTACAAAACTGTCCAAAAAATGGATATCACAACACAAATCAATAAACAGGTCACAAAAATCTGACATCAGACATACTACCAAAAGCAAAGGCCACCGCCTCTGAGATGCCGTCGCCGCCGCAAAGTTCCCGAAGGAGCAAAAACGAGTCGCCACGCAAGAGTATATCAAACAGACACCAATACTGCCATATAAGCCAGGCAATCTTTCTCAAATCAAACAGATCATGGTATGAGAATGAACCTTTTATGCAGAGCCAATTGACTCTTGCAGAGTCATTAAACGTCTCAAACTTCTTTGCTTCTATCGGAATGAACTTTTTTTGCAAAGCCATTTGAGGTGCCCCTGTACTAGCCTGCTCCAAAATCGAATTTATGAACTTAAAAGATAAACATAATGATTATAAAAAAAACCCTAAAAGATTGTTTAAATGTAACTATGAAATTTGTGCTATGTTTATGTTGTTGAAGTAAATCAAAGATATTTTTAATTTTAGAGAGTGTTTTTTTCATAAGTTAATTATTGCATGTTTTAGAAATCTGTATTAAAATCAGGCATGTTTTAGAAATTTGTATTAAAATCAGGAGTTTTTATTATTTAATTTGCATTTTAATTATAAAAATAAATTCAAAACTTAAAACTTATATAGTTTCAGCAATATATATTTACAATTTTAATAATTTCAACCATTACCAAAACACTTACACTCAAACAATAACCCAGTATAGCCCTTATTTAAAAACTTTTTTTGGAAAATTAAATCACATATTCATATGATAATAGAAAAACCTAAAACATTTATACAACTCCTTTTAAAAACTCTTAATATTTGACGCGCATAGATTTATAAGTCACAGATCAATGCCTCAAAAACCATAATTATGCTTCTACTCTCATGGATTTCAATTGCAACAATCATTTCGGCTCGGCCATGCCTCTATGCAATCTGCGTGGAAACAATGATAGCATTCTGGTATTATTCTCGCCCTTTCTCCTTCCATGAATTATACCAAGCAAATGGGGCAATCCATTCCTGTGAAGGGCGATCCCGTGTAGTGCATAGTCACCGGTAGTGCTTTTAAATTGAATTTCTTGCTTCTATTTTGATCTCTTTCGACACCAACTACATCGTTTAATGGCTAGAACACCCCTCGCCATCGTCTGCAGAGTAGCCTACAAAGAAGCACGGCATTGATCCACAAAGCACACAGGGTTGAGCAGAACAATGCCACGATGATGGTCACTAAACTTGACCAGCAGAGTGTTGTATTAGTATTAGCCAAGTCGGGAGTTAGTAGGAGCATTTCACGTCTGGGAATTGATGCCAGAGGTCAGCGCCACACTACAGCCTCAGAGAGTACTGCAGTCAGGTACGACTTGGCTGATGATGCAGGCGCGTGATGATACATGGATGGATGGACTCACTGAGCTGACAGAGTCTTAATGATTATGTAGCTCAATGGTTAGCTCTTGCCATTGAGCACATGAAACCGCATCTCCAACCAAGCCTGTTGAATGGCCATTACTTTGTCACTATTATGGAGGATCCGCAGACATGAGAATCAGTTGCTCATTGATTTTCAAACAGTCGGGGAAATGATCTTGATTTGCTCTGTAACACCCCGGTTTTGACCCCGTTGCATTAAATGTATATGATGTATATATTGTAAATAATCATGGTGCAGAGCTAAACGCCAAGGCCCCACCATCGATTGGTTATGCTATGTTTCGGGTTGAAATTGTCACCGATGGCATATCGAGGCATGCGGCATACATATTAAGTTTTGTCATCATGTAAATATACATCTTTAATTAAATGAACCCAACCAGCTATGCTCACTGCAACCATAATGAAAAGGGCATGATTCTCACAAGGATAGGGGGGGGGGGAATTGTCAAACCTTGAGCCATGAGAAAAAATCCATCTGTCACCACCCTGTTTGATTGCTCATCTCCCTTGTCTTATCCAACCACCACCATTAAAAGTTCTGCTGTTAGTTGGGGCAGTTATGGCTGGGAATGGAGTGCGGTAGGACTGTCATTCCTTGCCCACACGCACACTCCACCAGCAGGTTGACCCTCATGTTGACAAGGAAAAAACACCATCGCCATCACTCGAGCGGACTCCCCATTCTCTCCATTGTCACTCATCCTCACACAGGGAAAGAACGTTCTGTGTCTCACGCAGGGGATCTTTTTTGTTTGTTTGTTTCTGTTTGGTCTCACACAGTTAGGAAGAGGGAGTCATTTCGGATGTCATTCACGTTTTCCACAGAGTGGTATCTAGCGTGTTTTCCATCTGAATTCAAGAGGTCTGATGTAAATCTTCTCTCACGCACTGGGTTCTGAGCTGTTGTTACTCACACAACAAGCTGGGGGCCGCTCGGTCACTGTCACCCACAATTTTTCTTGTGGAGAGCCATTTTCACGCTCAGGGTCTGTGTAAGTTTTCCCTGGTGGCCTTGCTATGCAGAACGGGCTGTGTTCCCCACGTTTGTTGGTTGTGTATGCTTTTACATTTTGGGACTGTTGTAGGTCATTTTGGAGTCATTTTGGCCACGACAGGGCCAAGAACGACTCAGGAGTTGTTACTCCCTATCCAAGTTGTGAATCGCTTGGGTGACTGCGTGTATGCAGTGGTTGGTCTTCGGACTGTGTTGGAAGCAGGGATGGGGACTTGGTTTGCTTGATAAACCTGGTGTGTTTGGAAACCACACAGACAGAGCTAGAGGGCTGGCTTTCTTCTCCACAACCCCTGAATAGCACTGGAAGGGAAGTCAGGGCCTAAGGGACTGTGTAACAAAGAAGGGACTGATTCCTTGTGTTGGGTGTGTCTGGGTGTCTTAGAAGTCAGGCTAGTTCTGGTGTAGGTGTTCCTAGTTCTGTAATGGGCTCACCAGCTTAATATTTATCCTTTCCCAGCTCCTGGATGGGCTGATAAACCTGACCATGTTGGCTTGGTTGTCTTGTTGATGGCCTAATAAACCCAACTGTGTTGGCTTGGATGTGTTTTGCTGTACCCTTGGCTATGTGTAAGCCTGGTTGTTCCTTATTCCTTGGGGAATCACGCCCAGCTTCGGGGTGGCAGCGTGGATGAGAGATTAAGGAGCACGTTGGCCTATGGTTGGGTGGAACGTTGCAGTGACATAGCTGGTTGCGGAACGAGTTCCTTATAAGATAAGTAATCTTGTCTATTTTACTTCTGCAATTATATTTACTGTCAATGAATATGATGAACATGTTGAATGCTTGTATGAACGCATGTTTGCTTCCACTGTGTGTGTGAGTGATATGTATCTGTGCATATTCTACTTCAATGCATTTTGTTTCAGCATTTTATGAATTCACATGTTCATGGGGCTAGTAGCCTGGATGGTTAACCCCATGGTAGCATCCTCTTCGTCGGTCGGAGGGTCAGGGACATTACAGTGTGGTATCAGAGCTCATGTTACAGCATGGGCCTGAATGAGTCATGAAAGATGCAATGACAGAGGTAGGATTTCTTTCTGCCCAGCAGAGATCAGAATTTTATGACAGAAAACTTCCACAAAAATTTGTCTAAGTGTTTGAACTGTTGATTCATCGAAACACTTAGTGGGACGGACTTCCGATGCAGCGGAGAGCTAGGCGAAAGCACACCCGACGGAGGACAGTTGGAAGAAAATTACGAAAAAATTTCAAGTTTTCATCGGCCGTCGGTGAAACTTAGTGGATGTGGGAGCCGCAGTTTCGGCGAAGATCAGTCGAAGACCGCAGAAACACCGGCTCGATGCAGTGGAAGAAATGCCCGATATTGACTTTCGGCACCAACGAAAGTTTGTTGTTCAAACCGTCGATGGACATTGGCAGAAAATAGTTGATCGAGCGCCCACCATTGCGAATGACTAGACCACTATGCTCCCGACGGGTAAGGCCTCCGACCGTCAATGCCGTAAAGAAAGTTTAAAAAAATTCTAAGGCCCAAAATCGTCAGCTATCAAAAGAAGATAGTGCTTCGTGCGTCCACCGTTATGGAAGCCTAGAGCACTAGTCTTCCGACTGGGAGAAGCTCCGACTGCCGATGCCGATCAAAATAAGTTCACCGATCGAAAAGCATTAGCGGATTGGATCGTCGATCGGGAAAGGATCGAAGATGATGAGCTGCCGTTGCGGCTGCTGAATGAACTAACCCACCGATGCTTTAGTCTTCCACTCGTTGATGCCAAGGTGTTAGTGGATTATGGAGCCAACAGAGTTAGCGGAAGGTGGAGAAAGTTTTCGCCGACAAAAGAAGAGAAAAATTTTCAAAAATTGTCTAAGTGTTGAGGCCATCGGTGATCGACGATGGTTAGTTGTTTGGATCGGCGGAAGTTCGTGGTTCATACGCCCACCATTTCAGAAGCCTAGAGCACTAGCCTTTCGATGAGAAGAGACTGTCGATGCCGATCAGGTTAATACCTCAGTAGATTTGGCTGCCAATCGGAAGAAGATTGAAGATGATGGGCCACCGTTGCGGCTACTGATGGAACTATTTCACTTACACCTAGTTAATTCAGTTGCCGATGAGCTACATCGGATGAAGTTAGTGGATTGAACGTCCACCATTGCGGCTAGCTAGTGAACTATCCTTCCGACGGATAGAGGCTTCAACCGTCGATGCCGCAGTGATTAGTACTTTTGACAGCTAATGAGAAGAAAATTTTGAAAATTTTGTTTAAGTATAAGGTCGTCGAAAAGTTATTGAGGATTGGATCACCGATCGGAAAAAGTTTAATGAAGGTGACTCGCTATTGCGGCTGCTTAGTCAACTAGCCCTCCGACGCCGCAGCAACTAGTGCTTTCGACCGCCGATAGACTTTGACTGCGGAAGACTTAAGGAGGATAGTCATTGACATCGTCGATCGAAAGTCTAGACGATTGCTCGTGGAAGCCGAAGTAAGAACACTTTCCGCCATTGCGGCTGCTCAAAGGACTATGCACGCAATGCACAGTCAACTTGGTCGCCGATGCAGATCAGAAGTGTAGTTGTTTTGACTATCGCAGTGTCGAGAGAATAGCTGGGAAGAGGTTCGATTGGGCCTAAGGAAATTTGGGTTTTTCAGAAGAATTTCTCAATAGTTTTTCGAGCACTTTTCCACTGTCTTCAGTCGGTTTTCAGTAGATTTTAGCAGACTGTCCATGGTCACAGAGCTGAAAATGAAATAGAGAAAATTATGTGTTTTAGCATAATTGTTGTTTTATGAATTTCGAGAAGAAAAGGTAAGTAATTTTGATTTATATTATGCATCTGACAGTTTGCTACGAACACATTTGTAGAACTTTAGATAAATTCCAAGAGCAGTACTCCAGAAAGAACAGTGTGGTAAAGCCAGAGGTGGTTCAGTCATGAGAAGAGCAGTACTCCAGAAAGAACAGTGTGGTAAAGCTAGAGGTGGTTCAGTCATGAGAACCCATGATGGGTATGATGCTCGGGATTCTTATGAGCGAGCAGAAGATGCCATGGGAGAAAATGTTCGTAATGGAAATGATGACATAGAGTCTAACGGAAGGAGATTCCAATAGACATTGTCAGATGTTGCAACCACCATGAGAAGATTGATCAAAGCTCAGGAAGAGCAGCATCAGTTGAATGCTGCTATGTTGCAGAGTTTGACAGACTTGCAGAAAAAGATAGACTCTAGATGAGGTACAGCAAGACCAGAAGGCAATAAGAGCAGTACTAGGAGAAGGAGAAGGACTTCTAGTGGATCATCTAATTCTAAAGAATCCAGCGAGGATTTAGGTTCTTCTTCTCATAAAAGAAAAAGAAAGAGACACCATAGGGGTCGCTCTTGGGATGAATTTAAGAAAGCTAAACCTCCTACATTTGATGGTGAGGTAAAGACTGGACAAGAGGTTGAAGCTTGGCTTCTTGGTATAAAGAAGTACTTTCAAGTTCAAGATTATTCGGGAAACATGAAGGCAAGAGTTGCCATATTCAATCTGAATGGAAGGGCATCCATTTGGTGGGAACACTTCAAGCAAGTAAAGAGGATCAATGAACGGAGACTTAAGTGGAAACAGTTCAAGAAGTATTTCAAGCAGAAATACCTCTCTAACAGGTATTATGATGACAAGGTTAACGAGTTGCATGAGTTGAGATTGGGACAGCAGACCATGGAAGGGTATGCAAATAAGTTTTTGGAGCTGTTGAGGTATGTCCGGTACATCAGAGATGAAAAAGTGAAGGTCCAGCGGTTTCTGAGTGGATTACCTCAGTCTTACAAAGATAGAATTGAGTTTTATGAACCTAGAACTCTTGAAGAAGCAATAAGGAAGGCTAAGTATTGCTACGAGCAAAGCAAAGGTAAGTCGGATTACCGCAAGGCATGGAAGGACAAGAAGAATGAGAAGTTTGACCGAAGAAAGAAAGGTTTCAAACCTTCTAACTTCAGGAATCAGCAGAAGCAGCCATCCCAAGCTGCGAGTAAACCAGTTGGAGTGACAGGAGAAAAGCCTAAGGATCCACAACAGAATAGAGGGCCACTTCAATGTTGGAAATGTGGAGGACCCCACATGCGCAGAAATTGTCCACTCGAGAATGAGAGTGCAAGACCGGATTATAACATTCAAGAAGCAGAAACAGTGGGTCAAGTAGCAAGGGCAGTCCCTAGGATTTATGCAGCACTGGAGGACCGCCAGGCAGATCACCAGTCAACTATGGTTGAAGTAGCAGGTAAGATTGTTGAACAATCTATTTCTATTTTGATTGACCCTGGTTCTACTCACAGTTACATCACTCCTAGAGTAGTGGAGATTTGTGCTTTTAAGAAGGTCAAGCATAGAAAATCTTGGTTAGTTCAACTAGCCACTGGGACTAAAAGAAAACTTAGTGAAGTGGTGGAGAAATGTCCATTGGTCATGGATGGATGGGTCACTTGTGTAGATCTGAATGTTCTACCACTTGGTTCCTATGATGTTCTCATTGGAATGGATTGGTTAGAAGCTCACAGGGTAAAGCTTGACTGCTACAATAAGACTTTCGAACGCATGAATGCAGAAGGGAACCTAGTAGTTGTGAAAGGTATTCCAAAGGTGATTTCAGTACGGCAGGTTTCAGCAATGCAGTTGAAGAAGTTATGTAGGAAGGGTTTTCAGTTGTATGCAGCTCATATTTTGGAGACATCAGGAGATGAAACTCCTAGGTTGGAGGACTATCAAGTGTTACAGGAATTCAGGGATGTGTTTCCTGATGAGATTCCAGGGCTTCCTCCAAAGTGGGACATTGATTTCACAATTGAACTTGTTCCAGGAGCAGCACCAGTGTCCAAGACACCCCACAAGATGAGTACACTGGAGATGCTAGAGCTGAAGATGCAACTGTAAGAGTTGCTGGAAAAGAAGTATATCCGGTCGAGTGTGTCTCCTTGGGGAGCACCAGTTCTGTTTGTAAAGAAGAAAGATGGTACACTCAGGTTGTGTATCAATTACAGACAATTGAACAAGGTTACTGTGAAGAATAAATATCCTTTGCCTAGGATTGATGACCTCTTTGATCAAATGAGGAGAGCAAAGGTATTTTCCAAGATGGAATTGAGGTCTGGTTACCATCAGGTGAGAATCAAGGATGAAGACATTCATAAGATGGCCTTTAGGACAAGGTATGGACATTATGAGTTTGTAGTGGTACCATTTGGTCTCACAAATGCACCAGCTACATTTATGTGCCTTATGAATAGTGTCTTCAGTAGGTATTTGGACAAGTTTGTTCTTGTTTTCCTTGATGACATTCTTGTTTATTCTAAGAATGAGAAAGAGCATGAAGAGCATTTGAGATTGACATTGAAATTGCTCAGGGAGCATTAGTTGTATGCAAAACTAAGCAAGTGTGACTTCTATAGAGATAGAAGTCAGTATTTGGGTCACATTATCTCAGAGGAGGGCATATCTGTGGACCCTGAAAAGATTGAAGCCATTATGAATTGGCCTACTCCAAGAAATGTGACAGATGTAATATCTTTTATGGGACTTGCAGGATACTACAGGAGGTTCATTGAAGGATTCTCCAGAGTTGCACATGCCATCACTTATTTGCAAAAGAAGGGGATGAAGTTTGAATGGACATCGAGGTGTGAAGAAAGTTTCCAGCGGTTGAAGAATCTTCTCACCAGTGCACCCGTATTGAAAGTTGCAGATCCAGAGAAGGATTTTGTGGTGTGTACCGATGCATGCAGACAAGGGCTTGGAGGAGTCCTTATGCAGGACAACCACGTGATATGTTATGAGTCGAGAAAGCTGAAGGAACATGAGAAGAACTATGCCACTCATGATCTAGAGCTTGCATCCATAGTACATGCCCTCAAGATGTGGAGGCATTACTTGATGGGTAGAAGATTTGAGCTCAGAACAGACCATTGTGGTTTGAAGTATTTGTTTGATTAGCCTACTCTGAATGCTAGACAAGCGAGATGGATGGAATTTTTATGTGAGTTTTATTTCGAAATCAAGCACATAAAAGGAAAAGAGAATAAGGTAGCGGATGCACTCAGCAGGAAGATGCAAGAAATGCATGTGGCATCTCTTAGTATTTGCCAATCAGATTTGAGGCAGCAGATTGTTAGTCGTGTTGCTGGAGATGAATTGTATGAGCAAGTAAAAGACAAATTGCAACAGCAAAGTCTTGAGAAGAGGTATGCGGGATATAAATTGGAAGAAGATGGACTTCTTACTTATAGAGGCGGAATTTATATTCCAGATGTAGCAGATTTGAGGAGAGTTGTTATGGATGAAATCCATCAAGCTCCGTATTCTGGTCACCTAGGATATCAGAAGACAATTGCTACAGCTAGAAAGCAGTACTTTTGGCCAGGAATGAAAAGGGATATGGCTGAGTACATTTCGAGGTGTATGAAATGTCAGCAGGTAAAGGTTGAGCATCAATACCCTGTAGGTTTGTTGCAGCCTTTGCTAGTTCCAGAATGGAAATGGGAAGTTATTTCCATGGATTTTATTACAGGATTTCCGATGACCTGGAGACAACATGATTCCATCATGGTTGTGGTGGAAAAGTTGACAAAGGCAGCGCATTTTATACCGGTTAAGTCCATGCATAAGACTGATGACATTGCAAAGATCTTCATGAAGGAGATTTTCAAATTGCATGGATTGCCAAAGGCAATAGTCTCTGATAGAGATGTCAAGTTTACTTCCAACTTTTGGAAGGGGTTGTTTGCAGATTTGGGTACAAAGCTAAACTTCAACACTTCATACCATCCTCATATAGATGGGCAGACTGAGAGAGTTAATTAGGTGCTTGAAGACATGCTTCACATGTACGTGATGGACAAACCAACCAAGTGGGAAGATTACTTACACTTGGTAGAGTTTGCTTATAACAATGGACAGCAGGCATCCTTGGGGATGAGTCCGTATGAAGTTTTGTATGGAAGAAGGTGTAGGACACCAGTGACTTGGATAACCTAGTGAACAGGATTGTGCTTGGACCAGAATTGCTCAAGGAAATGGAGCAAGAGGTTGTAAAGATCAGGCAAAATCTGAAAGTAGCACATGATAGACAAAAAAGCTATGCAGATAAGCATAGGGTGAATAGGGAGTTCAGAGTTGGGGATCATGTTTACCTCAGAGTGAGGGCAAAGAAGAGTTCCTTGAAACTTGGAAGTTGTGCCAAGATGTCACCAAGATATTGTGGGCCGTTTGAAGTGCTTGAAAGAATAGGGCCAGTTGAATATAGACTTGCATTGCCTGCTATTACTAGAGCTCATAATGTTTTTCATGTTTCTTTTCTTAAGAAATATGTACATGATCCTAACCATGTGATAAATTGGGATGTGATTCAGGTGGAACCTGAGGGAGAGTTCCGAATCGAGCCAATGCGCATCCTCGACAGGAAGGTCACAATGCTCTGGAACCAGGCCATAGGTCAGGTAAAGGTGCAATGGGAGCACTACGGACCTGAAGAGGCTACGTGGGAGCTGGAGGATGCCATGCGATTGGCAAATCCATTTTTGTTCAATTCTGCGGAACACTGAGGCGATACCAGTGTAGCATTTTGTTAAAATTTTGTAAAGCACTGAGGACAGTGCTATTAAAGGGGGAGGGGAATGTAACACCCCTGTTTTGACCCCATTGCATTAAATGTATATGATGTATATATTGTAAATAATCATGGTGCGGAGCTAAAGGCCAAGGCCCCACCATCGATTGGTTATGCTATGTTTTGGGTTGAAATTGTCACCGATGGCATATCGGGGCATGCGACATACATATTAAGTTTTGTCATCATGTAAATATACATCTTTAATTAAATGAACCCAACCAGCTATGCTCACTGCAACCATAATGAAAAGGGCATGATTCTCACAAGGATAAGGGGCGGGGAATTGTCAAACCTTGAGCCACGAGAGAAAATCCATGTGTCACCACCCTGTTTGATTGCTCATCTCCCTTGTCTTGTCCAACCACCACCATTAAAAGTTTTGTTGTTAGTTGGGGCAGTTATGGCTGGGAATGGAGTGTGGCAGGACTGTCAGTCCTTGCCCACATGCACACTCCACCAGCAGGTTGACCCTCACGTTGGCAAGGAAAAACCACCACCGCCATCACTCAAGCGGACTCCCCATTCTCTCCACTACGCCATTCTGTCCATTTTCGCTCATCCTCATGCAGGGAAAGAATGTTCTGTGTCTCATGCAGGGGATATTTTTTTTGGTTTGTTTCTGTTTGGTCTCATGCAGCCAAGAAGAGGGAGCTGTTTCAGATGTCATTCATGTTTTCCACAGAGTGGTATCTAGCGTGTTTTCCATCCAAATTCCGGAGGTCTGATGTAAATCTTCTCTCACGCACTGGGTTCTGAGCTGTTGTTACTCACACAGCAAGCTTGGGGCCGTTCGGTCATTGTCACCCATGATTTTTCTTGTGGAGAGCCATTTTCACGCTCAGGGTCTGTGTAAGTTTTCCTCGGTGGCCTCGCTATGCAGAACGGGCTGTGTTCCCCACATTTGTTGGTTGTGTATGCTTTTACATTTTGGGACTGCTGTAGGTCGTTTTGGAGTCGTTTTGGCCACGACAGGGCCAAGAACGACTCAGGAGTTGTTATTCCCTATCCAAGCTGTGAATCGCTTGGGTGACTGCGTGTATGCAGTGGTTGGTCTTCGGACTATGTTGGAAGTAGGGATGGGGGCTTGGTTTGCTTGATAAACCCGGTGTGTTTGGAAACAACACAGACAAAGCTAGAGGGATGGCTTTCTTCTCCACAACCCCTGAATAACACTGGAAGGGAAGTCAAGGCCCGAGGGACTGTGTAGCAGAGAAGAAACAGATTCCTTGTGTTGGGTGTGTGTGGGTGTCTTAGAAGTCAGGCTAGTTCTGGTGTAGGTGTTCCTAGCTCTGTAATGGGCTCACCAGCTTAGAATTTAGCCTTTCCCAGCTCCTGGATGGCCTGATAAACTTGACCATGTTGGCTTGGTTGTCTTGTTGATGTCCTGATAAACCCAACTGTGTTGGCTTGGCTGTGTTTTGGTGTACCCTTGGCTATATGTAAGCCTGCTTGTTCCTTATTCCTTGGGGAATCATGCCCAGCTCGGGGATGGCAATGTGGTTGAGAGATTAAGGAGCACGTTGGCCTATGGTTGGGTGGAACGTTGCAGTGACGTAGCTGGTTGCGGAACAAGTTCCTTATAAGATAAGTAATCTTGTCTATTTTACTTCTGCAATTATATTTACTATCAATGAATATGATGAACATGTTGAATGCTTGTATGAACGCATGTTTGCTTCTGTTGTGTGTGTGAGTGATATGTATCTGTGCATATTCTACTTCAATGCATTTTGTTTTAGCATTTTATGAATTCACATGTTCATGGGGCTGGTATCCCGGATGGTTGACGCCATGGTAGCGTCCTCTTCGTCGGTCGAAGGGTCGGGGACGTTACATGCTCCAAGGAGGTAATTTCCTCCATATTATTTGTAGCTTGTGTTATAAGATTGGGAGAAGTGTGATGTGTCTTGGTTGTGATAGATTGAAGAAATATAATTTGATTTACATGTTGTTATATCTCGATGGGGGACATTTATAAATAGCTCAACCCTATTAGTTTGCTTGTACCAAATTTTAATTTAAAAAAAAAACTAATGTTTAGCTTTACAAAAATTTTAAAATAATTTTTTTTTTCAAAATATTTGATTGGTTGTTTAATGGGTGACGTCCGCATTGGAATACAGTCTTCAGGCGTAGGCGGCGTAGGTGATGTAAGCAAGAATTAAAGGGTTCATACAAATCGTCCACTTGTTTTTATTAATCTCCATGGATCGTGTATTAATTGGAATATAAACTCCATCAATCGTGTATCAACAACATAAAGATAACCCTGCATAAGGATACCTTGCACAGTCACCAAGATTGCGTGGGGGATTTTAAAATAGACATCAAATCAAATTGGGTGCCTTGCACCATGACACGAATTCCACGTGGCCTTTCTAAAATAGAGCTATTGAATTTTTTTTTTAAAGTTCGCGAGGGGGTACATGACGTCTCCAATCCTCCAGCATCAGTGGTGGCGGAGGTGATGTAGGGAAATGAGTATCGATTGTCAAGGATGTGAAGAACCAATTGTCAAGCAACACACACACCAGGTCGTAAACAATCAATGCAAGCCATTAAGATTGATCCTACTATGTTTGCCTTGGGAATATTGACAGGTTGTTGCATTAATGAAGTATCTTGATTCAATTGATTTGGCAATTAACCTCTGGTACGCCTGGTATAATATCCATACTATGATGTGTACAGCCAATACGAATGCCAGAGCTACTATTATCACCGCTACAGAATACTCTTTTGTATATATTTCTATTGTGTCGACTGATCTGGAGGGAGGTGTGCCCCAGATCGCCATTCATTATCATCTGCAGCTTCCCAACCCTAACAACGTTGTTCATTCCAATACAAAAGTCGAGTCATTACTAGCAGAGAGGAATTCAAAGAAACTTGGTTTCTGCATCCAGTTTTGTGACTAGAAATGTAGAGCCTTCGGACGTGAATTTCAGTGAGCGTCTTACAAAACGCTCTACAGCGGTTTTTTTTCCTCCTGTGTCCTGGTGCATGAACGTCCGAGACTTGAATTGTTGGAGTTTGAAGCCCGAATGTTCGTTAGCAAACTGTTGATGTTTGTTGAGAGTGGATTTGAGCCTACTGAGCAGAGCTTTACAGCAATGGTGGAGTGCCAGAGCTTGTCTTGAGTTGTACATGCATACTTGCTTTGAGTAATTAGTGAGACATGGACCCTTGCCATAGCATTCTCTGTATAAACTAACGAAAGCTCGTTGAATGCATCAATTCTTGCAAATTCTAAGTGTAGGAAAGCCTTGCGATAGAAGAACATAGTATTCCCTCTGTGGTTTTCCATTTCTTGTGTCCAAGATGGCATAATCTTCTACCAAGAGGAAAAGAAGTAGCAATAAGGGCTACCTTGGAGTTCTTCCAAAGAAGAAACCCAAACCCAAGCCTGAACCTGAGGAGAACAAATTCATGTTCAGGGTTATGCTTCCTAATGGTTTGAATTTAACTCTAAAGTTGGAGGATGTCGATGAAAAGATGTCGGTCATCAAGTTTATAAGGACTGTTAGAATAAAAGCTAAGAAATAAATAATAGAAAAGGGGTTAAGAAAGATCCATTGGGGTCCCCAAGTCTATGTGGAAGATGCAATGGGTGAACGAATTGAAGATGGCAACATCATATGCAATGATTCTCACAACAATCCCATGATCGTAGTTTTGCAGGTTCATCCCTAAACTTCCTCCCCCAAACTATTTTTTAGGTTTTTTGGTAAGTCAAAATGTATTTATATGTGTGCTACAAAAGCATTCCATATTTAAGGATTGTGGGCGTCAACATTTTCCCCATATTTAAGTATAGAGTTTCCATGCCGAAAACTATAGAAGGAAAATTGGGATCCATATTCGTATTGGCTTTTTTATAAGTTCAATTTTCTTACCTTTATTTACTTGATCTTTTTTCTTTTTAACTCCAGCAATTTATCTACTAGCATATGATCGTTCGTAAGGTGATCGTAAGTAATGCAAGTTGGGCAAGAAAAGAATGCAACAGACTTAACGAAAAGGCAGTAACAAAGTGAAAAGCGCCCGCGCCTTCTTAACGAAGTGAATTGCAAAGTAAGCTTGTAAAAAGAAAGGGTTAGCTGTTGATAGGGGTTCTAACTGAAAGGGTATGCATGTCCTCTTCAAACATGGTTGGCTAGGACTAGTAAAATACAGGGTATGTCTGATACCTCAAGCTAGTAATAATAGTAAGTAAATGTCCAAAGGTAGGGTGTATCAAGAATATAAATCGTAAAGTAAATAAGGAAGGAAAATCCTCATATTACATATATAACGAATCTAAAAAAGAAGTCTATCGAAAAGCATGGGATATTGTATCTATATATTATGTATACAATATTATGCTTGCAAGGCTGGGCCTTTTCACGTTATTAAAAGGGTAGGCCTATTAAATTTTCCTGTCCTGGGGAGACCCGAAGGGATCGATGGGGAAAGGGGAGGTTTTAAAAAGACAAAAAGAAAAGACTCCTTCCTCTGTTTTTTATTTATATTGTTTGACAGGATGGTGGTAAAACAATGTCCACACATTTCAGGTCACAACCTTTTTATATGTGTATTTAATATTATTATGTCTTAAACTTTAAATTTTGTGTACTAGATATATTGATTGTTGATTTCCTTCGTAGGACACGAGGAATGTGACTCCAGAACCACATCTCTTGGTGGAATTACCCCAAAAATACACTTTCCAGACAACATTAGCTGATTTAATTGTATGCCCATTTTTTGATTTCATAGAGTATTTTGATATTTTCCATGCCTAGCAAAATGGCCACTTGTGTATGGGTCTAGGAATGGATTATTTATTTAATTTATAAATTTAATCTCCAGCCAACACAGTGGTTTTCCTTTATTTATTTTCCTTTATTTAGGACAATCTTTACAAGCAGTATGGGTCAATGCACCTGGGGAAAGGTGATTGATAAGGTAAGGGTTCTTGCATTGCCTACATTCTCTCTAGGCATTAATATTTTATATGACTTGGATGTACCTATCGTATAATATAACTTTTCTATTTCATTTCTAGCCTCTTCATCTTGCTTCCTATCCAATGTTTGTATATAAACATAAAAATATCAGACTTAATTGTCTTTGTTGTGTTCTTGTTGTACAATTCCCTGCTTTTAGCACTCTTTTGTTCTCTTTGTGCATTGCCCACCTCTATTTGTTAACCGCTTGACCTTTATCAGAACTGTTTGTTTTCAGCTTTTGGCTCCATAAAATCAAACCCAAGGACATTGAATTACAGAGGGCAAGTCAAATGATAATTTTTCATTTTACAGAATTCCCCTTATTTAAGTTCATTTGGAAATAAATAAATGAATTTTAGTGAAATAAATTGACAATTCATTCATAGAAAGAAAGCCCAAATGGTAATAGAATTGAATTCCATATCCCAGTTTGTAAGTTATAGATTATCTATAGTATACAAAAAATATAACCACAGTGCTTAATGAACATCATCATTGTTTCGTATGGATACATCATAAAACCGAGAGTGGCCAAGATAGGGAGCCAAATCTAAAGCGATTATTGCACGAGATAGAAAGCAAAGAATTTACATTTATAATGAAGATTAAATTATGGGACGTCTTCAAACCAAGCTTGACCTTCTCGGACTACCATTGTAACTCTTACAACAAAAAAATGCTCAGAGGACATATTTGAGGACGTACCTGGCATTGGATTTCCATTCAATCAAGTGGATGTAAATACCTGTTCACGCAGTGATTAATATGCAATAAAAACAAACTGGAGTTAACACCCATTCTTCTTATGCTTGCAACAAGGAAATGATAAAGCTCTAAATGAATCAAGTAAATATTTTGAAAAGTTTTCTGTTCTTGCCAAGTACCTCGACGGTATTCTCCCCACGTAGCTTGGAATTCTCAGACCCAGAGTAAACTAAGAGAGTTCCAAACGCTCCGAGAGAACCCTGATTGCTTTACTATAACCATGACCAGGATTAGTTTATTGAATGTAAATAAAGGATAAACCCAATGTTACCGTAGGTATACCTGCACAAAAGACTCCAAACATGTGGTTTCAATATCCATGGTTTCTCTTGTCAAGAAAGGAAAAAGATCGGTTTCTCTCGTCAAGAAAGGAAAAAGACTGAAAACCTTGGCCCAGTACTCCTCGGTTTTACATGAAATATCAGACCAAATGGAAAATGGCATATGACTGCTAGGAACAATCAGCAATTAGAATTATTGAGGGCGATCTGGTTAATGTATATACTCCTTTGCCTTGATGTTTTCCAAAGAGTCTATGGACAAATGGCTGAACAAAAGTTCCAAGTGGAGTAATAGCAAGCCAGATGCCCCAAATTTGATGTTGGAGCATGTATACGCATGCAAGATTATGTAAAAATAATGCATGCCAAATCCCAAAGACCAACTCAATAAATGAATTATTATATATTATGATACGTGTAGTGTTTTCTAAACAAAACCCAAAGCAGCAAAAAGCTGGTATAGGCAGTGTGGTTGTGCCTGGTCAGTTGACTAGCGTGGGGATAAAAAGAGTAAATTTAATTAAACTCACATGAAGGCTGTTTTCCTAAATGAAGTTGGGATGGGATCAACATAGTCTAATAATTTATCATCTCTGAAACCAAAGTTGCAAAACAATGGTATAGGTATGGTGGTTGTGCCTGTTTAGCCGACTAGCATGGCCATCAAAAGAGTAAATTCCATTGAATCCAGTGTTCCTCCTATCAAAAAGTTCCAACTGCCAAGATTATATAATCTCGGATTTGAGAAAAGTTAGGTTTTTCTTTTCTAGTCTCGTTGAACTCATAAGGCAATCCCATAATTTATTTATGATGATGTACTTTGTGAAAATGCATTACAAATATATTTAATTATGTAACCTAAATTATTTATATGATCTTTTCTTAATATTTGATATATTTGTATATATATATATAATTTAATTATAATGTTTTGCTTGTATTTAATATTTTGTATATTTATTTCAAAAAATTAATAAAAATATAATTTTAATCTTTTTACATTTCAATTATTAAAAATATTTTATTATTTAAATGACAACAATATAATGAAACAATCTATACCTATTTTGAAATGATTATTAGTTTTATTAAATGTAAAAAAAACACAAACGCAAAAGTACTTTTCAGGCCACTATCAATGGATTAATCCAATTTGACGAGACTTATGAGTCTTTTATATATCACATTTAACATTTAAATTCAAAATTGCTTCTAAAATAGGATAGTTGATATAAATATCTTTAATTACTATATTGTTTATTAAATAAAAATGTTACTTGTATTCAAATATTTTTTAATTCCTGACCTAAAGGTTCAAGTTAGGTATATATTGACTATAGTGGGAGAGAGAACGGGTATCTGGAGTTGTTAAATCATGTCAGCTGAGATTAGTCACATGTCTTCCAATTATATGTATTAATTTGTGTTGTCAAACAAAGTGTACCACATTTCCTATGAGTAATGGTTCTGAATATCACGAGTACTCTATGAGTAAGTTATTTCAAACACAAACATATAGCTTTAATATATTTATGAAGATTTTACCAGAATAAAGAAAATTATTTTTTTAACAATGCATAAATATTTTTTCAAATCGTGTTTTTCTATTTTAATTGGCATAAACCAAAATAATAAAAAAATTATTCAAGTTTTAATATAATTTAAATGAGTTTTAAATTTTAATATATTTTTGTAATTATGCAATGTCGGGGACATTGCCACCTCGCGGATTTTGTCTGATAATTGTAAGAGTTTATAATAATGACAAAAATCAAAGTAAGGCTAGTTGTTTTTTACTAATCCTAATCTCCACCACGAAAGTTATAGGAAGAAAAACCTAGAAGAAAAGCATAGAATGTCATTTTGCTTTACATCCAGGGCTAGTTGTGTTACTCTCAATCATATGCTTCCAACTTTGCTATACCTCTCACTAGATCCTTGTCAAATGTTAATTCTCAACCATAAAATACGTGAAAATAACTATTCCAAATACGTAGAAATATTTTGGAAATAAACACAACACAAAATATGCAAATGAGGCATTTTAATTAAGGATAAGTCCACAACTATTATATATATGTAAAGGTTTTGGTTATGAAAGAATTCCTAGTTTTTGCTCAACGGAATTTGCATATATTTAACCTAAGAGAATTTGCATAAATATATGCATGTCAAATTGATTAAATAGCTTTAGACTATAGTACACGATGGCAATACTATTTCGAAAGTATAATTTGTTTTGATATTTTAAATCAACAAACAAAATGTTTTATATTGTTTTTAAAATGGCTCAATAAATCTAGCTTATACACATCATCTCATTCAAAAACAAGGTCATCGATGGAAACATCAACCTCCTTCCAACCTATCTCCTTGATTTTGATTTCTTATGTGATCAGAACTAGGATTTGTATGGAGCCAATCCCCCCAAAGGTTAAGCTTACAAATATTCATAATCACAAAAATGAAACTTCCCTATAACATGGACCTAAAGTAATTGATCCCTATATACATGAAGCAATGTGGTAACATACATGGGCTATATACATTTTAAGCTTTATTCGATTATTTTTCGAAGTGATTATATTAATGGATCCAAGTTCTTTAGTTCTCAATAATCAAATGGCAGCTCATAAATGCTATAAAATATTTCATAACTTCTCAAATCAATAGTCATTTTGTTGATAATCTCAAGCCTTGTGTTGAGGATTTATTTTCGATAGTTATTGTTAAATGACCATTAAAATTTGCAACAAATATAATAAATTGTATTAAAACTTGGACTTTTTGTTTTAAACATTATAACATTGTAAAGACTTTATGAAATAAGTAGGTCATGATTATATTAAAACTTGGAATTTTGTTTTAACATCATAACAGTGTAAAGACTTTATGAAACAAGACTGCATAGTGATGCATTCCCTGTCGAGGGAGTGTATTAGATTGCATAGCTTTGTGGAGATAAGTTTGGTAGGTTGGAAACCAATTGGGATCACATTAAGGAAAACAATTACTAGTTAACAATCAAAGTTTAAGAATATTTGGCATAACAAAGAAAGACGTGGCGACGACAATGACGCCCTGTCATCCAGCTTTTACTCGCAAGATTGTTGAACTTTACATGTGTATCATGGCAATGACAATGACAACTTAACCACGAATAAATTTATGTTTCATTGTATTCATGCTTTGCAAAGTGTGCACCGGTGCACATTGATAATATATCCATTATAATAATAAAAAATCCTGGAAAAAAAGGCGTAATTTTAAAATTTAGTTTGTTCATTGACTCAATATTGTTTATCCTTAAAATAATAATATTTATTTAGTTTATCAATGTATCATTAAAATAATAATATTGTTAGTCTACAAGTTAAAGTGCACAGGTATTTTTTTCTTCTCTGGTTCGGTTTGGTTTTGCTGAAGCCTGGTTGTTCGTGGTGGAAGCTCTTTAGAGGTTTCTCTAAGTCAATAGTTTCTCTTGGTTTGGTCTGGCTTCCAATTCGGGTCCTTCTCTCTGTTGGGAAGGAATGCTTGTGTTTCTTGGCCATTTACAGTGTTGTTAGGAATTTTAAGCTTTGTTAACTTTCTTTGGTTGATCGGCATCGTTCCAAGTTTAACATTCTAGTTCTTTCATGGTGGATCTTTGATGCCGCATTCTGGAGATTTTGTGAAGGATCGTTCCGAACTCTTTTGGTGGAGGATTGTCACTTTTTCATCCCAGTGAAGGTGGTTTTGGTCTTCTTTTGTGCAGGATCGTCTTCCTTGCAGTATCGTTTCTCTTCCATGCCCTTTGAAAGGCTCATTGTTGTTCGGTTCCTCGTGGATGCTTGAGCTTGAGATTGGAGTTGTTGGAATTTCCTCTTTTGGAATTTGATCATTCTCTTGATTGATTATTTTTTCTTGGGGCTTTTCCTGCTGGTCTCGTCTCTGTTAATCCTGGATTGTGAAGTTTTGGAAGCTTCTCTCAACCTGCTCCTCTTTTTGCAGGTTATATTTTGGTGAAAGCCTTGGTTTCGAATTTTGCAATCCTTCTTTTGCTGGGTTGATCTGGTTTAGGGTCTCACTGAAAATTGGTGGTGGAGTCCTCATGAATCCTCGTAGGGTTCCTCCACTCCCTCTTCCTCCTGATCTATAAGCTTTTAAGAATTTGATTGCTTCTTGTGGAAAGAGGAATGGGGGAGGTTCTCAAAAAATTGTTAAGAAGGTTGATATCCCATCAGTTGAACTCCCTGCTGAACGGACCTGTCGCTCGACACTTAATATGGCTGAACTAGGGCTTATTGGCCAATTATCTTGCCTCTGGCCTTCCCCTAAGGCAACCGATGGTTGGGTGCAGGGAAAATGGCGGCCTCTAGTTTCAGAAGATATCCATAGTCATTTTGTTAGAAGAGGTTTCTTTGTGTTTGTTTTTGACTCTGTGGAGGATCGAGATCTGATCTTTCGGAATGGCCCATACTTCATGGGTCCTCGGGGTCTTTACTTGAATAAGTGGATCCCTGACTTCGACCCCTCTCAGGATGTTCCGTCTGTTGTCCATGTTTGGGTAAGGCTTCCGCACCTCCCTTTGCATTGTTGGAATTTAGAATCCCTGGAAATCATTGGGAACAAGCTTGGAAAATTTATTGACAGGGTTGAGAGGAAATATCAGTTTTCTTGTGCAAGAATATGTGTAGAGGTCGATTTGGAGACAGGCCTTCCCGAAGCAATCCAATTAATAGTTGCAGAGTGGTCTTATATTCAGGAGTTGGATTATGAGCAAATTCTGTTTAAATGCAGATTTTGTCATGGTTACGGGCATTTTGCTCAAAATTGCAAAAAACGATTAGAAAAAGTCGTCATAGTTGAGAAAGAAGATCAATGGATTCAACTCCAAAAAGGAAACTCCAATCAGGGTTCTAGAAAGAAAGGGAAATAAATTAAATCTATGACAAGCATTCCTGTAGTTGGGAAAATTCCTATTTCATATCAAGTTGTTGACATTCCCAAGGCTCTTCCTAATCCCTTTTATGTTTTAAGTTCCTCTGAAGCTATCCTTGAAGAAGGTGAAATGGTGCATTTAGATGTGCATGCTTTGGTTTCTGATGAAAATACTACTTCAAAGGATCAAGTTGGTCCTTCATTTTTGAACCCTTCCTTGGTAGGTAGCTCCCCTCTTTCCCCTCTTAAAGATGTTAGCTCTCCTCCCTCTTATGCAGACATTGCTTGGAAGAAGCAAGGAGTTAGATCTGGTTCTTCAAAAGATGAATCTTTTGAGCAGTCCAAAAAAGGTAGAAAGTCTAAAAAGGAGATTCGGGAAGAAGAGGCAGAAAGGCTTAAGACACAAGGTAGTCAGGCCACTATAGAAATGTCATACAAAAGGAACAAGAGAAACAACCCCCCTAAGGGAGTAATTACTCCCTCTCCTTTGGGTAAGTAATGTAAAAAAACTCTTGGAACTGTAGGGGATTGGGAAACTCAACTAAAGTCGAAGTTGTTAAAGATTTATTGAAATTGGCCCCTTCTGAAATCCTATTGCTCCAAGAGACCAAAATATAGGGGGAAGCTCTCCTTCTCATTAGTAAAAACAAATGGAATCTTAACTCAGGAAAAACTGTTAGCTCCAGAGGTTCCTGTGGGGACTAGCAACACTATGGCGTGATGAAATTTTTTAGCTAAATAAATGGTATTCCACTCAGCACTAGATATTTACAGAGTTATTTCATTACTCCAGTAAGTCCACTTTTTCCCTGTTTAATCTATATGTCCCAGTTAAATCTATGGAAAAAAAAAGAGTGTTGCCTCTCGTTATCCGAATTTCTTGAGCTCAATTCTCCAGCAAACATTATTTTAGCAGGCGATCTTAATATTACTCTTCTCCGAATGAAAAGAAAGGAGGTATACATGGTAAATATCACCTGCAAGATATAGTTGAAGAATTAATTCAAGTTTGGGATTTGAACGATTTGAAACCTAAGATTGGTCGTTTCATGTGGTCCAATTATAGGGTGGGGGTCGCTAGCTATTTTTCCAGACTTGACCGGTTTCTCATCCACGGTTCTTTGCTGGATGGAAAATTGATTATTTCCTCCAAAATTCTTCCTAAGCTTTCCTCGGATCACCATCCCATTTCTCTGTTGTTTGAAAAAGAAGAAGAGCTCGGTCCTATTCCTTTCCGAATTTTCCCACTTTGGATCGAAAGAGATGGATTTATGGACACTGTTTATCAAGATTGGACCTAATTTGTTGATGGCTCTCCCAGTTTTGTCTGGGAACAGAAATTGAAGCAAACCAAAAATGTGCTAAAATTGTGGCTTAAAACTCCTCTCCCTTCTCCATCACTCGACATGAAAGAACGAGTGGTTGAGTTAGCTGCAATTCAATTTGGAATGGAAAACAATGATATTTCCTCTTCCCATATTGCTCTGGAATAGGTTTCCTAGTTCCATACTACTCAATCTTTCAGGCATGAGGAGGATCATCTCAGGTTAAAGTATCGAAGTCTCTGGCTGAAGGTGAGGGATAGGAACACTTCTTTCTTTCATCGCCAATGTAGAGCCAGTCTCTCCCGAAATCACATTTCGCAAATATATAATGATGATGGGGTCATCATTAAAGGTCAAGAATTACTAAAATAGTCAGCCAATATGCATTTTCAGATGTTGTTTCAAGATGATGGTTTTTTTGATGAAGAAGTGTCTAATGATTTCTTGAATAATGTTCCTTCCCTGGTTAGTAATGAGGACAACTATGATCTAGTGAATCCTTTTTCAGAAAGGGAAATAGTAGATGTCATTTGGGCTGTGGAGTCTGACAAAGCTCTTGGGCCTGATAGCTTTTCTATTCATTTTTTTAAAATCTGTTGGCCCATTACCAAATTCGATCTGCTGTGCATGGTTGCTGCCTATCAGAGAAAACCAAAAATGGGTGGGTGTACTAATTCTACATTTCTTTCCCTCGTCCCAAAAGAAGTCAATCCTTCTTCCTTCGACAGGTTCCGTCCAATTTCCTTGTGTAACTTTTCTTATAATATTATAGCCAAGATATTAGCTAACAGGTTCAAGCCCTTGCTAGGTAAGATGATCTCACCTCTTCAGGGGGGATTTGTCAAAGGCAGACACCTAGTGGATAATGTAATTAGAGTTCAAGAAGCTATTCATTCCATCTTTCTAAGGAAAGAAAAAGGCATGATTATAAAGCTAGATATGAAGAACACCTTCAATCGAGTAAAGCTTCCCTTCCTCTATGATGTTCTGCTCTCTTTTGGTTTTTGCCCTGAATTTGTAAATTTGATCAAAGCTTGTACTTATAAGTCTTGGATAGCACCATTAGTCAATGGTAGACCTACTGATTTCTTTAAAGCCAGTAGAGGCCTTCGTCAAGGCTGTTTGATGTCTCCCTTCTTATACATTTTGATCGTTGAATCCCTCAACAGAAAACTCTTAGTTGAAAAGGAAATTGGGTTTTTACCGGGTATTAAGATTGCTAGGGGAGTAGACCCTATCAATCATGTTCTTTTTGCAGATGATTCCCTTCTTCTAGGAGGGGCCTCTTTGATGATTGCTTGGGCTTTCAATGTTATCCTTCAAAATTTCTTCCAAAGCTCAGGAGCTTTGAGAAATAAAAATAAAAGTGCAGTATACAGATGGAATGTTGATCAATTGGCTCTTCTCCAAATATCAGACTTTTTTGGATTCCCAGGTTTTGTCAAGTGGGAAAATATTATGTATTTGGGGCTTCCCTTAACTCTTGGTATGTCCCCTCCTTCTCTTTGGCTTGATGTGTTGGCCAAGTTAAAGGCAAAATTGCTTCTTGGGGTGGCCAGTGGCTTTCTAAGGATGGGAAATTGTTCTTGATTAAATCAGTCCTCTCAACATTTCTGGTTTTCCAGTCCACTCTGCTTCTTGCCCCAAAGTCGATCGATTGCAAAAATTTTGAGAGATTTTCTCTGGAATGGAGGGTTACGAGGGAAAAACAATATTCATTTGGTGAGATGGAAGGAACTTAAGCATCCTATGTCAGAAGGAGGATTACAAATTCGTGACCCTGGCCTTGTTAATTTGGCAATGACGAGAAAGCTGATTTGGTAGTTGTTTGTGGATTCAAAGCACCCTGTCAGTAGAATTTTTAGGATGAAGTATTTGAAAGGTGGTTCATTAAGAAATATCTCTTCTGCTAATACACCTCCAGGTTCAGCTATTTGGTACTCCTGTAGGAAAGGGTTTGAATTCTTCAGTCATCAGCTCTTTAGAGTTCCAGGCAATGGGATGAGGACTCTTCTCTAGGAGGATCACATCTCTGGAAAACCTCCCCTTTCCTCTGTCTTTCAGATATCTTAGATAAGGAATTGGTCCAAAAACAAAGCCATGTTACAGTTGGCTGACATCTACACTTGGGATATTGATGGATTTTGGTCAGGTTGGAGTTTTCCATATCTCCTAGCTAGACTTGATTCCCAAAAATCAACGTTGCTCTCTCTCCTCTCTAGCCTAGCTCTTGTTCACTTCTCTCAAAAAGATCGATGGGGTTGGGGTCATGATGGTGTATATTCAGCAGCTAAAGCTCTTAAGTTCCTTCAACCAACTCACTTGTTTAGTTTTTCTCTAGCGATCTGGAAAACTGTTTGGCATGCTTCTTGTCTGTCGAAGGTTAATTTTTTCGTCTAGTTGCTTTTGAAAAATAAGTCTTTGACAGGTGATAATCTTCTTAAGCGTGGCTTTTTTGGCCCTTTCTGCGGTTGCTTTTGTATGTCAGCCTTGGAGGTTGTCGATCATCTCTTAGTGGATTGTGTTTTCTCTAGAAAAGCTTGGGCCATGGTTCTTAATGGTGTTCAATTAACATTACCTCTGCAAACCTCAGTAAAAGATTGCTATTTAGCATGGCATGAACATCGTCGTTCAAAGAATAGTGCTGCAGTTCTTCACAAGTTTTCGCATTCGATTTTGAAATTCACTCTGTGGTCTTTATGGATATCCAGGAATAACTGTGTCTTTAACAACCAGCGGCCGATTTTCCAATTTGTAGCTTCCAAGTCCTTGGTGTGGATATCAGAGTCAATTGGATGCTCGCTGTCTTCCTTGCCTTCTTCTCTGCGATGGGGGTCCATTCCACATTCTGTGCGGATTTTAAAAACCTGTCTCGGCCCCATCCTGCAGGATTCGTGGAAGTAAAGAGGAATTTAATTCGTTATGGTTGAGCTCTCCTTCAGCTGTCATTTTTTTCGATGGTGCTTCAAAAGGGAACCCCGGGGTCTCAGGTGTTGGTGGCTTGGTTTTCTCTCTAGATAGATTGTCCTCTTTCAGGTTTTGTTGGAGGCTTGGCATCATGTCTAACAATCAGGCGAAATGTTACAACTTGCTTATGATGTCCCAGCTGGCTAAGGAGAAAGGATTCATGTTGGTTCAAATTTATGGTGATTATGAGATTTTGATAAATGCTCTAAACTCTTCGGACAGTCTCAAAAATTTTTCCTTGAATGCAACTTTTCAGAGAATTAGGAGAATTTCGAAATAATTTGCTAAGTTTGATGCATTCCACATCCTCCAGGATTTAAATAATTCCGCAAATGCTCTGGCAAATAAGGCATGCCTTCTTCCTCCAGGATTTTTTAGTATCAATGGGGAGCCTAGTTCTTTTCATCCAATTCTGTAATCACGCAGTTATTAATAGGTTTTTTGGGTGATCCATTCCCTTTCTGAAATGTTTCTATAAGCCTCAGGCTATTTCCATTTTTGTAAAAAAAGGGTTGATTGGTTATTTCCAAAAAAGACCCGCTTCTTTCTCAATAAAACTATCTGTTTTTGTTAAAAAAATAATAATAATATTGTTTAACCATAAAAGTAATATGATATTTCAAGAGAGATCATTTGCTTACAATATTAGACATAAACACATGTTTGTAAAATTTAGACCAAAATGTACAATTTGAAATTAGTAGCAAGGCCATATCAATTTTATTGTAATAAACTTATCGCACCAAAAGGCTTGTGGTGATGTAATGCCTTTAAACCTATTTCTTGAAATAATTCAAAATAGATTTGAGAGCATGATCATGCTGGAAAAGTTCCTATTTGTGTATCCATGCAAGGAGCATAAATAAATATCTAATAGTGCAACTTTTGGACCAAAAGCTAAAATTTAAAATTAGTAGCAATGCCACAACAATTTTGGTAGAATAAACCTCTCAAGCTTAGCAATGAAAATATATTTTTGATGTAGTGCTCTCAAGCCTATTTTTTGAATTACTTCAAAAGGAATTTACAAGCAAGATTATGCTAAAAGGGGTCTTTATATGCTAAGCAAGGATTACTTGTTAAGTGCCAAAGAACAAAATAATATAGCTTGGATATCGTTGCTAGAAGCTATTGAACAGTCACGCATTGAGGGGTATGTTTCAAAGACCCTTAACTCGACTTTCCTTACCCTTATTTTGAAATGTAATAAGTTGGAATCCTTTATTGATTTTTTCCCTATACCTTTGTGTAATCTTGCTTATAAGGTAATTTCAAAGATTATTGCCAACATCTTGAATCCTAAATTAGTTGATGTTATTTCAAAGGATTAGTTTGGGTTCCATGAAAACAAGCAAATCCTAGAGGTTGTTGGGATTACCTACAAATGCTTGCATTCCATAAAGATGAATAAGTTGGATGCATTAATTCTCAAGATGGACCTTATTAAAGCATATGACAAAGTTAACCGGGTTTTTCCAAGATTAATCATTTTGTAGATTGAGTTGTATGTAGAGATCACAAATTGGATTGTGGCGTGTGTTACCTCTACAAGTTTTGTGGTCCTTATTAATGGTTCTCCATCGGACTTCTTTTCAGCTTATAGGGGCCTGAGGTAGGGATGCCCCTTATCCCCTTTGCTCTTCCTTCTGGTTATTGAGGGTTTAAGACTTTTGATTAATTGTGCTAAAAATGAAGGCCTTTTACATGGTATAAAGTTTTCTTATTCAATCTCTATTTACCCAACTTGTTCATTGGTGATGTGGTTATTTTCAGTTCAGGTACTATTGCGGAATGGGAATGGAAATGCTTTACTTCCATTCTTAATCTTTTTTGTTCAACTTCGAGTATGTTGATTAGTCCTGAGAAATCAGGCTTCCTTCGGCATGGGATGAAGGATGAGGTGGTGACTCAAACTCGGTCTTTTATGCCCTATAAGTTGGAAGACCTGGAGAGTGGTTTCAAATACCTAGGGTATTAGCTGAAACAAAATAACTATCGTATTAATGATTGGTGGTGGTTGGTTAAAAAGTTTGAAAAACGTATTTGTGACTAGTTGTATCATCTCCTTTCATTAGGAGGTGGAGTTACACTTATTTGTTATGTTTTGACTACAATACTAGTATACTGGATATCACTGGCTATCATTCATGCTGCTATTATGAAGCCTTTGAGAAAATGTTTCTTCAACTTCCTTTCAAAAGGTGTAGCCTCTAGTAAAAAAATTCATCTCGTCAAATGGGAGAAAATTGATAAACCTTTTAGCTTTGGAGGTTGGGACATTAAGAACCTTTATTGGTTTAGTATGGCGGTGCGCTTGAAAATCCAGTGGTTGGATTTATTTGGTAATGGATTGTGGACTTGGGTTATTAAAGCCAATAACTTATCCTTAATTCAATGGTTGAGGGAGGCTAAGAAGTTGGTTCAGGGATCCTCACTCTTTTGGAATGGATTTATGAGGTTTTTTCTTAGATCAACAAAGATTTGAGTTGGAAAGTGGGAAATGGATCTTCTATTAAAATTGGTGTGGATCTGATTGTTGGTCTTGAAAAAGACTCCTTTTTATCACCTGATTTGGTCTCTTACCTTAATGATCTTGGTTTTTAAGTGCTAGATCAGGTTCATAACTTGGGAGATATAGCAACCTCTGATTCTTATTAGCTTGATGCTACTAATTTTGTTTTGTGTAGAGTGATGTATTGAACTTTCGTGTAATGTCCTGTTGTCCACATCAATGGAATTTCAGAGTGAGGCTTCCTCCCCTCTACCAGAATAACAAGGGTAACTACAGAAGCTAGAGGCAAATGTGTGTTTTGTGGACTCAGTGCCTCGATGCTTGGTTAAGGTGCAAGGCAAGGTAGATGATCCATGGATCAATCTATGGCTACGAATGCATCCATGAACACATAATGGATGGAAATCGACTAGAAATTTGATTTTGTTTTAGCTTTTTTATGTTCATTGGAGATTTCTTCTAGCTTTTCCCATCCTGCACCGCCTTAATATGTCTAATCAAGTTATGTGATGGGAGACTATAAACACCTAATATGCATGTCCCACATTGCCTTAAGATATGCATTCAAGTGATGTGATAGGAGCACTAGAAGCACTCAATACAAATTTAATTTGTAGGTGTTGGGGAATGGGTTTGCTTACAACACGAAGACAAAAACAATAAAAACCTGCACATAACGATGACGAACACCCATTGTCGAAGCCTGCGAAGCGATTGCCAAGGAAAAGGTCATCACCCTGTCTGCCAAGCACATTACAACACATCAACATTTCTCATCATTGTTTTTTTGTCAAAAGTTGAAACCTTTGGAAACCAGAAAAATTTAACCCCTGCCATGTCAAATAATGCTTCAGCTCGATATATATATGTCGAGGGCATAATAAAGGCGTGGACCTAATATTTTAATGAGGGATAAAGTGGGTTTGGTCCAAATCACTTTAGGTGAAAGTCTAAAGTAAATTTTTTTATTTTCATAAGAGGAAAATGATAGGGCTTGTAGACTCATACTTGGATATGTGGACATTGTTGAGGGTTTTATATCCCATTTTGGACATTACTTGTTATACCGATTGCTTTGGAGAAAACCTTTGGAGGTTAATGTGCAAATCCGATTGATTGCTTGGTTGACATAACGAGTTGAAGACCCTGCATTTGAGGAGTCTTTGAGGTTGTCTTGTGGAAATTTCTTAGAGCGTGTTCTTTAAAGGGGCCTTTGGAGGTCATGTAGTATCATCATCAACTATTTGATCTTTGCTTGTTGTAGGCATTCTCCCTTTGTTAGGGGCACCATGTATCTCATCATTATACAAGTGGCATTGACTGCCTTATTTTATATCATTGTTAGGAATTGCTTGTTTGTAGTGGGGATTTTGTATTATTTTACCCCACCCTAGGCTATATATAAGAAAACATTGAATATTTTATTGTATGAGGAGTTTTATCCTCTCCTATAAATAGAGAGCCACTTCCTCATTTCATTTTCGTGTTTGAACTTCGAGATTTCTCTCCTTTTTGGAGCTTCAACGATATATATTTCTTATGCATTATGGTTCAAGGGTTCTTTCTATGTGGATCTAGTGTTGTTAATGTTTGAAGCTTCTTCTTTTTAGTTCTATGTTGCTACTTAAAGGATTGACGGTGGAATGTGTAAAGCTTTACAAACCTCTCAAATATTGATCCAGTTTAATAGTTGTGATAACTCTTGGAAGGAGGGCATCTTAAGCTCTTGGATTACACATTATCCTTTGATGGTTTGGGTAAGCATTTTGGAGCTTGTCTCACATGGCTTTGGTTCCCTTGGAAAGGGTTTCAAGGTTTATTTTTTCCATAGTCAATCTTGGGTGGTTATTATTTTTTATTGTTGGAGTTCCTTGTGGAATTTGAACCCAATTGTTATACTCAATGGTGATGTGGATTTTTTCCTAGTCCTAATCCATAATCTTCAAAGGAACTAGACCAATTCTTGAAAGACATTATTCTTGGCCTCACTTTCCATTTATTCACCTTGACCCCATTGCACTATTTGGATATTGGAACTCATCTCCAATCTTTCCATCACTTACTATAAAAACCCTGAAAACTCCAAACCCTCGTTTTACTAAGGCTACTCTTCCAAGTCACCTTGTGCCCTCATTGTCATAGCCTAGAAATTCTATCTAGGGATGCCCCCTTGAGTTGGAGAAGATCCAACCAAATATGTAGTGGTAGTTATCACGGTGACAGTGGGTAACACCTCTTAGGTTATTTCGGCTATAAACGATCTTTAGGGCTTTAACCTCAACTTGCTAATTTGCTTAGTAACATACAACAATATTTGAAGGAAGTTGGCAGGAATGAAAGTATAGTTGTATATGACAAGGGGATATAACTTATGTAACTCAACTATATGCATAATAAAAACTCCAAATAAGATATTTGAGTTAAGCATAAGAATTTAGTTCATAATGAGATAATTGTCTTTGCGTGGAAGTAAACCAAAACTAAAACCATGTGGATTTATTTCTTGTTTATGCATGCCTTCATGTTTGGGATTATATCGACTAGATGCATATTCAATGTTGAACACACTAGCTTTAAGTCTGCATGAGATAATAACTTCATACCTATTTAAATATAAGTTAACATATATTTATAACCAGTGATGTTAAATCTCTTTAGTATCTCATGTACATCATTGATTTTGTACATGTTACAACTTGAACTAACATGTGTGATTAAATCCCCAAAGAACATACTAGCCCAACTATAACATTGAGGTGTTACCCATTGTCACCTTCATAATCACCTATCCACACTTCCAGTTGGCTCTTCTCCAACTCGAAGGGGGCTTCCCTACATAGGACTGTTAGGCTATGGCAATGAAGGCACAAGGTGATTTGAAGAGTTTTCCATAGAAAAATTTGAGGTCCTTCATTGTAGCATACGTGATGGAAAGACCATGAAGACTAGTGTCAATCACCAGGTCAATAATGGAGTCTAAAGATAATCCCCTAAAGGACCTTATTTGTATATATTTCAATGGAACCTCTACAAAGCAAGACGTGTTCCTGCCTCAAACCATTTAGAATTCATGCATAATGTTACCAAGGAAAGATGGCTCTTTTACACACACCTCCAACCTTTAACCCTAGCTTATACCCTGAACTATGCAAATTTGATTCACAATCCCTCCTAAAATAGCCAAACCGCATAAGACAAGCCACAAGGCTAAACCACAAAATAAACAAGATTATTCCACTTGAGAAAACTTACCCTTTAAGTGAACTAGGTCAGATATCTTACAATGATAAAAGATGTATATTAATTAAATATTCAACCAAACAATAAACCAATAACAAGAAATCATTCACACTTGAAAATGCTCCATGAAAAGGTATGTCAATTAAGCTCCAAAAGAGAGAGAGAGAGAGAGCTCTCCAGATACAACCGTGTCAAATGAATGAGAAGGACAACCTTGATATAGTTTATAGCCCAAATCTCATCTTACAATGAAATACTATTTAATCCCTAGTACTAGCTTAGCAAATAATAACTAACCTCCACTAGTGATAGCAAACTTTTTAACTAAAACAATAATGAAGTTCAAAGCTACATATATAAATGCAAAATATATAAGGTCCTCTTTTTGCTGTCATGAATAAATGAATAAGTCCTTTTTTAACATCCTTAATAAAACACAAAAAAAGTGGTTATCTCCACTTTATTCATCTTAACAAATAATAAAGTAATGATGACATGTTTCACCAACTCGATAGAGCATACACATGTAACTAAGACCCCAAAGGTGGCACTCCAACAAAGATGGCCCATAGTTTGCTTGAAAATGGACCAAATCTAGTAAGCAAGGCCTTGACCTCAGCCATTGCGTGACTATTTTTGAGGTGTTAGTTTATCTAACCACCGAGATGAAAACCAAGGTGTTAAGGCCAAACTTGATAATGGAGTAGGATAATGATCTACCCAACAATAAGTAGAACTGTCATCATGGATAACTTGAGGATTTGAAGGGATTTATTTTCCCCCACAAGGTTGGTACCTAGGTCTACATCAAATCAACCATCAATCCCCACCGCTCGCTCCTAGCTTTAAACCCAAAATGAAGCCTTATACATATGTGCAAAAACAACCACCAAAACAAGAATTTAGATATTATGGTCCATAACGTGGACAAACCCCAAGCGACTCAATATCCATAAGGACAAGCATCCCATAAGGTGGGCCTCCGCGATTTGGATTAAGGGAGATGACATAAATAAATCAAGGCACCAACTCATATGGTGTGGCTTCACCATACAATGGGACATAAATCAAAAGTGGTCAATGAAGGCATGTAGATCACTCGAAAGGCAACTGCCCCATAGAAGCCACATATAAGTTTCATTAAAAACCATGACACCTCTAAACTCATCGCACTCAAATTCCATAATCATCGGCCATCTGTTTGTTTTTTAGTTATGCTTTGTGAGTTTCATAATCTTGAATTCTTAAAGAGCCTGGCATAAGGTATCTTCTTGTTAGATAGATCAGATGAAAAATCACAAACTTTATAGGTACCAATGCATTTGAAATGTATGGTTAGCTCTTTGCTTCTGCATTAATTGTTCATTTGATGAACCAACATCCTCATTTACATGTGCACCAGCATCAAAGTTGTAGAAAACAAAATTATCATCGGAAGTATTGTGTACATTAATGACCTTGTTTACATTGTATTGAGCATGAAGAACATTAGTTTCTGTTTTTTTGGTTCCAAATTCAATTCAGTTTCACCTTGAGAAGAAGCTTGTGTTAGGTTCAAAAGTTGTTGTAAAGCATATTGAAGAACAATGGACTCTTCATAAATTTTAATATGTATTTAAAATATAGATCCATTTTCCCATTTGAGAGCTCAAGCTTAGAATATTCTACATGGCCATCTTGAATCTTTGGTTCTTGTGTAAATGGATTGGTCTCCAATGCAACATGTGGTTGTTCACCATTTGCATAAATTATTTTTTTGGAAGTAAAAATAATTCCTCTTCCTATAACTCCATCATGATCTCCTTCCCATTGCATGAAAATATTATTGTCGGTTCTAACCATTTTATATTTAAGAGATTATTCAAATAGGACCCTTTGCCAATAGAAGATGCGAGTTCTTAGCTCTTTACCATTAGACAAAGACTAATTTACCTATGTATGCAAAATCCATGCTGTCCTTAGTGTGGGCATTGAGATTTTGAAACATATCTTCTAACATTGTCCCCAACAAAGTCCACATGGTCCTAAGTCAATGTCTAATATAGACAATGTCCTACCAACTATTGAAGGAAACCTTTTTCCTTTCTTTAAGCTTATTCCAAGTGTGTTCAAAGACCCTTCACTATTTGGTACCTTTTGAGGATCACTACCACATTTTCTACATGAATGTCCTGTATGTGTACTATTACATACGTAGAACCATCTTCCCAACCAAACATTGAGCCTATTATTCCTATGGACACGTGGGTTGCCTTTCCTAGTGCATAAATTCCATTCCTATTTTCATCTCCCAGTATAGTTTGAAAACCTGTTGCGACTAGATTGAATCTTCCAAGGCTCACTTTGGGTTTCCCAATATGGTATTTAAATGTACCTAATCCATTAGTTTCTTCAACACTATCACCCCATCTAGTATTAACTCCAACTTAGACTACACGTACACCATCTATCTCCACCTTAATACCAATTTAGAAGCATGTTCCTCAAACTTAAACTAGCGAAGGAAGGAAGGGTGCTAGTGGTAACAACATGAAAGTGGAGCACACCCACCCTAGTGTCATGTACCTGACGGTCTTATTGGTCCATCATGACCACAAGGGATGCTTTTTCTTTCTGATGCCAAGACATGCCTATGTCTCTTTACTAAATTTATTTATTGCACAACATTTTACGCCATACCATTTTACTTCTCTAAGCGACGCACTAAGTGCATCATAATTTGGTGTATGTGCAATACTACAAGCACTAAATTTAACCCGTATGCAATGTGTTGGGCTTGTTAACTTTCATCGTGCATGTAAACTACATACATCAACTTTGATCATTGCACTAACCTTCTTGCAACAACCCGTAACCACTGCGTATCAATCACTACACGAGATAACCATCGCATGGAAAATTTAACTATTATTCACTAACTTCCTGAGTTAGCATTGTGTGCGTAATGACACTTCATATACAAGTCATGCATCTATTATCCAATCATTTCATAAAGTGCAATATCATATACCCAACATTTATATATCATAAATCATAATCAATATTAGCTAAGCAATTCACATTCACAATCGTTATTTAGAGCATGCATCTTCATTAATTTAGATCAACATTCATACAACGGAATGGAAATAACAATAATGTAGCATCAAGTAAACACTTATCTTGAATGTAGCTTCTTCCAATCAACTAATTACATAAGATCAATGTTCCACCCAACCGTAGGCACTCTGTCTAGCATATATTATTTCTACTAAGAGGCCACCCCCCGTTGGGAATGATTTCCATAAGGAAAGGGGAACCTTCTAAAGCTATCTCTCACAGTCAAATAGGCAAAAAACCACAAAAGGATGGCCTTCATTAAGTTGTTCAAGGAATACAAAAATGGATTTGCTTGGAATTGTGAAGACATCAAAACTCTTGGCCCTATGGTTATGCAACACATAATATCGATGAAACCTCAATCCAAACCCTTTCAACAAAAAATCAAGAAGATTCACCCAAATCTAGAACTGCTTGTAGAAAAGGAACTTTACAAACTATTGCCCACTAAAATCATATTTCCCGTTAAACATACCCAGTAGATGGCCAATTTAATTCTCGTAAGAAAAACAAATGGTGATATTCGACCTTGTGTCAACTTCCATAATCATAATAGAGCTTCAGAGAAAGATAACTACCCTGCTCCACCATTGGAGAAAATCATGCAACAAGTCTCTGGGTCTGAATAGTTATCCTTATTGGATGGCTTTTCATACTATAACCAGGTTGTGATCTCTCGTTCTGACCAGTTAAAGACTACATTCAGAACTCCTTGTAGAACCTACTCCTATAGAAAAATGCCATTCGACTTCATCAACAACAAGGCTACTTTTCAAAGGGAAGTGGATGTTTCCTTCTGTGGGTTGATCAATCACTCTGTTGTGGTGTATCTTGATGATGAGACCGTGTTTTCCAAGAGGATATTAGACCATGTTTTTTCACCTGCGAAATTTTTTCGAATGATGTAGGAAATTTGGATCTCCTTAATCATAAAATATTGTCTTTGTTGATACTCAAGGTAAATTCCTTGGATTGTGGTATCCAAGGATGGGATAAGGATTGATCCTGAGAGCACCTGAGCCATTTCAACGATCATACATCCAACCTCTAAGAAATCCATGCAATCCTTCCTCGGTAAAATTAACTTCGTAAGAATATGTGTTCCCACTTTTTCGGAAAATAGTCAGACCTTTACAGGATATGATAAAAAACACTCAAATTTAAATGGGGTGATAAAGAAAAGGATTATTTCATGAGAATCAGGGAATCCATTCCGGAAACCCCAGCTCTTGTGAGTCCCAAATTTTCAAAGGATCTTATTCTATACGTTTGCACTTTTGATGTTTCCTATACAACTATCCTTACTCAAAGAAACCATGAGGGAAACAAATTTCCTATATCTTTGATTAGCTCAAGTTTTAAAGGTGCCGAATTAAATTACAATGAGTTAGATAAACAAACATTCATTGTTTTCAAATGAGTCAAAACACTTTCAACCTTATTTATTAAAGTCCAAAACGAAAGTGATCATACAATATTCTGCAGTAATAATTTTAATACCCTAAAAGGAGCTTGGCAAAAAGCAAGCTCAATGGACGAAAATTGCAGGAATATGATATCGAGATCAAGCCTTAAAAAAAATTATGGGTCAATGATTGTGCAAACTAGTTGTTTAGTCTGCAAACACATCTCTCGTAGGATTTGAATGAGAATGAGAGGAATTTCTCTTAGAAAAGGAATTTTATCATTTCCCTACCATTCATAATTCTTGGTACATCGACATAAGATTTTTATTTACTACTGGAAGTTCCCCACAACATCTTGAACCTAAGAAGAGAAGGGCACCCACGCTCAAATTTGCACCCTATCAACTGATTAACAATATCATATTTAGGAGCAAATTTGATGGCATTCTCCTTCGTTGTTTAGAAAGGGAAGAAGTTGATACAGTGTTAGTTGAGTTGCATTTTGGGCCAATTGGTGGTCATTATGACGGCAAAACCACATGCCATAAGATCATTAGAGTCGAGTATTAGTGGCCTACCTTGTTCAAATATGCTTATTCTTATCCACGCAAATGCTATGATTGTCAAAAGGCCTCATGTAGAGAAAAAATACCTACATTTCCCACTTAACCTGTTTCTATTAACATGCCTTTTCAATAAACATCAACAGATCGTAAAGCAGTGGTTTGATGAAAGATCAACTTCCCATAAACATTTTCAGATTGTTGATATAGTGTTGAAGTGGAACAAGTCTCATGAAGGTAAAGGAGGGCATACAAATCTTCAACGGTTATGGCCAGGTCCTTTTATTGTTACATAAAAATTAGGACCTAGTACATTTCATTTACAAACTTTGGAGGGCTAGTATGAATCCCTTTCATCCAATGGACACACCTTGAAGAAATATTTCCACTTGTCTCTATAAAGAGATTGGTTTTGTATATAGTCTCTTGTATATAAGTTCTTCTCACTATATATAAACCTCTGACTTTATTTATGTTTCTGCAATTTGAATTTTGTAGCTAGTTTCGTGGTTTCTGAATGATTTTTTGTTTTAATTTTGTCTCCATCTTTTACTCTCAAATTTAGAATTAGCTCAGATTCACCTAATCTAATATATAACCATTTTCATTTAACTAGAATTATAACTTGATTTCTCTTTTAAAATGTCTAAATAAGAAAGGTTCAACAAATGGTTTGTGTTCTTCTTAGCTTATTCTAATTTCCGAGGTTTTCCTTTCTCTAATTTTATTTCACTAAATTGAGATGAAATCGAGTGACAAATTATTTCTTCATGTGTATAGATGTTGACTTTCAATTGATATTTCAAATACATCGATAAAATTATTGCATCCCTCCCATTTACCAGAAAATTATCACTCATTATACCTTATCATTCAACTAGGAACAACATCTAATTTTCACATATTTATCTTACCAGGTCTTAATTTCAACATTATTAGATTTTGGTTTATTGGGGGTATGTTAGACTCCATCCATCTTCATCCATTGCTATATACGTGTGTTTGTATTTAATCTTTTCATTTTCAGTTATGATCTGATATGCACTTCATAATGTTTTTCAATTTGACTTTCATAAAGGTGCCATAAATAAATAGCACCATTTTGGTAGAATGCCTTGTTAAACATGTATTTCGATTTTAAAAAATCTAAAATTCTTATAAAGGAGATCATTAGAAGGAGTTTCTTGTCATGTCAATGATTCTTACAGTGACAACATCAACCTTGCCTTCGGAAAATCTATGATGAACTTTGTTTATAAATCATTTGAATTTCCTAACCATTATTCTCATATTTTCATCTTTTCAAATTATAATATAACCATGATCAGTTTGCATTTCAAGAATCCCTTTCTCGAGTCTAGGAATTTCAGTGACACTAGTCATTATTACACCATTCATGCCATTTTCTTAAATTAGCTTTCCCATCGACTAGACCCTTATATATAAATATAAATAAATCTAAGGGGTCAACTAAAGGATAAGAGGTCTAATCGTGAGTCATCCTAACATGATCATGGGCTCTGACTAAATGACATTACCATAGCTAGTCACCAAGCTAGAGTAATGGATCTCAGTTGTAAGGTTGAGGGATAAGAGGTCTAATCACGATCCAACTTGTTTATTTTTGCGAGTTCTTGTGAATAACTGCCACCATTTGGTCACCAAGCTAGGGCAGTGGTCTTCAATTGGTTTCTTTACTTAAAAATAAAAAATAAGAAAATCAAATTATTTAAAAGCTATACCTAGTGGATGGGGAAAAAGCATTTGGAAATGCTTTAAAAGGTATTGAGGTCATAACTTTATACTGGGTGTTAAGTTGGTTGTTATGAATTTCAAGAGACTGATTCCTGATAGAGTATACTTTATATGTGTATATGAGAAATCATTTACCTTTATGAAATCTCTGAATAATAGTCGAGACAGTTTCATTGGTTTCAATAACATTTAAAGTTCAATCTATACTATACAGGACAGTGATGAGAGGAAGTCGTGTAGTTGGAAGTTTGACATAACGAGAAGCCCTTAGCTTTTCCTCCCATGTTTTTAATTTTTAGATTGGCATACAAAGATAATTGATTCACCCAGTGCATGCAATTTCTTAGCCCACCGACAAGCACCTTTCTTTTTATGAAAGTATCACATTATAAAACATCGACAAAGGTTGATGATGATTCCTTGGTTTAATGATTTAATTCTCTTACTATTTTTTTTATACTCTGTTGCAAGACTAATTCAATCATAAGCTTACAAATTATTATCTCAGTTTTAAATGAAAATGTGTTTTGATTGAAGGCTCTTATCTTCTCATTTCAGTTTCATGTTCTTAGCTTTTACTAGTCTTGATCTGATCATGCTAAGCTTATCGAGTTTGTTAGTGATTGATTTTAGCATCACTCGATTTGGAAAATTATTTGTTGATTAATAATCATTATCAATGAACAATAGCTTTCGTAGCTAATATAAAATTGAGATTATTTCTAATGTATCCTTTGGCCTATATTGGTGACCAATATTCCCTATTGAATTTCACGTGGGATGTCGTGGAATTATCTAATTATTTTGAACAATTAATTTATCCAAGATTATTTATTACAAGATTTGTAGCTCCTAAATTTTATGTTATGTTTTAAGGATCTTAAGTGGTAAGTTGTATGCAGTTCAAATATAAGTGAGAGGTTACATATTGTTATATCGTGTAATAGTGGTGCATGAGTTTGTTTTAACCTGTATTTTCATATTGCTTGCGCCTTTATGATAGTCTGAGCATTATAATCAAAGTTATTGTATCAACCTCTCGATCTTATATGCTAATATCTCCTAACTGCCACATGGCAACATTATGACTTACATTTGTTAAATCCATAATATATAGTGATGACTCAAGAAAGTAATAGCTCATGTATTTTAGGGCTCTAAAAAAATACCCTAACCTTATCAAAACATGATTTGTCATTATTTCCTCGGGATTGCTTGTACTCTCAAGTGTCTGGCAATGGATTATCATAATTACCATAGAGATTCTTGGAAATCGCCTTGGAATTAGAAGGAGGTAGCCTATCAGTTGTAAACCTTGCCCTAGTTTCTTCGATCGCTCGCTCTGTGTCCAAACCCTCAGTCAATCCAATGGCTCTTATAGTTTGTTTCAAGTTTATTAGGGTATGATGTATATGAAGATTTAAGCAACCAGTTTCATAAAATAGGATGGGTTGAGTTTTTGAAAAAATTGATGGTTATAATGTGGAGGTTGCTAGGGATTTTTCCCTGGTATTTGATGGGGAAAACACATGAATTGGGGATCTTGACATACATCTATTTGAATATTTCACAGCTCGGGTCGTACAAGTCCCACGAGCTAGAGAAAATTGGTTTTGAAGGCGTCAGGATTAATGATAATTCATGGAAGCAATTCTTGAATAATCCCAATCATGAGGTGAATGTTCAAGGAGGTATACCAACTAATATTTTCAAGAAGCGTTGGAAAACCACTATGTATATCATTCAATGATATATTATAGGTGAAGGTGGGTGTTCATGTGTTTACTTTTATCCTGTTAGCTTCATTCTCATGTTTAAAGCCACCCACTTAATGTGCCCTATTATCTATTAAACAACCTAAAGAAAATGGCTATCATTGTTCATAAAACCCTAGGCGATGTTGATAGAAGCCTATTTCATTACAACTTGATTAGGAACTTAGTTCAATATAGGTGATAATTGGGAATCTTTCTTGGCCCATAATCAATTTGGGGAAAACCAATTATGGCCTAAGTATAAACCAACTATTAGGAAGAAATAAAGGGTTTATACTCAGGCAAATCTCAATGATGAAATCTCAACTCATAGCATGTCAAATGCTATGGGTTTTGAACATGAAGTATCACATTTTTCACCTCCTAAATATTGTGATCTTATGATCGATTAAATATTCATGAAAGTGCAAAGGCTATTGAATCGGATGAAGTGCAAAGGCACAAGTTATTAACCTTATTGAATTAGATGAAGAGCAATTAAATATTCATGAAAGTGCAAAGGATATTGATCAAATTAAACCTCAATTCACTGATGATTCGATCTTTGTCACAGGAAATAGGAATGTTGATGATGGCCATCATATAGAGAAATAAAACCAATAATTCAACCAATTTGACGTTAACCATCACCAAGATGTCTTTTCTCAATATTCCAAATGCTCTGAACCATTCATCAATGAAATGCAAGCACAAGGAATCTCTTGGCTAGAAACATAAATACAAGAATTGGAGCTGATCAATGGTTATTTGAAGGATGAAAACATTAACTTGAAAGTGAATGTTGATAAACTCCTTGAAGAGAGATATAATATGAATATTAAGAAGCCTCAGTACAAATCTCAGAGGGTTCTTATGATTTGTAAGGGAAAGAAATGGTATACACATAACAAATCCAATAAGGTGAAGCTTAACAAACTTAGAGCCAAACTCAAGGAAGAAAGGAGGATCGTCCATGTTCAAGTGTCCATAGATGCAACTCACAAAGTTTAGAGTTGGTTCTAATCGTTCTACAATTTTTCCATGTTGGGATACTTCTATATGTTATTACAATTTTGATTAGCATTTTATTTCCATGAATATGATATGTGAGGCTATGGTCAGGTAACAACCTCATTTTATTTGCCTTATCCTTTTTAATTCATTCATTTTCACAAGAGAACCTACATAATTATAGATCCTGTTGGCACTCTAATTTATGTTTTTATTGATAAATTCAGTAGCTACTAAAAATATTTCCTGTAGCTACTTGACATTTAAATGATTATTGAATTTTATTAATGATTATGACAAATATATTTCAATTTTTATTTCATTGATGAGGTGGTTCACTTGCTCCAAATCAGTTAGAGTATTTATGTGGATCGTGTTTCCAGTTATTGAAGGCCTAAAGTAGCGTCAAAAGAATATTATACAATTGGCATCTTATTGTTCGATGGAGTAAGTACAATGATCCCATTTGATTATCTAAACCAAACACTATCATACATGAAGTTGTGTGGTGTAATTTGTTGAAACTATTCATATTTAGATGATGACAATTGTTAAGTGTCAACATCTAACGTGTAAAGGGAATTCATGTATCAGTATATTTTTGGCAATGTCATTGCACTATATTTGGAGAGTCGACCCATGAGTTTGGGTGTGTCAGTTGTAGTCTTATGATATAGAGACAAGTTCTTTTTAGTCTTTGTGGAGTCGGGAAGTAGCACAAAGGAAGTAATAAGAAGTTATGTATAGGTTTTGTTCATGTTCCAACAGTTTTGAACTTATTTCAAAGACACAATGCTTCTAGGACAACTTCACCATGTCAGTATTTTTGTGAAGTTAATTTAGTTATTGTAAAACTCCTTTTTTTTTATGCTCATGCATATTGTTGATATAATCATGTTGTGATTTATAGTCTTACATTTCTATTAACTCTTCGGGTGGCTAATATCTAAATCTGTTTTAACAATTGTTTTTATGTGTGATGATAATCATTTTATTGTTATGATGAAGAACATAGCTAATTTTTTAATGCGATGCAATCATATTCAACTTTGATTTCTTGGATTTAGTCATATCACGAGTAATCTCTTTATGCATATTTATATAACAATTTTAGTCTAAATTAGCTCTCAATTGAGATATAGTATATTTTAGACAGTTAAATTTGATTAAGTACAACTTTTTATTAGCTACAAAAAATCCCTTTCCTTATCTATTGAAATATATAATAATTTAGATTATGTTAGTAATTAGATTGCATGTTAAGTAATAGTTAATCTTAGTTTTGATAAACATACTCTAAAACTATCAACCTCTCTAGATTTAGAGAGCAAACTATCCTATAGACCATAAGACCTTTATTCCTATAAAAAACAACTACCTCCTAACAATCAGGGAACTGCCTTAAGAACTAGTTTTAAGTTGTTTTCCCTTGTTGACAATTGATCATATTTACTTGTCAACAATATGCAAATCCATACATAAAATCACTATAACTAATTTCTGTCCATACCATGCTTTTCTAAACAATAAAATACCTCCTGTAATGTGGCTTGGCTTTCCCATCATCTGATAACCCCTGTTGTGTCCATACCATGCTTTTCTGAACAATAAAATATCTCTTGTAACGTGGCTTGGCTTTCCCATCATCTGATAACCCATGTTGCGTCCATACCATGCTTTTCTGAACAATAAAATACCTCATGTAATGTGGCTTGGCTTTCCTATCATCTGATAACCCCTGTAGTGAACAACATAATGTTAATTATAACCTCCAACATCACTATTATGTTATGTTTGATGATGACTATTTCTTATAACTAGACTTATAAAATCACTTTATGTTTAATCATCCTACATCTAGCATAACATACAAACAGTCAACTTCACAAATTATTGACATTTAGGTGACACTATAGTTGAATGAACTCATCGTGGCATATACAAACAGTCAACTTCACAAATTATCAACATTACATATATGTCGTGATGGTGTGCTTTGTGTTATTTTACTTTAATAAAGGTGTATTTTAATATTTGTTTAATAACATTTTATTTAATGTGTAAAGTATATTATATTTTAACCCTTTACTTCTTTGAAAACGCTTTCTTATCCCCACCAAGAGTAGTAGGGACTCTTGAAATTGTTATGGGCGAATGTATTAGTCTCGGCACTGTTTCCATGGCATTTTAACCTAAGTCTTTTCGTTGAAGTTGTATGGGAACCCATCACCAGTTTGGAGGCCTTACTTGGCTTAATAGTGAGGCATTTCAGGCTGGGATAGTAGCATTTTCCATATACTAAACTTTAAACTTATATTAAATTGGATGTCTTATTTATGACTTAGAATTAGTAGCTTGTTCAGTTCAAATCGTAATTTGATGAATCATTAACAGATTCCCTCCAAGAACATTTTGAATTCGACTTGGCTTGGATGCTTGTGGAGTCTGGACTCCTTCCAGATCCATGTGCCTGGCTCTCTCTTGGTGATTGGTGGTGTGTTTTTGCATTTTTAGTCTCCTAGGTGCTTTTCAAGGCGTGCTTGTGGATTTCCATTTGATGGCTGTTCGATTCGGGAATGGATTGCTTCTCAGGGCCTTGCTCAATCTGTCGTTGCTCGTGTTGATTCTTTGGACCCTCAGTTTGATTGCCTTGGACTGGCTTCTAGTGGATCTTTGCTCTCTGGAGAAGATCGGCCATTCTTGTGGTGTTTCATTTCGGTGAAGCTGGATCTGATTATCTCTCGGTTTGGTAAGTCTGTTTTCTTTGGAGCTGGCTCTCTTGTTGCTCGTTGAATTGGTTCTTTTTTAGAGCCCGATTTAGCTTGGTAAGTTTGCTTCTGTTCTTTGGAGTTGGCTCTGTGCCTTCTTGTTGTTGGTTCATCTCCTTCAGCTGTTTGGTGGAGAGTTCATTTTGTGGAATCTGGGTTCTTTTATGGGGAAGGCTTGGTGAGCTAGATGTCTCTAGCTTCTGTTGGGTAGCTGATAGCTTCCTTTTGGCTTTCCATGGCCTCTGTTGGGGGCCTTCCTCTTCCTCCTGAGTTAGAGGCATTCAAAGATTTAATTTCTGCTTGTGGGAAGAGAAAAGGCAACCCTCTGAGTCAGTCTTTTGTGAAGAAGACAGACATCCCTTCAGTTGATCTCCCGACTGAAAGACCTTGAATCTTGCAGAGCGTGGCCTCATTGGACAATTTACTCAGTTATGGCCCTCCCCGAAGGTTGTTGATGGATGGGTTTAGAGAAATTGGAGATAATTGGTCTTAGAAGGGATCCGAAATCACTTCGTAGGCAGAGGATACTACGTCTTTGTCATTGACTCAGCTGAAGACTGAGACCTTATATTCCACAATGGCCCTTATTTTATGGGTCCCCGGGGACTCTACATGAACAAATGGACGCCGAATTTTGATCCGTCTCAGGATGTTCCTTCAGCTGTTCCAGTATGCATTCGGCTTCCCCATATTCCCCTTCATTGTTGGAATTCAGAATCTCTTGAAGCTATTGGAAATACGCTCACTAAATACATTGACAGGGCTAAAAGGAAAGATTAGTATTCCTGCGCTAGAATTTGCGTTGAGGTTGATTTGGAGATTGGGTTGCCCGAAGCAATCAAGTTAAATGTGGCTAACTGGTCTCATTTTCAGGAACTAGATTATGAACAACTCCCTTTTAAGTTCTGATTCTGTCATGAATATGGCCATTTTGCTCGTAATTGTAAGAAAAAATCTGAAGAAGTAGCAGAAAAAACAATTCCAAATTAGTGGATTCAATCTCAGAAAGCAAGTTCCTCTAAACTAAAATATAAAGATGGACAAGTTGGAAATGGAACAAAACCTGTTGGAAATAAATTAGCAGCAGTAGTCTCCTCTAAAACTATAGAGGGAAATATTGGAAATAGAACTCATCCTGAGGTGAATTCAGTAAGCTCACGGGTAGTAGGAAACGTTTCAAGAATTTCAAACTCTTTCGAGGCTTTAAGTACTCCTGAAGCTCATGTCTCCCTAGTTCTTGAAGAAAGTGAACTCCAACACTCTGATGTTCTTCTTGAAGAGGGTGAAGTAAGGACAGGATCTTAGTCTCAGGCTTCTGCTCCAGTTAGACTCGATTCTCCTCGAATTGAGCCTTTTCACTCTCCCATTAGAACTCCTATCTCTCCCTCCTATACAGATGCAGTTAAAAAGAAAGTATAATCCTTAGGATCTTAAAAATATGATGGGCAATTTTCAAAAAAGTATGGAAGGAAATCCCGAAAGGAGATTCGAGAGGAAGGAGCAGAGAGTTTAAAGATGCAGGGTAGTCAGGCTATTGAATTGTCATTTGGCAGAAGTAAACGAAACAGGCCCACAAAGGGAGGAGCAACTCCCTCCGCCTTGGGTGAATAATGCATATCAATTCCTGGAATTGCAGGGGCTTGGGGAACTCAGCAAAGGCTGATGCAGTAAAATATTTGCTCAAAATGTATCCCTCGGACATTCTCCTGCTTCAAGAAACTAAGATAGAAGAGGACTCTCTTCTATTATTCAGCAAGTCTAATTGGGAAAAAAATGTTGGTTTGGTTGTAAGTGCCAGGGGCTCTTCGGGAGGTCTGGCTGATATGGTCTGAGGATCTCTTTCATCTCACTAATTATTTTAGAACTCAACACTAGATTTACTCTGAATTATATCATATATCCAGTAATTTATCCATTTCTCTAATCAATTTGTATGTTCCTGTATATTACGTGGAGAAAAAATTTGTGGGCAGTCTCTGCTAGACTTTTTGGAATCTCATTCCCTCACCAATATTGTGGTGGCAGGTGACCTCAATATCATTTTCGAACCTAAGGAGAAGAGTGGAGGAAACCGAGATAAGGACCCTTTTCTGGAATTGGTTGATTCTTTGGTTCAGTCTTGTGATCTTTTAGATATTAAGCCCAACAAAGGACATTTTACGTGGATGAACAATAGAATTGGGACGACTCGTATTTCAGCTCATCTGGATCATTTCCTAGCTCAGATCAAGTTGCTTGATGAATTTGTTTTAACCTCTACAATTTTCCCAAAGGTAAAGTCTGACCATCACCTTATTAGTCTCCATTTGGAAAAAGAAGTAAATCTGGGACCGATCCCTTTTTGGTTCTGCCCCACCTGGGTCGAGAGAGAAGGCTTCGGTGAGATAATTTCTCATGTCTGGTCTCAGTATATCGTTGGCTCCCCTAGTTATGTATGGGAACAAAAATTAAAATTGACTAAATTCACCTTGAAAAGTTGGATTAAAGCCCCTCTAGAAAATCCCATGAGTCTCAGGGTTGATACTGTTCAAGCTCTAGCAGATATTCAATTTAGCATGGAAAAATATTGAAATCTCTAAAGTTCTTCTAACGATAGAGCAGTCTGCGCAATCATCTGCATTCACTGCCTTTCGTCAGGAAGAAGAACATTTGAGACTTAAATCCCGCAGCCTCTGGTTGCTTGTTGGGGACAAAAACTCTGCCTTCTTTCATCGGCAATATAGAGCCAGGCTATCACATAACCATATCTCTGAAATTTGCACCAGCAATGGAGAAGTTATCAAAGGCCAATTGCAATTGCAACATGCAGCAAATGACCATTTTCAACAATTGTTTTATGAAGATGGTAATACTAATGATCTTTTGAGTTCTAATTTTCCGTCTAATATTCCTTCTTTGGTTTCTGAAGATGATAATCTTGGACTAGTGAAACCCTTCTCAGAGAAAGAGGTGGTAGATGTAATATGGGCTATGGAGCCTGATGGCTTCTCCATCCATTTCTACAGGGTTTGTTGGAATTTTATTAAGTTTGACCTCCTCATAATGATCTCAACCTTCCTCTCAAAAGCCAAAGTTGGAGGAAATACTAACTCAACCTTTCTAGTGTTGATTCCAAAGGAAGTAAGCCCTTCTTCTTTTGATCGTTTCCGACCCATCTCCCTCTGTAACGCTTCTTATAAAATCTTGGCCAAGATTTTAGCCAATAGACTGAAACATCGAGCACGTGGACTTCCATATAGAAAATGTTAATCTTGTTGAAAGAGACACTCCTAACCTTGAAAAATGTATTAGAAACCATCCTTATCTATTTAAGTATTGAGTTACATTTTCCATAAACACAGGAAAACTATTATGTTACATACCATTAATCATGTCCTAAATTGCTTAGAAAGTTATTCGTAGAAACGAGGATATCTCTTCCATATCCAAGTTGTGTTCACATTGATAAATATTGAATTCAATATGAACATCATTCAATATATCACATAATTGTTGGCTTAAAATGAAACAATCCACATGGAATGCCTGTAACAAAGTGCAGTAGGAAATTAACTATTTCTTGTGTCCAGATTCCCCTAATCCACTCGTGTTTAAACAACAACCATAAACAAGGTTTGCTATGAAATCATCATTGACACCAGACGGTTCCCTATAATTGAAAATATCCCTAATTGCTTGGTCAACTCTTCAATCACCAATAACAAATTTTATTGATTAAAATTTTTATTGGTTTTCAAAAAATACATTGTTTTATGCAATCTAAACCATTCATTCCTTAGTTAAAATACCAATGAATAATTGCAGGGTATTGATTAGGTAATTGGTTGCAAAGAACTAGTTGCATTTCCATACACTTCCAAATCTTAAAAAAGTTTAAGTCATAACAGTCCTGTGAAATATCTTACCTCCAAACCCTTGATGTAAAATTTCCTCTAGAAAACAATAGAGTCACATTAGAAACTAACAAGGCTATAAAATTCGTAAAATCCTAGTTGGCCTAGTGTAAACATGAAGTAACCAATTGATTCCCATAGTGCTCAAGTAATTGGTCACAACGAATTGAAGCAACAAAGAAGAAGAGTCAGGGGTGGTAGGTGCGGGGGGGATCCTTCTGGATCCCGGAGGACAAACTGAACAAACCTTTGCTTGGGGTTTAGGCCATAGGACAAACAATGAGACCGAGTGGATGGCTCTCTTGCAGGGAATGGAAATTCTAGCTAATACTGATCACTCCAGGATAGTGATATTTGGAGACTCAAGACATGTCATATATAAAATGAACAATGGATACACCTCAGGCTCCATAAAGTGCCGACAACTGTATGATAAAATCATCCCTCTTCTATCGAAAAACTATGAATTCTATCACATTCTTCATGCAAATAATGCCTCAGCAAATGCTTTGGCCAATGCAGGGGCCTCCCTCCCTCAGGGTCACTAGAGTCTCAACGGATTAGGCATAAATATTAAACCCATTCCCTAATGAATTTGTGGTATCACCCCCCCTTATCTACCCATCCCATCGTGTTTTGTAAAGGCTTAAAGGTTTTAATGTGTTGCTCCCATGCTTCCCTCCTCGTCGACGCGTGGTCTCCACTCCTCACCGGCCTTACCTCGATCCTTGCCACCTTAATGAGCCATCTCCCTCAACATTATTACTCTCCTAGCTCGCATGCTCCCGGTCTCTTCATTCTATTCAATATGGCTTCTTCCGGAAGTTTTCCCTACCTCCATGCTCCGTTTGTAAACGTTATGCTTCCTTCTCGCTCTTTTTATCCTCCGGAGAAGACTTTGCTGGCTATCATTTCTGGTGTTGATGAAGGCATTGTTCAGGGGATTCCGTGGGAGTCTTTGCCTCTGATCAGGGTCTTCATCAAGGAAAGGTTGGCTCTTGTTGCATTACTAACCCGATACTGCTCTTCTCAAGCTGGTGGTCCTTTGTGGCGCTTAAATACATGCGTTATGTTCAGCATTCCCATTGAAGGTCAGCCTCTCATTGCATGTAACAGTTCAATTTTTGGGTGTAAGTGTTCAAGTTGGTAGGAAGGAGCAGTCGGCACTCTCTCTTGTTGCAGCAAGAAAGAAAGTGACTCTCTTCAACAAGAACTTATCACCCTCAACTCTGTTCTCGGTGGTCTATTTTATGGTGAGCAGACTCAAGAGCTCGTAGGTTCGGAAAGGGACCTCGTCAGTAGTTTCGCTAGGCTAATTCTTGCCAACCCCAATTCCAGACAAGATAGAATGGACCATGCAAATGAAAATGTCGGTCTTGCTGATTTGAAGAAAAATCTAAGGCGTTTGTACGAAATGGTGGCTATTGGAATCATGGATAGTAAAGAGATTGCTCAAGAAATCAAGAATCTGGTGGAGGTGGTTAGTTACACCTCCTATCAGATCAGCAATCATGACTCCAGGATTGACGACACAGAGATGAATCTCAAATAAATAATGGGGAAGGAGGACCGGATTCAGGAGGACATTCAGTGTTTGGTGAACATGAATCAAGGCAGTCAAGCAAATGAAAATCCCCCAGGGGCAGCTCAGCTTATGGAGGAGGAATCGGTAGTTCAGCCACTAAAGCATCCAGGCAACTTTTAATGAATTTGACAGTCCATATTTTTTTGTTTGTTTCTTAACCAGCAGTTTATTAGGGTATATACTACCTCTGTTTCTAGCAGCTATGTAAAAACTCTGTTTGGCTTTTTATGGTCATCTCTTTGGCCCTGTTTTGCCTTCTCATTTTTAGAACAGCATGAACTCTCAGAGAAAGATTTTTTGTAATGTATGGTTGTGCACAGCCTGTTTAATATTAAATCTTTCATAGTTTCTGTTAAAAAAACAAAGAAGAAGAGTCAATCAGCCTTATTCCTAAATAAAAAATAAAATAAATAAAACATCATTTAATTAAATGTGCTCGACCACGAGTTGGATGGCATATAATAGTTTGACATATTCCATGGACCACAACTATCTATGAATAACTGAAACTAGTTGTGCTACATACAAAATAGAACATAACGAAAACTAATGCTAATGAAAACTATATGTTTTTTATTGGCTTTCATTAATGCTAATAAAAATACAAACAAACAAAATAGTAAGAATAGCATACATGTTGAAGCAACCTTGACAATTCACATAACAAAAGAAATGCAAGATGAAGAGAATGAAGGAGCCCCATGAGACATATTTCTCAGCTATACGTATAGAACATTAACCTTCTTAGCTATTGAAAACTATACCTATACATGGCCATGTCATCATGTAAGCCTGAATAGAATGCAGTGTTGCACATACTTATCCCTTACATTTGTCTTTGTGGCTATATATCCATAAATACTAATAGTACACTTGAATCCTAACATTTCAAAAGCATGCCATACCCACATAAAAGAGTTGATCCTACAAGATACATCCACATTTTAAATCGTTTTATTGTAACATTTGTAACCTTTCCTTGTATCTCACACCTCAATGTAGTGGTTGAATTTTACCATAAATACCAAAGACGAAGTAGGAAACATACCAGAACACATAAATACAAGAGAATATGTTTATTCGTTACAATGAAAGTTGCATAAACATTTGAATACTCACAGTAGTGAGCTCTTAACGTGGGATAACACTTAGGTGATATACCATTCACACTACAAGTGCATGGTCTTGAAGATGTATTCAAGGACAAGTGTATCGCTCATGACATATAAAGACTGCACATACCATGCCAAACAACACTGAAATTTAAAAGTATGGTTCGGTTGGTGAATTATTTAGTAAAAATTCTATTTGATTTCAAGTGACATTGAAATGGCTGCAAGTTTCCCAATTTAGTGACCATTCCTTTGGTAAAGTGAGATGGCCAACAAATTCTCCAAACTATGAATATGGAAACATGAGGATTTCAAAGACTTCACTAGGAAGCAATGAGGAGTTCAAGGAACTCGAATATGATTCTTGAAATGGGTTAAGCACTACACTAAAATCTCCAATAATGGCTTTGATATGCCCATAAATAAAAGAAATGCACCCATAATATGTTCAGGATACATATAATACGATAGGCATAATATATCTATAGAGTGATTTGAGTTTTAGATGGCAATATTGTGAAACCATTTGGAGGGATGCTAAGATTAGAGATTATTGATTCATTAAAGTATGGTTGCATTTAGTAGCCTCGAGATTACAAAATCATATCACATGCTCTCCCTTATGAACTTGTCACGTTTACCCCTCTTAATCATGTTTGTCGATAATTACTTTGGAGTCCATCATCCATGACTCACAAACAAAAGGGAAATTAACTTTTACAATTTTAATTACGAATGAAATCTTTTTTGCAATATACAATCATCGTCACAAAGAGAATGCTCTAACTTCGTTACAATCATCGTCACAAAGAGAATGCTCCATAAAGAGTATGTGTCACGGAAGCAAAGCGTATTCCCTTGCAAATTTTAAAAGAATATGAAACTAACTTGAAATTTAATATGGATATAGATTTTTATGTAACATTTAAAATATATATACATTGTTTATATATATATTTAGTAATAAATTTTAGTATAGTTGAATTGCTATTTCTATCTTGAATTATTAATAAAATTAATTATTATAATTTACAATTAGTTTTGAATAATGGTACTAGTGGACCCAATAATAAGTAAATGACTCCTAAGTTAGGCAAATATAATCTAATAGAAAGTTTGGACAAGGGAGGATTATAAATCCTAACACCCCCCCTGAATCCTAACTTGGACAACTGTGGGCCCTAGCAATAAGGCCAAAAGTCACCCATATACAATATAAAAGATAAAAAAAATGCTACTTAATATACCGAGAAAATAGGGGAAAACCTCATGGGAAACCCCCCCCTCAAAATAAGCAGGAATGAGGAAAAAAGAATCAATCCTTAATACCTAAAAGAGACATGAGAAAGGTAATTCTCTTTTCAGTAAAAGACTTGGTGAAAATGTCTGCGATCTGATCCTTTGTAGGACAGTAATGTAGTATGATAGTTTTTTCATGCACTAGTTCCCGAATATAGTGCATGTGAACATCAATGTGCTTTGTTCTTTGCTTATGAACTGGATCACTAGAAATTTTGATGGTGCTCTGGTTGTCACAATAAATGAACACTAAAGGTGAAGTGTGAACCCCAAATTATGTCAAGATGCCATGTATCCAAACTGCCTGAATAGCTACATTCACAGCTTTCCGATACTCTGCCTCTGCTGAAGAGAGTGCAAGTGTTGTTTGCTTCTTGTTGGACCAACAAATTGGTTCAGATCCGATCATAAACACAAATCCTGAAGTGGATTTCATATCATTCCCATCTCCTTCCCAGTCCGAATCTGTGAATCCTATGAGATCAAGTTGTGCACCAACTGCATAATGAATCCCATAATCTCTAGTACCCTGCACATAGTGCAAGATCCTCTTTGTTGCCTTCCAATGCATCTCATGTGGCTCCTGCATGTACCTAGCAGTAGCACTCACAGCATAGGATATGTCTGGTCTCGAATGTGTGAGATATAGAAGGCTCCCAATGAGCTATATGTAAAGGAAAGGACAAGGGGTTGCCTTGTAGTCTTCCATGTGGAATCTCCTGAGCATGTCTGATGAGTATCTGGACTATGAGATCATGATTCCCAAAGTCTTTTAACTTACTTCGAGACCAATGAACTGTCTTAACAGTCCTAGATCGGTCATAGCGAATGTTTTTTTCAGGGCTGACTTGATACTTCTTAATCCAGCAACAAAGCTGCTAGTAACGAGCAAGGAATCCACATAAAGCACAATCAATAGCAATAATTCCTCTTTCTTCTACATGTAAACATTGCAATCCGATTTGCATCTTTCAAATTTCTGTGAGATGAGGAAGGCATCCATCTTGGGGTAGCATGCCCTTGGGGCTTGTTTGAGTCCATACAGTGATTTCCTCAGTCTGCAAATTAAGGAAGGACTATCAATAAACCCCTCAAGTTGTTTCATGTATATCTCTTCCTTCAAATCACCATGGAGGAAGGCACTTTTGACATCCATGTGATGTACCTCCCATCTTTTGGAAGCTGCAATTGCCAAGACAAGCCTGATGGAATCCATTCTAGCTACCGGAGTGACTGTCTCATTGTAGTCCAATCCTTGAAACTAAGATTATCCTTTGTCCACCAAACGAGCCTTGTACTTGGTTGTGGTTCCATTAGAGGCGACCTTGGTCATGTAGACCCATTTGCACTGAACAAGTTTCCTCCCTGGAGGTAAGGAGACAAGTTCCCAAGTTTTATTGTCATGTAGTGAATCAAATTCCTCATCCATAACAGCTTACCATCTAGGATAATGGCAAGCTTCCTTGAATGTTTGAGGATCTGACCCCAACATCATGAAGCACCTCTCAGGGAGAAGTGGATCTATGTGGGATAGTGCAACATTCTCTTTCTGATATTGGGACCTCATTCTTCTCTTATCATCTGGATCCCCAGCACCATTTCCAAATGCTTCTATGAGCTATTGAGCCCATTTAGGCTGGTGAAATGAGGTAGATGTTGGATCTAGATCTAGATCTCTTTGAGGTGTAAGCTCAATATCTTAATCACGTTGGTCTTCCTCTTGTTTTGAATATGAAATGTTAGACAATAAATCTGTATCTGCAATAGGAAGTAAAGGAGTTTTGATGCCTTTATCTGCTTCGAATAGAAGATGTGGTTGTAGTGGACCTGAGTATGGAATGAAATGAGAGAAAGCATATGCCTTGGAGGCGTGATCTGCAATTCCTTTCGCTAGTCTTCCTAGTTGATATTTTTGTGATCTCTACTGAGTCAAGGCCAAATACCACTTGCTTTGCTAGGCCAGTGTGAGTCATCTGGTATACATACAATAGAGTAGCTGCAAGAGAGGGCACATAGAGGAAATTTCTAAACTCGCCATGCTAGATTTTAATGGAACCTCTTCCTGCTACTAGAATTTCGGATTCATCACCCATATGAATAGTAGGTCCTCCTATGAGGTTGAGAGTGGAGAAGGAATCCTTGGAGGCAACCATGTGGTTGGATGCTCCAGAATCAATCAAATAGGTTGTCGACCGAGAGACGCCAGCTTTCAAGGCATGGCACCTTTCATGATCATCTGTCGATTGTCCATCATCAGACTTATTTGGTCTTTGTGGAAGAGCTATGTTGTTCTACTTGAGGAGAGCTGACATCTGGTCGATCTGCTTCTTCATACACTGGTTTTTAAGATGAAAACCCCTCATACAATAGGGACACATTTTCTTTTCAAACTTTTTCTTCTTCTTGGAGCTCGAAGCTCCTTTGGATGTCTTCTGACTCTTTTTAGGCTTCAAATCACATGCTTTGGTCTCCTTCCCTTTATGCCTCCCTTTAGCTTGCACTTTGGTAGAGTCTGTCACAAGGAGAGCTTGTTTTTTGGAAGTCTTAAGGACTCCCATCTGGACTAACTTCTCTTGCTCCTGTATTAAGGACTTGGCAAAGCTATCAAGTGAGGGCATCTCCCAATTAGGAATGGAATCTCTTCCAGAATGGAAGGTAGAGACAAAGACATAATACTCAGAATCGAGTTTTCCAAGTATGGAGAGCACATGTTTCTCATCCTTTCTTTCTATTCCGCATTGTCTGCATTGAACTGCAAGAGACTTGAATTTTGTAAAGAATTCTTGTATGGTCTCGAAACTGTTGGGCTATAAGGCTATCAACTCGTTCTCCAAAATGTGTCCTCGAAGCTCATCTTGCTTGCCAAAAAATACTTCAAGCTTCTCCCAAGCTTCTTCTGGAGTCCTCAAACCTTCAAGGTGGAAGAGGAGGTCCCTGGAGATGTGAGTACATAGAAAGACAAAAGATTCATCTAAGTGGTTCAGAAACTTGTTTTTCTCTACTCGATGATGGGGTTTAGCCTCCCTTCCCATTGTCATCCTGAACAAGCCCTTATTGCACAAGGAAACCTACATATATGCCCTCCTATCAACATAGTTGAAGGGTGTTAGGATCGGGGTGTGGAAGGTTGAGAATCCATCAATTCTCCTTCTGATCAGACAATATCTTCCATCAAGCTACGTAGCACCTATAAGAATTCACTGCAAAAACAAAATAAATTTGCACTTGTTAGAATCAATCCTTCCCTCTCGACTTGTACACTTTTTCATGGTACGTCACACCCACACCGCCACTTTGAATGAATTCAGAGGAAGCAAGGCACTCTTTGCAGGACTTCTATGGAAACCCAGCTGCTTCAGGTGTACAATGGAGAGTAAACAAACTTGAAGCTTTCATGAGGAGGCTCTGATACCATGCTAGAATTAATATGCCATTGATCTTCAAGTAATGAGTGCTATTAGATTCTTAATTATTTGCAGTGAAAATGAATGAATAATACCCACTAAACAAAACAAATCTAACAGGAAATAGACAAGAATTGCTCAGTATAATTACAGTATAAATTTCAATAATCCAAGCAGTATACAATAGTGTTACATAAAGAAGAATTTGAATCTACCAACTAAAGACTGACTGCATGGCTAACTAGAAGTGTCTAAATCACTATTAGAGTTCAATAGGTTAACTCCAGATGTCTAATCTAGTCTCTCAATCATTTACAATCAGTTAAATCGGTCTAACTGCAGTGGTAGGTGAGAAGTAGGTGAGAACTGGAGCCTTCCTACATGTAGCCATGCATAACTGGTGCTAACTGAGCTAGAGGATATATAACTGAAGCATAACTAAGCTTGACTAGTCACCAACTTCCAACAACTTAAGGAGGTTGGTGTCGGCATTCCTGGTGGCTCCTAAATTGTAGGGATTGGTCTAGGAGGCACCTAAACTAATGCATGAAGGTGCAATCAGTTCCAGTTATCCTCTATCAGTGTTCCCCACACTCTAGTGACTGGTACATGTGGCCATATTAGTCCAAGTGGACCCAATGGTACTAGTGGACCCAGTAATTATTAAATGACTCCTACATTAGGCAAATATAATCTAATAGACATCTTGGACAAGGGAGGATTATAAATCCTAACTTGGACAACTATGGGCCCCAACAACAAGGCCAAAAGTCACCCATACACAATCTAAAAGATAAAAATTGTTGCTTAATAAACCGAGAAAATAAGGGAAAACCTCATGGGAACACCCCCCCCCCCTCAAAATAAGCAAGAATCAGGAAAAAAAAATCAATCCTTAATACCTAAAAGAGACCTAGAAAGGCAAACCTCTTTTCAGTAAAAGACTTGGTGAAAATGTTTGCGATTTGATCCTCTGTAGGACAATAATGCAGTATGATAGTTTTGTCATGCACTAGTTCCTGAATATAGTGCACGTGGACCTCAATGTGCTTTGTTCTTTGTTTCTGAATTGGATCACTGGAAATTTTGATGGTGCTCTAGTTGTCACAATAAATGTCCATTGAAGTGAAGTTTGAACCCCGAATTCTATCAAGATGTCATGTAGCCAAACTACCTGAATAACTGCATTCACAGCCCCTCGATACTCTGCCTCTGCTGAAGAGAGTGCAAGTGTTGCTTGCTTCTTACTGGACCAACAAATTGGCCCATATCCGATCATAAACATAAATCCTGAACTGGATTTCCTATCATTCCCATCTCTTTCCCAGTCTGGATCTGTGAAGCCTATGAGATCAGGCTATGCACCAACTGTATAATGAATACCATAATCTCTAGTACCCTGCACATAGTGCAAGATCCTCTTTGTTGCCTTCCAATGCAACTCATGTGGCTCTTGCATGTACCTAGAAGAAACACTCACAACAAAGGATATGTATGGTCTTGAGTGTGTGATATATAGAAGGCTTCGAATGAGTTGTCTGTAAAGAGTGTTGTCTACCAAGGGTGTAGACCCACCTTCCTCTATCCTGATGCCAAATAGGAAAGGACAAGAGGCTGCCTTGCAGTCTTCCATGTGGAATCTCCTGAGCTTGTCTAACGAGTATCTAGAATGTGAGATCATGATTCCCGAAGTCTTTTGACTTACTTCGAGACCAATGAATTGTCTTAACAGTCCAAGATCAATCATAGTGAATGCTTTGTTTAGGGATGAATTGATACTTCTCAATCTAGCAGGAGAGATGCTAGTAATGAGCAAGTCATCCACATAAAGCACAATCAATAGCAAGAATCCCTCTTTCTTCTGCATGTAAACATTGCAATCTGATTTGCATCTTTCAAATTTCTATGAGATGAGGAAGGCATCCATGTTCGAGTACCATGCCCTTGAGATGGTTTGAGTCCATACAATGATTTCCCCAGTCTAGAAACTAAGGAAGGATCGTCAATAAACCCCTTAGGTTGTTTCATGTATATCTCTTCCTTCAAATCGCCATGGACGAAGGCACTTTTCACATCCATGTTATATGTTGGAAGCTGCAACTGCCAAGACAAGCCTGATGGAATCCATTCTAGCCACTGGAGTGAATATCTCATTGTATTCCAGTCCTTGCAACTGAGAGTATCCTTTGGCCACCAACAAAGCATTGTACTTGTTTATGGTTCCATCAGAGGCGATCTTGGTCTTGTAGACCCGTTTGCACTAAACAAGTTTCCTTCCTGGAGGTAAGGAGACAAGTTCCCAAGTTTTATTGTCATGTAGTGAATCAAATTACTCATCCATAGCTACCTGCCATCTAGGATCATGGCAAACTTCCTTGAATGTTTGAGGATCTAACCCCGACATCATGAAGCACCTCTTAGGGAGAAGTGGATTTGTGTGGGATAGTGCAACATTCTCTTTCTGATACTAGGACCTCGTTTTTCTCGTCATCTAGATCACTATCACCATTTCCATATGCTTCTATGAGCTGTTGAGCCCATTTAGGCTGTTGAAATGAGGTAGATGTTGGATCTATATCTAGATCTCTTTGAGGCGTAAGCTCAATATCTTAATTATGTCAATCTTCCTCTTCTTCTGAATCTGAATATGAAATGTTAGATAGTAAATATGTATTTGCAATAGGAAGTAAAGGAGTTTTGATACCTTTATCTGCTTCAAATAGAAGTTGTGGTTGTACTGGATCTGAGTATGGCATGAAATGAGAAAAAGCATATGCCTTGGAGGCATGATCTGCAATTCCTTTCGCTATAGTCTTCCCAGTTGAGATTTTGTGATCTCTACTGAGTCAGGGCCAAATACCACTTGCTTTGGCGAGCTAGTGTGAGTCATCTGGTATACAAACAACATATTAGCGGCAAGAGAGGGCACATAAAGGACATTTTTGAACTCACCATGCTAGATTTTAATGGAACCTCTTCCTGCTGCTAGAATTTGGGAGACATCACCCATATGAATAGTAGGCCCTGCTATGAGGTTGACAGTGGAGAAGGAATCCTTAGAGGCAAACATGTGGTTGGATGCTCCAGAATCAATCAAATAGGTTGTCGAACGAGAGAGGCCTTTCAAGGCATGGCACCTTTCATGATCATTTGTCGACTGTCCATCATAAAAATTCTTTGCTCTTTGTCTAAGACCTATATTGTCCTTCTTGAGGAGACCTGACAACTGGTCGGTTTGCTTCTTCATACATTGGTTTTCAATATGAAAACCCCTCATACAATATGGACACATTTTCTTTTCAAACTTTTTCTTCTTCTTGGAGACCAAAGCTCCTTCAGATGTCTTCTCACTCTCTTTAGGCTTCGAATCAGATGCTTTAGGCTGCTTCCCTTTATGACTCCATATCGCTTTCGCTTTGGTAGAGGCTGTCAATAGGAGAGCTTGGTTTTTTGAAGTCTGGAGGACTCCCATCTGGACCAAATTCTCTTGCTCCTGTATTAAGGACTCGACAAAGCTATTAAGTGAGGGCATCTTCCAATTGGTAACGGAAGATCTTCTGGTATGGAAGGTAGAGAAAAATAAAGAATACTCAGAACCAAGTTTGTCGAGTAAGGAGAGCACATGTTGTTCATCCTTTCTTTCTATTCCGCAATGTCTGCATTGAAGTGCTAGAGACTTGATTTTTGTAAAGAATTGTTGTATGGTCTCAAAAATATTGGGCTATAAGGCTATCAAATTGTTCTCGAAAATGTGTCCCCGAAGCTCATCGTGCTTGCCAAACAAGACTTCAATCTTCTCCTAGGCTTCTTTGGGAGTCCTCAAACCTTCAAGGTGGAAGAGGAGGTCTCTAGAGATGTGAGTACATAGAAATCCAAAAGCTTCATCTAAGCAGTTCATAAACTTGTTTTTCTCTGCTGGATGATGGGGTTCATCCTCCCTTCCCATTGTCATCCCCAACAAGCCCTTGTTGCGCAAGGAAACTTGCATATCTGCCCTCCAATCAACATAGTTGAAGGGTGTTTAGATCTGGGGTGTGGAAGGTTGAGAATCCATCAATTTTCCTTATGATTAGACAATATCTTCAATCAAGCTACGTAGCACCTATAAGAATTCACTGCAAAAACAAAATCAATTCGCACTATGTTGGAATCAAGCCTTCCCTCTCGACATGTACACTTTTTCAGGGTCCATCACGCCCAAACCACCACTCTGAATGAATTCAAAGGAAGCAAGGCACTCTTTGTAGGACTTCTGTGGAAACCGATCTACTTCTCGTGTACAATGGAGAGTAGGCAGACTTGAAGCTTGCCTGAGGAGTATTTGATACCATGTTAGAATTAATATTCCATTAGTCTCAAGCAATGAGTGTTATGAGATTCTTAATTATTTGCAGTGAAAAGGAATGAATAATACCCATTGAACAAAACAAATCTCACGGGAAACAAACATGAATTGCTCAGTATAATTACAGTATAAACTTCATTAATCCCACCAGTATACAACAATGTTACATAAAGGAGAATTCGAATCACGAGAGATGAATTCAAATCTACCAACTCAAGGCTAACTACATGGATAACTAGAAGTGTCTAAATCACTATCAGAGTTCAACAGGTTAACTCCAGATGTCTAATCCAGTCTCTCAATCAGTTACAATCAATCAAACCAATCTAAGTGCAGTGGTAGGTGAGAAGTAGGTGAGAACTGGCACTTTCCCACATGCATCCATTCATAACTGACGCTAACTGAACTGGAGGATATCTAACTGAATCTAACTGAAACATAACTAAGCTTGACTAGTCACCAACTGCCAACAATTGAAGGAGGTTGGTGTCGACACTCCCATTGGCTCCTAAATTGTAGGGATTGGTCTAAGAGGCACCTAAACCGATGCATGAAGCTATAGTCAACTCCAGTTTGCCTCTATCGGTGTTCCCCACACTCTAGTGACTAGTACATGTGTCCCCATTAGGCCAAGTGGACCCAATGGTACTAGTGGACCCAATAATAACTAATTGACTCCTAAGTTAGGAAAATATAATTGAATGGACAGTTTGGACAAGGGAGGATTATAAATCCTAACAACATATACATTTAAAAAATACGCATTTTCACAAAAGGTGAACTCATTTTGACAATATCTATTAAATTATATTATGTTAGCTATGAGAAAAAGCATGGGATAAGAGTACACTTTCAAGTTATTTTTAATTATTCTCATCCAAACTTATTAGAGGAAATTTGAGGTCTAAAATGGCCCTCCTAACCAAAATAATAAGATAATATTATACATTTTGAAGGAAACGACATAAATTTTTTTTTTTTTTTGTATTTTTAGCTTATCTCTCCATGGTTTTACTCAAATTTTGAGTGGGAGCACTCATTGCATGTTGAATCAATTATGCAATCAATGAGTACCCATGCTGCATACTGTTGATGGACCCCACCCCACTCAAAATGAGAAATATTTAAAAAAAACTTGTTACTCATTGGATGAGGAATTGAATTTCGCAACACGTTTTTTTAATGTAGTTCTCATTTTTCGTGGGGTGGGGTCCATCAAAAGTATGTATTGTGGGTATTTGTTGGATGAATAATTGAATTTTGCATCCAACGAGTGCTCCCACTCAAAATTTGAGTAAAACCAGTGGTAGATAAGTTGAAAATACAAAAACAAAAAATACTTTTTTATGACAAATATGCCAAGTCAACCATTATGGTTTACTCGGTTTCTTGAAATTCTATTGGTTCTTGAATTCTAATGAATCAATGGCTCGTTTTCTTATAAATCCCATTTTATACTTTCTCCCCCTAAAATAGGCATCAACAACATTTTTGAAGAAACACAGAATCCAAGGAAAAAGTGCAAAAAACTAACCATTATTGCTTAGATCTATGCACCACAACATTAATTTTACTGCTTTTATACCTTTGCTTTAGTCAATAATGTTGGTCAAGGTAATTATTAATGAAAGCAGTTATTCGTCTGCTCTAAGAATTAGCCAACATACAATCCATCTATTACTTACTACTTGTTCATACTCTGTGAATAGTTATTGAGTCCATTTATTTGGTGAGTGTGATTTCTTTAGAGAACTTTGGTTTTTATTAATGAATCATTTTATGTTGGATCATAGGTGGGATTTGATCGAAAGTATTAGGGATTTGATGAAAGATTTTTCCTTTTTATTATCTTTCCAACATATGTATAGAGATTAAATGTGGAAGCTTATAGTCTCTCGGAAAAGGAGTTGGGTCCTATGGATGGAAAAATCATGTTCATGCATTTCTCTATGGAAAAATTATGTAGGGCTGGAAGTTTGGATTTATTTTAATTTTGGTTGCTTAAATATTTTATCAGTTCAAGGTGTCTTGATGTTGAAGGGATATTTTGGTTTGTTATGGTTCTTGGATCTAGCTTTTCGAAAGATTTTTTGGTTTGTTGTGGTTCTTGGATCTAGCTTTTCGAAAGATTTTTTGGTTTGTATAGTCGGGAAGTAAAGATTGGTTTGTATAGTCGGGAAGTAAAGACTTTTTGGTTTGTATAGTTGGGAAGTAACTATCTAACTGAAGCATAACTAAGCTTGACTAGTCACCAACTTCCAACAACTTAAGGAGGTTGGTGCCGGCACTCCCGATGGCTCCTAAATTGTAGGCATTGGTCTAGGAGGCACCTAAACTAATGCATGAAGGTGCAATCAGTTCCAGTTATCCTCTATCAGTGTTCCCCACACTCTAGTGACTGGTACATGTGGCCATATTAGTCCAAGTGGACCCAATGGTACTAGTGGACCCAATAATAATTAAATGACTCCTACATTAGGAAAATATAATCTAATAGACATCTTGGACAAGGGAGGATTATAAATCCTAACTTGGACAACTACGGGCCCCAACAACAAGGCCAAAATTCACCCATACACAATCTAAAAGATAAAAATTGTTGCTTAATAAACCGAGAAAATAGGGGAAAACCTCTTGGGAACCCCCCCCCCCTCAAAATAAGCAAGATTGCAATCTGATCCTCTGTAAGACAATAATGCAGTATGATAGTTTTGCCATGCACTAGTTCCTGAATATAGTGCACATGGACCTCAATGTGCTTTGTTCTTTGTTTCTGAACTGGATCACTAGAAATTTTGATGGTACTCTGGTTGTCACAATAAATGTCCACTAAAAGTGAAGTTTGAACCCTGAATTCTGTCAAGATGCCATGCAGCCAAACTACCTGAATAATTGCATTCATAGCTCCCCGATACTCTACCTCTGCTGAAGAGAGTGCAAGTGTTGCTTGCTTCTTACTGGACCAACAAATTGGCCCATATTCGATCATAAACACAAATCCTGAACTGGATTTCCTATCATTCCCATCTCTTGCCCAGTCTGGATCTGTGAAGCCTATGAGATTAGGCTGTGCACCAACTGTATAATGAATCCCATAATCTCTAGTACCCTGCACATAGTGCAAGATCTTCTTTGTTGCCTTCCAATGCAACTCATGTGGCTCTTGCATGTACCTAGAAGAAACACTCACAACAAAGGATATGTCTGGTCTTGAATGTGTGATATATAGAAGGCTCCCAATGAGTTGTCTATAAAGAGTGTTATCTACCAAGGGTGTAGACCCACCTTCCTCTAGCCTGATGCCAAATAGGAAAGGACAAGGGACTGCCTTGCAGTCTTCCATGTGGAATCTCCTGAGCATGTCTAACGAGTATCTAGACTGCGAGATCATGATTCCCGAAGTCTTTTGACTTACTTCGAGACCAATGAATTGTCTTAACAGTCCTAGATCAGTCATAGTGAATGCTTTGTTTAGGGATGAATTGATACTTCTCAATCTAGCAGGAGAGATGCTAGTAATGAGCAAGTCATCCACATAAAGCACAATCAATAGCAAGAATCCCTCTTTCTTCTGCATGTAAACATTGCAATCTGATTTACATCTTTCAAATTTCTATGAGATGAGGAAGGCATCCATGTCGGAGTACCATGCCCTTGAGATGGTTTGAGTCCATACAATGATTTCCCAAGTCTAGAAACTAAGGAAGAATCGTCAATAAACCCCTTAGGTTGTTTCATGTATATCTCTTCCTTCAAATCACCATGGACGAAGGCACTTTTCACATCCATGTTATGTACCTCGCATATGTTGGAAGCTGCAACTCCCAAGACAAGACTGATGGAATCCATTCTAGCTACTGGAGTGAATATCTCATTGTATTCCAGTCCCTGAAACTGAGAGCATCCTTTGGCCACCAACAAAGCCTTGTACTTGGTTGTGGTTCCATCAGAGGCGATCTTGGTCTTGTAGACCCGTTTGCACTAAACAAGTTTCCTTCCTGGAGGTAAGGAGACAAGTTCCCAAGTTTTATTGTCATGTAGTGAACCAAATTCCTCATCCATAGCTGCCTGCCATCTAGGATCATGGCAAGCTTCCTTGAATGTTTGAGGATCTGACCCCAACATCATGAAGCACCTCTTAGGGAGAAGTGTATTTGTGTGGGATAGTGCAACATTCTCTTTCTGATACTAGGACCTCGTTTTTCTCTTGTCATCTAGATTACTATCACCATTTTTCGTTTTTCATTTTTCGTTTTTCGTTTTTCTCGTTTTTTCTTAATTATTTGCAGTGAAAAGGAATGAATAATACCCACTGAACAAAACAAATCTCATGGGAAACAAACACGAATTGCTCAGTATAATTACAGTATAAACTTCATTAATCCCACCAGTATACAACAATGTTACATAAAGGAGAATTCGAATCATGAGAGATGAATTCGAATCTACCAACTCAAGTCTAACTACATGGATAACTAGAAGTGTCTAAATCACTATCAGAGTTCAACAAGTTAACTCCAGATGTCTAATCCAGTCTCTCAATCAGTTACAATCAATCAAACCAATCTAAGCGCAGTGGTAGGTGAGAACTGGCGCTTTCCCACATGCAACCATTCATAACTGGCACTAACTGAACTAGAGGATATCTAATTGAATCTAACCGAAGCATAACTAAGCTTGACTAGTCACCAACTACCAATAATTGAAGGAGGTTGGTGTCGACACTCCCATTGGCTCTTAAATTGTAGGGATTGGTCTAAGAGGCACATAAACCGATGCATGAAGGTGTAGTCAGCTCCAATTTGCCTCTATCGGTGTTCCCCACACTCTAGTGACTAGTACATGTGTCCCCATTAGGCCAAGTGGACCCAATGGTACTAGTGGACCCAATAATAACTAATTGACTCCTAAGTTATGAAAATATAATTGAATGGACAGTTTGGATAAGGGAGGATTATAAATCCTAACAACATATACATTTAAAAAATACGCATTTTCACAAAAGGTGAACTCATTTTGACAATATCTATTAAATTATATTATGTTAGCTATGAGAAAAAGTATGGGAGAGGAGTACACTTTCAAGTTATTTTTAATTATTCTCATCCAAACTTATTAGAGGAAATTTGAGGTCTAAAATGGCCCTCCTAACCAAAATAATAAAATAATATTATACATTTTGAAGGAAACGACATAAAAACTATTTTTTTTTTGTATTTTTAGCTTATCTCTCCATGGTTTTACTCAAATTTTGAGTGGGAGCACTCATTGGATGTTGAATCAATTATGCAATCAACGAGTACCCATGCTGCATACTGTTGATGGACCCCACCCTATGAAAAATGAGAAATATTTAAAAAAAACTTGTTACTCATTGGATGAGGAATTGAATTTCGCAACACGTTTTTTTAATGTAGTTCTCATTTTTCGTGGGGTGGGGTCCATCAAAAGTATGTAGTGTGGGTATTTTTTGGATGAATAATTGAATTTTGCATCCAATGAGTGCTCCCACTCAAAATTTGAGTAAAACCAGTGGTAGATAAGTTGAAAATACAAAAACAAAAAATAGTTTTTTATGACAAATATGCCAAGTCAACCATTATGGTTTACTCGGTTTCTTGAAATTCTATTGGTTCTTGAATTCCAATGAATCAATGACTCTTTTTCTTATAAATCCCATTTTAGACTTTCTCCCCCTAAAATAGGCATCAACAACATTTTTGAAGAAACACAAAATCCAAGGAAAAAGTGCAAAAAACTAACCATTATTGCTTAGATCTATGCACCACAACATTAATTTTACTGCTTTCATACCTTTGCTTTAGTCAATAATGTTGGTCAAGGTAATTATTAATGAAAGCAGTTATTCGTCTACTCTAAGAATTAGCCAACATACAATCCATCTATGACTTACTAATTGTTCATGCTCTCTGAATAGTTATTGAGTCCATTTATTTGGTGAGTGTGATTTCTTTAGAGAACTTTGGTTTTTATTAATGAATCATTTTATGTTGGATCATAGGTGGGATGGAGAATCGGAGGGGGGGGGGGATTTACAACAGTGGTATGAAAGGAAAAATCTTTTTTCAGTTACCTCCCACTTTTTGTGTTGTGGGAAGTTTGGAAAGCCAGAAATAAACCCATTTTTATCAATCAGCTTCAGAAGGAAGATGTCATTTACTTGAAGATTGTTTCTTTCTTTTATGAATGAAACAATGAAACTTCCAGTGGGAAGCATAATATTTTATCTTTTCCTTCTATTTTGGTGGAGCATCCTATTGGATTTTTCGATGGGGCAGTTTTGAATGGTGTATGTGGTGATGGGTTGGTTTTAAAGATTGGAAGGGATACCGTTTTTAAGGGATGGTTGAAAGTTGGTAGAGGCACGAACACTAGAGCTAAATTGGTGGTCTTATGGGGTTTACTTTTTTGTGCAAAAGTTTGGGGTCTTCCCTCATTGCAGATTCTGGGGGATTCTCAAGTCATTGTTAATTGGGATAAGGGGCTGGCTCAGGTGAAGTCTCTTGTTCTTCATTATTTGATCGAAAGTATTAGGGATTTGATGAAAGATTTTTCCTTTTTATTATCTTTCCAACATATGTATAGGGATCTAAATGTGGAAGCTTATAGTCTCTCGGAAAAGGAGTTCGGTCCTATGGATGGAAAAATCATGTTCATGCATTTCTCTATGGAAAAATTATGTAGGGCTGGAAGTTTGGATTTATTTTAATTTTGGTTGCTTAAATATTTTATCAGTTCAGGGTGTCTTGATGCTGAAGGGATATTTTGGTTTGTTATGGTTCTTGGATCTAGCTTTTCGAAAGATTTTTTGGTTTGTATAGTCGGGAAGTAACTGTCTTTTTGCTGATGGATATGTTATAGATTCCCTTTTCTATTTGAAAAGTTGTGAAGACATTTTATGGAATTTTTGTAATTGTGGACACGACTTTTATTATTATTATTATTTTTTTCTTTTATTGTACTAAAAAAAATTGAGTCCAAAGATATTTTAAAACCCGCTTATAAAACTCGATTCAATCACATATGTCATAAGAATGAACAACATTGATTGTTGTGGTATTTCACGTGGTGGGGGTGTCACGTGGTGGAAGGGGGCACCCCATGGCATGCATTATGTCATTTACAATACGCAATGTGTCATGTATAGTAGATGGATCACATGAACACGTCAAGGATTGAGTAGGATTAAAACCAAGATATTAAAGTTTAAATGTTAATAAAGCCATACACAATTATAATAAGTATTACTAATCTATCAAGAAAATTGCCAGGAATCTCCTCTGCATGCTTAAAATGGGTGTTTGTATGTAGTTTGATAGGTAGATTTTGGGCATGCAATCCTCCATGCCATTTGTGCAATTAATCCCCACTTGTACTAATGCTAACACTAGAAACTTCAAAAAAGAAATTAATAATGCTAAAAAACTGAGTTTGTTTGATTTCCTCATTTTGTGCTCTAGCTTATGCTAGAAATTTGGGTTTGTTTACTTCCTCAATTTATGCAATTGGATATATGAACTTCAAGTAATGGTAAAGTTTGAATGTTGTAAATTAATGGTAGACGTTGTAGTATTATTTTTAGGGAGATAAAATATATATAGGTGATTGGTATGGGAATGAGAATTATTGAAGAGTTTAGTGTCACTATCCTCTAATAGCGCACTTGCATTCCTTGTTAGTTAAGGGGTCTTTGCTAACAACCTTCAACATATTTATTACCAGTTAAGTAACGTGGTTTGGTATTTCTACTACGTCTATACTATGTAAGGATATTATTTCTCCAAAAACTCAAATGGAAAACATAAATTAGTGGCATTCAATGAAAGTGTGAATGCATTAACACTTCAAATTTATTGTATTTTAGGTGACAATTACAAAATCTCCTTCACTTTAACTCAAATTATATGTAATAATGATCAGCTAGTTCCAATTAATTATTAATTGAAATAATCAATTGATTAAGTTTCTTCATAATAATAATAAGCAGTCGGTTCAACTTAACAATGATAATAATCAAGTTCTCATCGAAAATGTAGTGAATGCTAACCATGCATCTAGTATATACAACTTACTAAAACTTTACAAATTTTGGGAGTGATTCTCACAAATGTTCTTGTGTGACTCTAGTGGATTCAGCATCCTTATAACGACTAAACCTCCTTTTGACACATGTTTTTTCTATTATTTTTTCCAACATTTGAACCCTAGACCTTATTTTGACTTTGATGTTCTTATGTTTCTTATTCTTATAGACCTTAGGTAACCTAAGAGGTATTCAAAGGGATCAACACAATATGGTTCAAATCAACTAGTTTAACTACTGCAATGGACAATGTTGTCAACACCTAGAACAACGACAACAATTTCTTTCTCAACCAGTGAAGTGCTACTATTACATGGATGATAGGCGAGGATGTTATGGCTAGACGGAGATCACTTTCATTAAAGACATAATCAAGACAAGGTGCAATTGTACATATTAACAGATAAGTCACAACTTAAAGAGATTTTTCTTCTCATGCATACACTATCTTCAGGGACACACACCACATTATCTTTATATTTTTGCGTTTGACAAGACATAAGTAATGAAGAATACATGTGCAAGGGAAACTATAGATTACTTTGTGTTTTCCTATTTGTAAGTTGATCATCCAAACAAATATGGTGTAGGTATAGCCATGTTTGTAAGGTTCCCATGTCTGAATACTTGTGGTGGAGGTACATCCCTGTCACTTCTGAAAGAACTTGTTATCACTACAATCTTAGTTGTGAATGTAAGGCCAAGGATTTATGTTGTGAAATAACCCCAGAGAAATCAGAACTCTAGTTTTTCGTCGAATTAATTTACATGTGAGTGTTTTTGTCAGCTTAAGTTATTTCATTCAGTGCTCAACTTTCAAATGACAGTCTCCAAACAAAATGACAAATACCTCATGGGACAATCATCTCCCCTACTTTTTTTCACTCTCTCCCTCATGTTTTCTGAAATGTTAAGCACCATGCTACATTTATTTTTAGTTTGATTTCAAATGATCTGGCTAGCAATTTTTCCACGCTAAAAAATAGTGAAAAAACGTTAAACATTTGGACTAGCTCAAAATCTATCCCAATTTATAATTGGGAATTAGACTTACCTTGACAACCTTACGCGTGGTTGCATGGGTTATACAATTTTGCATCAACCACTTTGATTTAAAATTTGTTTATCTTAGATATGATTTTTTCCACTCACAAATCTATAAATGGATACCAATTTTTCCACTGTATTCTTATTATTAAAACTTTAAAAAGTGATTATCAAAATAGTTTAAAATGCAAACCAACAAAAAGGTTATTCGCGACCACTCCTTACTAGAAATATGTCATTTTAATGCATTCCCAAATAGATTTAACATTGTCATGGCTAGTCTTATTCCTAAGTGTAAGAATATTTAATTTCCATTTCACAACTTTATATGGTATTTCTTTGGTGAAAGTTAATGCATTCCAATCAATGGATTTGAACCGACACTTGCTTCTTATGCACTTGAGAGACTTCCATCCAATGAAGGCTTAGCCTCTATGCTTGAGCCAGCCGTGTCGATTCTATAAGGAAAGAGCCTATGTACTTGCAAGCCCTTGGGGAAAACCCAACAAACATGGTCAACCAACTTCAATGCGCTCTTAGAGTTGACAAAGCACCCAATATTATCTTGAAGGATTGATATCCAAATCTAAATATTTTTATAGTAGAGTCTTCCTCTTCACTGGAAAGACAATTTTCTAAAGATTCCAAAGCTAGAGGGACTCTATCATTTTTTAGAAATCCTCTTTATAATATGGCTAAGTAAGAAGGTAGGGGTTTTTCCCCATTAAAATATGTTACATTTGAACTTTCTATCAATGAATCAAATGGCATTGCCTAGATGAACAATATTCCATCCTTTTCCTTACCTGCATTTGATGCTTTAACTAGTGAAGATCTAGACACATTCCTCTTTGATTTTGATGTACTTTTCCAGAGTTATGATTACTCCTCTAATGCCCAAAATCTTAGAACATTTCCATCTATCCTCAAGGAAATATCTCTCCACTAGTTTATGGGTCTTTGTGGTAATTCTACCCATACTTGGGATCAAAATTAAACAAGCATTTCTAAAGAAGTATCAAGATTATTGTAAGGAAAGGGATTTACTAATGAGGATATTCTCAAGGTGACTCAAAAGGAGGATGAGATTTTGGAAGGCTATGTAGAAAGATTCCAATACAACCTTTAGAGATCCACACAACACAAGTTCAGTGTAGACACATTCCACACCATCTTTCTCAAAGTTATTTAAGATGAATGTTTTGATGTGCTGAATTTCATGTGTGCAGGGGATGTTTCCTAGTTATCATATGAAGTTATATGTGAAATGTGTCGATGTTATTCCCAAGGGAATCCCAAACATGGTAAAGGTATTAGAGATCATTATTCACACACTGCTTGATCTTTGGGCGGTAGTGTTACTAGAGCTTAAATAGGGAATCTGTTAGATGATTTTAAAATGGGTATCCTTACTTCTCTTGTTCCCAATTAGATATCATGAGAATAAAGAAGAATAAAGAAGAGGAACAATTGAATTTGGTTATATTTTGCTCTAGGTGTTGAAAAAATCACCCTCTACGAGAATGTCCGCTCAGAACTATAGAAACATGTGTTATTTGTGAGAAAATCCATGCAACTAGTAATTTTCATTTGGTTTCAGAGATTAAAGTTCGATGTTAATCCACTTAGCAACTTTTTTTGGTTTCCCAAAACAATCATGCCCCCCTTGTCAACTAAATTCTCCACAGGATGCAACACAAGATCCTACAGCTATCCATGTTTCATAATTCACCGTGCAATATTTTCTACAAGGTTGGTATCTGCCCATGCCTTGTAAATAATGTACCCATCTAAGATTCAATTCACCCTGAAACAAGGTTGTCGAGGTCCATATCCAAATGGAAAAATGCCTCAATAGTCACAAAACTATGCCCCACAATACCAACAGTCATTCCAACAACTGCTACAACACAACAACTCCAACTATCATCCATTCAAACTAAGTAAAGGCCTCCATAGCTTCCTGCTCAACCCATACCTAACCCAAAAAATAAAGTAGTTCATCCCACTTATAATGTTGAGCTACTAGGATTCCCAAGTTTTCTTGGTTTTCCTATATACAATATTTGCTCTGTAGAGTGTCAAGTCACAATTACGATTAGGGAAACTATCATTAGAACTTCCTCTATTATTCAAGAGAAAGATGACGAGGAATATTTTGTTATGACAAATGATTAAGCTAAATGAAATAAGACCCCACCACAAGTCTTACATAAAGATACCTAAAAAAATCAACTCAAACATTCGATCGAGTTGTAACACCTCCTTATCTCGAAAGACTGAATGTAGGCAAACCCTTTTCATTGCCAAATTTCAATTCCCTGGAAGAGTTATGAAATATGAGTATAAATATCCCCTTAGTCCAAGCCATCAAATACATTTTGATGTATGCTAAGGTTTTTCGGAAGCTATTCCTGAGAAAACCAGGAAAGAAAAAGAAGGATCCCCCAATTGTCCATGTAGTTGGTAAGATGGTTGATTTGATGTTAGGAAGAACCATTATGATGAGACACTTATATCCATGAAGACCAATTGTTCATGTCGATATCAACAACATTCACATTCCAAACACTCTAGTTGATTTTGGGGACACTATTAATGTTATGACAAAAGATACCATGAAAAAATTTCAAATGACTAGCATGAGGCCTACCACTACAGTGCTTCAATTAATTGATATATATACCATGAAACCATAAGGGATTTTGAAAGATGTAATAGAATCTGTCGATTCATGGGAGTCTCCAACTGAAATCTAATTTAGGAGTTTATCCATTATTTCTAGGTCGATTTTGGTTGGCCACTACTATTGCATATATTGGTAGTCGTTCAGGCAAGATGATAATCACTTATTGGGATTCTACAAAGGAACTTTCATTATATCCTCCTACTAAACAAATTTCTCCCTATGAAACACCCATTTGGATTGAAAATGAAGACCATGAGGATGAGAATGTTCCACAACTACTTGTGATCAAGTCAAACCTCTCCTTTAAACACAAGACTAAATTTGATCTCATTTGTGATCTCCTTAGTAGTACATATTCACACACCAAACACCTTATGAGTATGATGGAAAATTCATGGTATACCTGTATAATTAAAAAATAATTCCAATCCATGCTTTCTTATCTATGCACTACATCTGAAACAAATAATGCCTCTTATAGAGATTCTTGTAGGGAAAACCCTCAACTTCAATCTTGAGTTGGAACCATCAAAACAATAGAACTTGATTAAGTTGTTGCAATAACATCCCAAATCATTTGTATGACCCAAGTTTGTGCATGCGTCAAACATACATTAAAGAGGATTCCCAACCAATAAGACTGCCACAAACACGGATGAACCCTTTCTCTCATATATAGTTAAAGAAGAATTGCATAAGTTACTTAATGTTAACTTTATTTATCTTGTCCCAAATAGTAAGTGGGTCTCTCTTTGGGTGATTGTTTCGTAAAAGAACGGGAAATGGAGAGCTTTTATTCGATACGTTGGCGGGGAAGAAGTATTTCTCATTTCTTGATGGGTTTAGTGGTTACAATAAAATCTAGGCAACCCTTGAAGGTTGAGACAAGATAACCTTCACCTACTCATGGGGAACGTATGCCTATCGGTACTACCCTTTGGTCTATGCAATGATCCAGCCACATTTTAGAGGGTTTTACTTAGAATGCTTTTTGATCTAATACATGACTATGTTAAGGTGTAAATGGATGATTTCATCATGTATGGAACACCTTCAAAGAAGCTTTAAATAACATCAAAAAGGTCCTCTTCCAGTGCAAAGAAACAAAATTATCCCTTAAGAAAGACACATAAAAGAAAAGTGTATACGCTACTTAAAAAAAGGGATTGTGTTAGGGAACCATATCTCACCTGAAGGAATTAAATTTTATCTAGCAAATAATGGGGTAACTAAAACTTCCAGTTTCAACAACCCAAAAGGAAATAAGAAGTTGTTTAGGACATGTACGGTATTATCATTGATTTATAGAAAACTTCATTAAGATTGCCTCTCCATTATTCTCTTTACTATCAAAGGACACAAAATTTTGCTGGACTAATTGTTCTTAGATCACTTTTGGAATTTGGATTGGCATATGCCATCTACTTCATTCGTAAGAATGTTGCTCTAGCAGAACTCAATTATATGGTAATAGAAAATTAATTAATTGTTGTTGTTTATGCAATCAATAAATTACAACATTATATTATTAATTACATTATGTTTACACGTATTAATCATGTTACCTTGTGTTATCTTATGAGCAAACAAATCATGGACAATAGGATGACCATGTGGTTACTCTTCAAGAATTTGACATTAGTATTTGTGATAGTCTAGGAAAGGAGAATGTTGTAGCTATTTTTCTTTCACGAATAACTAATGAAGCAAATGCAAGTCCTATGGAGGATATGTTTCCCGATGAATATTTATATGCATCATCTATTGATACTCCATGTTTTTTAGATATTGCTAATTATGTGGTTGTAGGGAAAATTCCACCACATCTCTTTCCAAGAGAAAAAACAGGAGGTGATTAGACAAAGAGCCATGTACTCATGATTTGTAGGCCAACTCTTACACAGAGGGTGTCAAAACCCCAATTTTTCCGAAAATTTTAAAATTTTAAAATGCATATATTTTCATTAAATGTAGTCATTAACTGTTTGATTAGTTATATGTTACTAGATTCATATCTGAATGATCTTTTGATTATGCTTATCTTTATAGAATAGTTTCTTTTCAGTTACTGATTTGTTTTCTGTTTGCGACCACAAGGTGGGACTGTCATGAAAAACTGGGCTTACTTAGCTTCCGAGCTAACGCAAAAGTTTTCCTTCTCTAACAGATATACAGGTAAGATGTTCGGGTGCTGCTAACAAATTTCTAAAGTATTCAAAAAAGATTCGTTGTACAAAAATTAATTCAGTAAAAGAATATACATGCTAGTCAGATTTCTCAAGCTTACAAAGGTAAAGCTTTAACTATGATTCCTTTCAAGATCTTACTGATAGAGAATTGAATTCTACTAGTAAAGATGACAGTTATTTTTCCTTCATGAAAGCAGGATTTAATATCCCTACGGAGTACTGAACCATTTGATGTACCTACCGATTGCAAGTGTAAATGTAATAAATAGTTCTTATTTAGCACAGTAAGTATGGCAGGGTCACAACGTCAAAGATCTAAATTTAATTGTTCATAATTTCTGGATCAGGCCATGATTGAATTTACAACTGCAAGTGTAACTTGATACGGAGGTTTAGGTACCAAACTTATACTTTTCTTAATTCAAGAATTAAAAGGTTTACTACTTTGATATAAGTCACTTTAAAGTCTTCCTTTAGTATTTAAAGATCTGTATTGTTCGGGAAACTATTTCTATCCCAAAGTCAATAATCATATGGTAAACTTATAGATCATTTCCATATTTATTCTACTAAAATACCACTTTATGATTTTCAAAACTATACTATCAAGCAAAGGAAATTAATTACAAAAGCTAATTATCATATAATGACTCTATAATACATTTCATAACCTTTGAGCTTGAATTTGACAAAAAGATTATTTGTCACAAATGATTCTATAACTAGAATAGGGTTGTTATTTTAAATGCAAGGGATTATCATAAAGGTCAAGAGTAAAACCATAACCATGATCAAATGATCACTTAACTTGATTATTATAATTCTATAGTCTTTATACTATTATTCCCTTTACTTTCATTTGTGAACTTAGGGCAATATATAATATAGAAAATAGGTTTATATACAAGCTGCGCCATGGTAAACTATTATTTCCCTTTGCTCTTGTATCTTATTAACAATCATTATAATCCTCCATATGTATATGTGTTAGACCAAACAATGAACAAACTCTACGTTAAAATGTTTCTCCAAACATCATTCTAATGTTTACATGCTTGATTTTATATGCAGGTGGTTGACTATGGTGTGTCGAACCTTGTAGAACCTCCACGATATGATTTGGGTTGCAAAATCATTGGAGATCTTGTTCGTGGAACTATAATGTTCCTACCCACTGCATGTTAATTATTAAAAGGATTACGTGGGCTCTTTCCAGCCATGCACTGGCATGTTAAAAAGGTTTGACTCAAACCCTAAATCGTCATTCCTCCACTGCCTTTGGACCCCGGCCGCTCTGCAAAAACCTCCTTGTCTGCTTCGTTGCTTGCACTGTCTGCTAGCGGTCAATATGCTGGTTAAGTTCCTCATGGGCTCGTCTACTGCGTTGTGAGGAACATACGGTGATGAACAGCTTGTTGTTTGAACGTTGCGCAATGTTGATTCTCTTAGGGTTTCGCCAATTGCACCCATTGCCTGAACTCTTTACTGTGTAGGTCGTTACCTTAATCTTGGTGCTGTGATTCGTCCTCCGTCGTGACTGATTACTTTTCGTTCCAGCGAACTCCTTCTCTTCTGCTGTAAATGAAGGGTTCTGTTTTCCTCATAGTGGTGGTTGTGTCGATGTTCTTCAAAGGTCAAATTTATGTAAAACATTAAGGTAATATATAGGGTTATTCTTCGTTTTTTCTTTCAAAAGAAATAATTTTAAATAAACAGTAGTTTGCAAGATTTTAATATTATGCTTTCCTTCTTTACAGGGTTGGCCTTCTCTCCTTGGCGTGGAAGGTGCGAGACTTCAATGGCTGGCTCCTCCTGGTAAGCCTGGTTTTATCCATGGCGTTTTCCTCCTTGCTGGTCCTTTAGGGAAGTTATGGGTGTTTGCCCTCGTGGTTTGTAACCCTCGCGGTTACCTTGGTTCAGTTTAGTGAACCTAAACGCTGTTAAAAGAGTTTCCTCTCTTCGTTTGGCATGGGATCTTTGGATGAAGCCGAAACTGTGGTTTTGGTCTTTATTTGTTTACTGTATAATCTATACATATATATTAATGTCTGAACAAGCTGTATAAGCTTCATTTTGTTTATCATGTTTGTAGCCGTGAGGTATAAAGGAGATAAACTCCTTCCTTTTGATGAACCTCAATGCGTACTTTTAATTTTGACAAGGTTTACCCTAAACTTGAAGCTATAAGTTGTCCATACAATTTTCTTTGAGTTATATATTTTGTTACTGTACAGTCTTGAAACAATATATTGTGTAAGCTTGGCTTGTTGAGCCTATCTGAGTTCGGATACCTCCGATTCCTGTAAATTTGATAAATACCTAGTTTACTCTCTGTAAATTATTTATGGTATTAACAGGTAGGGTTTTCCTGTACATTAATAATATATTGGGTTATTTATTTACTCAAGAATTTTATAAATTGTTATAATGGTTATACTTTATGAATTATAAAGTCTTAATGTTTTAATAACATTCCTTAAGTAACTGACAGTGTAACCTTGGGTACAGGTTCTATAATATATTTCTGTTTACCAAAAATAGATTAAGGCATTACTGTGATTTCCTAACAATACTATTTTTATAAGTAATTAATAGGATAGTAAGTATCACTTAATATAATAACAATGTTATTCTTCCTGTAATACTTATTACTTTTGTTGCTAGCTCTACTTAGGTTCTTTTATAAGTATATATGGTAATAATAATTTGTTCTCTGTTTATAAAATAACTTGTTGTTAATGTATTCTCAAAACTTAATATTAATTACACTACGCTTATGCAAATATGAGGGTTTTCCAGTTATGTTTTATATAATTATAGTTAAGCTCGAAGGTCGAGCATTCTGCCATTCTGGCATTTATTTCCTGTACAGATATGCATTTGATTTTTACTCTTGATATTTCTTTTGTAAATTTACTGTCAAGGATTTTGTACCTGATTGATACCTTGACTTACTAGTTATTAAGAGATTGTAAATGTTAACATATATAGTTTATACCCTTTAATTTATATAGGGTCTTTATATTTTTATTTTATTTTAAATAATGTTCTTTAAGAACTGTGTATTTACCTGGTAGTACAGAAAGTATAAATAGTTCCAGTTTTACAATTAATGTAATAAGAACATTACTCTAAGTTCAACAATTATAATACTCCTATATTGTATGTAATAGAAATTTATTGTTATTAATACAACGAAGATATTATCTCTCCTGAGAGTACCAATGTTTCCATGGTTAATATTTAGTTTATTTTATAGCATTCTGTTATTTATTTCTTGTGCCAATTATGCTAAATACTAGATTAAGTTCTGTAAATATTTAGTTTATCTGTTTGGTTATGATATCTGTATATATATATATATATATAAATTAAATAATACTACTTAGGATCTATCTCATATAAATATATATAGTAGCATTCATTACTCTCTGTGAAAAATAGGATAACAGCTCTGGAAACTGTTCGAGCTCAGTCCAAATAAAAGGAAGAAAAAAAAATAATGAAATGACTATATCACTAAACATACATAAAATTTAGACCAAATTAGTTCGACATTAAGATTTAATCATTATTTAACTATTCCTACTTTCAGTTTGTTATTAGACATATAATAGTGAAGTTATTTTAATCTGGAAGAAAGAAACTATATGGTGTAACAGTAAATAAATCTAGTCTATCCCTACTCTAGAGTGATTCTTATACTCTTCTATTTGTTCTTTACAAATAATAGAATTACTGAAAGTAAAATACTGTACAAGGGAATAGTTGTATCTATGAGCACATGCTATTGTCAGTAAAACAAATATTTCTTTTGAGGATAGGTAAATAAACAATCTACTATTCTACAATCTCATCATACCATCTTTTTTATAATTTTACCCCTGTGCTGGAGTACGGTCTGGTAAACCCAGATGTGGAAAAACACAGTGGGTTCTTAATTTTCATCGACAGATTCTATTACTGATAAACTAAAACACTTACATCACTAAACCATCTAAATCTTTATATCATAAACTACTAGCATAACATTCAACCATTCACAATGATTAAAAGCTAAGACAGTTAGGTGACAGAACATGTTTATACTTGGACAACAACAGCAATGGGAGGTCGTTCCTCCCTACCAACTCCTGGAGAGCGCTCAAACAGCGACTCCTCGGGACCCCTGAGCTTGCTCTGGTCTCCCTGGCTGGAACTAGGTGCAGCAATAGTCAAATACTAGTCTTCAAACTCAATATCAAATATGAACTTATCAGTAAGTTCTCCCAGCTAACAAGCTGTAATAACCAAGTTACTACAGCATTCCTCTCATAACAACTTCCTTACTGTTTTTCCCTTTTTTCCCCAAAATGAATTTCCTAAATAGCATTCCACCTGAGTGATTATTCTCTGGAAAATATCTAAGCAACCTCAGCTCTATTCATTGGGTACTTTTAAAGATTGCCTAGGTCTTTTTGGGTTAGTTGTCATTTATTGAGCCACCTGCTCTGATCCCACTTTCTTGGGGGATCATGACCCCAAATATAGGGAAGTTGCCTCCTGCAACTTAGGAAGTGTTTGAGGATGCTGCCACTTGTCTTTTGCCCTCCACCTAGTTCCATCCACCAGTTTGACCAGTAACCTCTTTTTAACAGCTCTCCCATGCTATTGTCTCCAATTTTTATTTATTAATAATAAAATATTTTGAATTACATTCCACTTCTGTTGACTCTGTTGAGTCATCAGTTCCTACTTAGCATTAATTTTAACATAATGTCTTAGGAATTATAATTAAAACAATTAACATTATTTTACAAAATTGGGGTATGTGACATACACACCCCCTTAAAATGTAACATCGTCCTCGATGTTACTTATTCTTCATCCTCTCCAACCTCCTGGAACAGATTCGGGTATGCTTCCCACATCTTACTTTCCAGTTCCCAGGTAGCCTCTTCAGGACTAAGGTTCTTCCATTGCACCTTCACCTGTCCAATGGTGCGGTTCTGCAGAGTAATTTCCCTCCTCCCGAGGATACAGTCCAGTTCCACCAGAATTTCTCCTTCTGGTTCCACCTGTACAACATTCCAATCAATAACATAAGTAGCATCATGAACATACTTTTTCAGAACAGAAATATGAAAAACATTATGCACTTTCAAGTCAGGTGGTAACGCTAGCTGATATGCGACTTGACCAATTCTGGATAAAATTTCAAACGGACCAAAGTAACGTGGTGCTAGCTTTGCACAACTCCCCAGTCTTAGAGAGCTTTTCTTTGGTCTTACCTTTATAAACACATGCTCACCCACCTGAAACTCCTTGGGATTTATTTTTAAATCTGCTTGGCTCTTTTGTCGATCCTGGGCCACCTTCAAATTTTCCTGCACTTGCTTCACAATATCTTCCATTTCTTTTAATAATTCAGGCCCTAACACCAATCTATCTACTGGATTATTCCAGGAGATAGGAGTGTTGCATTTACGCCCATACAAAATTTCAAATGGACTAAACTTAGCTAATGACTGATAGTTATTATTATATGCAAACTCTGCTAAATGTAAGTAGTCCTCCCACTTACCTGGCTGATCCTTAACATACATTCCTAACAGATCTTCCAACACCTGATTCACTCTTTCAGTCTGTCCATCTGTCTGAGGATGGAAAGAGGTGCTGAAATTCAGTGTTGTGTTTAATCCCTTAAACAAGGACCTCCAAAAATTCCCTGTGAATTTAGGATCCCTGTCTGAAATGATAACCTTCGATACTCCATGTAACCTAAAAATCTGCTTTAAAAATATATCAGCTATATTGGCAGCCTTGTAAGTAGTTTTGACAAGAATGAAATGTGCTGCTTTACTTAACTTGTGAACCACCACCATAATTGAGTCATTCTGATTCTGATTTTTGGGCAATCCAGTAATAAAATCTAAGCTGATTATCTCCCATTTCCAACTAGGAATAGGCAAAGGTTGCAGTAAACCAACTGGATGTTGGTGTTCGGTTTTCACTTGTTGACAATCCAAACATCTAGCTATGTATTCTGCTACTTCAGATTTCATATTAGGCCAGAAATATTCTTTTCTTAACATGGTTATAGTCTTTTGGTAACCTGGATGTCCTGAGTAAGGTGTTTTATGAACTTCATCTAAAATCAACAACTTAACCTTAGGCACATTAGGCACATACAGTTTGTCCTTAAACAATAAAAATCCATCTTTATTTAGACTATAACCTTTTATTAAGCTTTCTGTAGGTTCTTCTTTAGCTGTAACTTGTAATTTTTGATAAATTTCATCATGTTTTACCCCTTCTGTAAGCTGTTCATTTAAATCAGAAGCATAAGTGCTGATTGCTGCTGTAAAGTTCAGCTTTGCATTTCTGCTTAAAGCATCAACCACCTTATTTTCTTTTCCTTTTATGTGTTGGATTTCAAAATCATATTCACTCAAGAAAGCTAACCACCTTGCTTGTCTTGCATTTAAGTTGGGCTGATCTAAAATGTATTTCAGTCATTAAGATAAACTTTATGCCTATTAAATGATGTCGCCGCATTTTTAAGGCATGTATAACAGCAGCAAGTTCTAAGTCATAAGTTGCATAATTTTTTTCGTGGATCTTTAACTTCCTGGACTCATAGGCAATGACATGCCCGTCTTGAGTCAGCACACCGCCTAAACCATCATTACAGGCATCTGTGCATACCACAAAATCCTTATTAGCATCTGCTATTCTTAGAATAGGCGCACTTGTTAATAAGGTTTTTAATTTCCTAAAAATTTCTTCACATTTTAAGTTCCAATAGAATTTCTTGCCTTTCTTTTGCAAAGAGGTGATCGGATTAGCTATTTTTGAAAAGCCTTCAATAAATCTCCGGTAATAACTGGTAATTCCCATACATGACCTAACATCTGTTACATCTTTTGGAACTGGACAATCTTCGATTGCCCGAATCTTTTCGGGATCGACTGAAATCCCTTCCTTAGTCACTATGTGACCTAAGTACTGGATTTCATCTTTAAAGAAATCACACTTGCTAAACTTCGCGAAGAGCTGTTGCTCTCACAACTCTTGTAAAACTATCCTTAGGTGTTCTTTATGTTCTGCTTCAGTTTTAGAGTAAATTAAGATGTCATCGATAAACACGACAATAAATTTATCTAAGTATTTATGCATTATATTATTCATTAAACACATAAAGATAGCTGGGGTGTTGGTAAGCCCAAATGGCATTACGACAAATTCGTAATGTCCATACCTTGTTCTGAAGGTTGTCTTGAAGATATCTTCATCTTTAATTCTTACCTGATGATATCCTGATCTCAGGTCTATCTTTGAGAACACCGTAGCTCCACGTAGCTGATCAAACAGATCATCTATGCGGGGCAACGGATATCTGTTTTTAATAGTCATCTTATTTAGTTGACGGTAATCTATGCATAGTCGCATAGTTCTGTCTTTCTTTTTGACAAAGATGACCGGTGCTCCCCAAGGGGACACAGTAGGTCGAATGTACTTCTTATCTATTAATTCTTTTAACTGTGATTTTAGCTCATTAAGTTCTAAAATATTCATATGATACGGAGCTTTCGAGCTAGGTACAACACCTGGCACCAGCTCAATAGTGAAATCCAGTTCCCTCCTAGGAGGTAATCCTGGAATTTCTTCTGGGAAAACATCAGTAAATTCATTTAAAACAGGAATATCTTCTATTTTTAACTTATCCATTTTAGACTTACTTGCCTCATCTGTAATAGTTACAGCATAGGCTTTACACCCTTTCCTGACTGCTCTTTTAAGTTGTAAAGCAGAAATCTGCCTGATTATAGTTTTCCTAGGAATACATTTAACCGTTACTGGTTGTTCATTACTATTTACGCACGTAAAGGTTATATCGTAACAGTTTGAAACTACCTTATGCTGCTCTAACCAATCCATACCAATTAGTAAATCATACAAGCCAAGTGGTAAAACATTAAGCTTAACTGTAGTTTTAAAATCATCCATAAGTAAAGCACATTCTTTCACATAACAGGTTACTTTCCTTTTTGCCCCAGTGGCTAATTGAACTAATTAGGGACTATCAAATTTTTCAACAGACAAATTACACTTTTCCACTATCTGAGGTGCAATGTAGCTAAGACTAGCTTTTGAATCAATTAAAATGGTTACAGGGGTTTGGTTAACCATACCTTCCACTTCCACCATGGAAGTCTGATAGTCAGCTTGGCGATTCTCCAATGCTGCATTTATTCTAGGCATAGTCCTGGCAAGTTCTCCAACAGTCATTTCCTCTTGCACAGTGTGAATATTGCTGACTGCCTTTTTCCGGTTTGGGCAGACCGAGGCATAGTGCAGGCCATTCCATTCCCAGCACTTAACAGGCTCCTTTCGTTCAAAACTCTTAGTGAAATTTCCATGATTGTTTGCAGCCTCCTTGCCCTTGAAGTTATTCGAATTATTGGACGCACCATTTCTATTTCCCTGGAAATTTTTATTGTTAGAATAATTTATGTTCTTATTATTCTTGAAATTCTTCTGGGGTACAAATTCTTTCTTTTTAAACTCAGGCTGATTATTGTTCTTTTTAGCCTTCCAGTTGGCTATACCTTCTTTCTTCTTGTTCTGCTCAAAACAGAAATTTGCCTTCCTCATGGCTTCTTCCAGAGTCTTCGGGTTATCATACTCAATTCTGTCCTTGATGTGGTATGGTAGACACCTGAGAAACCACTGTACTTTAGGTTTCTCGTCTACTAAGTAAGGTACATACCTCAGCAAGCTTAAGAATTTACTGTTTAAATCCTTCATAGTCATGGAACCTAACTTCAATTCGTAAAATTCTTTAGCTCTTTCTTCATAATATTGTTCGGACAGAAATTTCTTCTTGAAGTACCTTTTAAAGGTACTCCAATTAACTTCTTTTTCCTTGATACCCTTGACTCTTTTCAGATCTTGCCACCATATGTCTGCTTTTCCAGAGAGATTATAAATTGCCATCTTTGCCTTCAACTGATTTGAATAGTTGTATATCTGAAAATACTTCCTCATCCCGGATAACCAAGACTCTGCTTCTTCCCCTTTTTCGGTCTCTCCGTTGAAAGTTGGGGGCTTTATTTTTTTAAACTCCCTAGAGATCTCTTCATATGGTCTGTACTTCTTCTTTCTGTCATACAACTCAGCCTCACTACTGTCACTAGTAGTGTGGTAGCTTTGTTGTTCCCTGAACCCTTTAGATGATGAACTGCTTTCAGCGTTTTCCAGCTTCATCTTTTTAGATCCTTTCTGATGGCTAGCTTCCTCAGATTCAGATCTTTTACTCCTCCCTTCAGTCTGGAATTTTTCCATCAAAATTTGGTTCAACTCTTCTTGAGTCTTCAAAATCCTCTCATTGTCCTTCTTGACTGATTCCATTTCAATCTTCAAATCCTTTATAGTCTGCATCAGCTCTGAGGAGTGAGCAGTTACCTCTTCTAACATAGGTTCTCTGGACAATTGCATTGTCTCTGTGTTTGGAGACTCCTCCTGAGCGTATTCCCCTAGCTTCTCCATACCTACCTGTTAGATTCAGAAAAAAGAATTTTTCTGTTCTTTACATAAAACAGAATATGGGTTAGTACATTATTTTACTGTTCTATGGAAACTAGTTGGGCCACATCAAGGCCTAGTATTTGAACCATGCTCTGATACCACATGTCAAAACCCCAATTTTTCCGAAAATTTTAAAATTTTAAAATGCATATATTTTCATTAAATGCAGTCATTAACTGTTTGATTAGTTATATGTTACTAGATTCATATCTGAATGATCTTTTGATTATGCTTATATTTATAGAATAGTTTCTTTTCAGTTACTGATTTGTTTTCTGTTTACGACCACAAGGTGGGACTGTCATAAAAAACTGGGCTTACTTAGCTTCCGAGCTAACGCAGAAGTTTTCCTTCTCTTACAGATATACAGGTAAGATGTTCGAGTGCTGCTAACAAATTTCTAAAGTATTCAAAAAAGATTCGTTGTACAAAAATTAATTCAGTAAAAGAATATACATGCTAGTCGGATTTCTCAAGCTTACAAAGGTAAAGCTTTAACTATGATTCCTTTCAAGATCTTACTGATAGAGAATTGAATTCTACTAGTAAAGATGACAGCTATTTTTCCTTCATGAAAGCAGGATTTAATATCCCTACGGAGTACTGAACCATTTGATGTACCTACTGATTGCAAGTGTAAATGTAATAAATATTTCTTATTTAGCACAGTAAGTATGGCAGGGTCACAACGTCAAAGATCTAAATTTAATTGTTCATAATTTCTGGATCACACCATGATTGAATTTACAACTGCAAGTGTAACTTGATAAGGAGGTTTAGGTACCAAACTTATACTTTTCTTAATTCAAGAATTAAAATGTTTACTACTTTGATATAAGTCACTTTAAAGTCTTCCTTTAGTATTTAAAGATCTGTATTGTTCGGGAAACTATTTCTATCTTAACATCAATAATCATATGGTAAACTTATAGATCATTTCCAGATTTATTCTACTCAAATACCACTTTATGATTTTTAAAACTATACTATCAAGCAAAGGAAATTAATTACAAAAGTTAATTATCATATAATGACTCTATAATACATTTCATAACCTTTGAGCTTGAATTTGACAAAAAGATTATTTGTCACAAATGATTCTATAACTAGAATAGGGTTGTTATTTTAAATGCAAGGGATTATCATAAAGGTCAAGAGTAAAACCATAACCATGATCAAATGATCACTTAACTTGATTATTATAATTCTATAGTCTTTATACTATTATTCCCTTTACCTTCATTTTTGAACTTAGGGCAATATATAATATAGAAAATAGGTTTATATACAAGCCGTGCCATGGTAAACTATTATTTATCTTTGCTCTTGTATCTTATTAACAATCATTATAATCCTCCATACGTATATGTGTTAGACCAAACAATGAACAAACTCTACGTTAAAATGTTTCTCCAAACATCATTCTAATGTTTACATGCTTGATTTCATATGCAGGTGGTTGACTATGGTGTGTCGAACCTTGTAGAACCTCCACGATATGATTTGGGTTGCAAAATCATTGGAGATATTGTTCGTGGAACTATAATGTTCCTACCCACTGCATGTTAATTATTAAAAGGATTACGTGGGCTCTTTCCAGCCATGCACAGGCATGTTAAAAAGGTTTGACTCAAACCCTAAATCGTCATTCCTCCACTGCCTTCGGGCCCCCGGCCGCTCTGCAAAAACCTCCTTGTCCGCTCCATTGCTTGCACTGTCTGCTAGCAGTCAATATGCTGGTCAAGTTCCTCATGGGCTCATCTACTGCGTTGTGAGGAACATACGGTGATGAACAGCTTGTTGTTTGAACGTTGCGTAGTGTTGATTCTCTTAGGGTTTCGCCTATTGCACCCATTGCCCGAACTCTTTACTGTGTAGGTCGTTACCTTAATCTTGGTGCAGTGATTCATCCTTTGCCATGACTAATTACTTTTCGTTCCAGCGAACTCCTTCTCTTCTGCTGTAAATGAAGGGTTTTGTTTTCCTCATAGTGGTGGTCATGTTGCTATTCTTCAAAGGTTGAATTTCCGTAAAACATTAAGGTAATGTACAGGGTTATTCTTCGTTTTTTCTTTCAAAAGAAATAATTTTAAATAAACAGCAGTTTGCAAGATTTTAATATTATGCTTTCCTTCTTTACAGGGTTGGCCTTCTCTCCTTGGCGTGGAAGGTGCGAGACTTCAACGGCTGGCTCCTCCTGGTAAGCCTGGTTTTATCCATGGCATTTTCCTCCTTGCTGGTCCTTTAGGGCAGTTATGGGTTTTTGCCCTCGTGGTTTGTAACCCTCGCGGTTACCTTGGTTCAGTTTAGTGAACCTAAACGATGTTAAAAGAGTTTCCTCTCTTCGTTTGGCATGGGATCTTTGGCTGAAGCCGAAACTGTGGTTTTGGTCTTTATTTGTTTACTGTATAATGTATACATATATATTAATGTCTGAACAGGCTGTATAAGCTTCATTTTGTTTATCATGTTTGTAGCCATGAGGTATAAAGGCGATAAACTCCTTCCTTTTGATGAACCTCAATGCGTACTTTTAATTTTAACAGGGTTTACCCTGAACTTGGAGCTATAAGCTGTCCATACAATTTTCTTTGAGTTATATATTTTGTTACTGTACAGTCTTGAAACAATATATTATGTAAGCTCGGCTTGTTGAGCCTATCTGAGTTCGGATACCTCTGATTCCTGTAAATTTGATAAATACCTAGTTTACTGTCTGTAAATTATTTATGGTATTAACAGGTAGGGTTTTCCTATACATTAATAATATATTGGGTTATTTATTTACTCAAGAATTTTATAAATTGTTATGATGGTTATACTTTATGAATTATAAAGTCTTAATGTTTTAATAACATTCCTTAAGTAACTGACAGTGTAACCTTGGGTACAGGTTCTATAATATATTTCTGTTTACCAAAAATAGATTAAGGCATTACTGTGATTTCCTAACAATACTAATTTTATAAGTAATTAATAGGATAGTAAATATCACTTATTATAATAACAATGTTATTCTTATTGTAATACTTATTACTTTTGTTGCTAGCTCTGCTTAGGTTCTTTTATAAGTATATATGGTAATAATAATTTGTTCTCTGTTTATAAAATAAAATAACTTGTTGTTAATGTATTCTCAAAACTTAATATTAATTACACTACGCTTCTGCAAATATGAGGGTTTTCCAGTTATGTTTTATATAATTATAGTTAAGCTCGAAGGTCAAGCATTCTGCCATTCTGGCATTTATTTCCTGTACAGATATGCATTTGATTTTTACTCTTGATATTTCTTTTGTAAATTTACTGTCAAGGATTTTGTACCTGATTGATACCTTGACTTACTAGTTATTAAGAGATTGTAAATGTTAACATATATAGTTTATACCCTTCAATTTATATAGGGTCTTTATATTTTTATTTTATTGCGCCGAGAGGCGCTCTACAGCCCAGTATGGGGGAGATCTTGTCACGTGATGTAACGTGATGTAACGTTACTAACATGTCGGCAAAAAAAATAGTGAAAATGAATATTATGGGGGAGATCTTGTCACGTGATGTAACGTGATGTAACGTTGCTAACATGTCGGCAAAAAATAATAGTGAAAGTGAATATTATGGGGGAGATCTTGTCATGTGATGTAACGTTACTAACATGTCGGCAAAAAATAATAGTGAAAGTGAATATTATGGGAGAGATCTTGTCACGTGATGTAACGTTACTAACCTGTCGGCAAAAAATAATAGTGAAAGTGAATATTATGGGGGAGATCTTGTCACGTGATGTAATGTTACTAACATGTTGGCAAAAAATAATAGTGAAAGTGAATATTATGGAGGAGATCTTGTCACGTGATGTAACGTTACTAACATGTCGGTAGAACATGAGAAAAATTGCAAGTTATGCTGGAAAAAACACTGGAATTGAGCGAAAAATGTGCATGGATATTTTAGAGCGGTAAGTAACATGTCTACCTTAGAAATTGCAGTATCTGTGTATTCAAAAATCTTCTTTACTCTTTAGAAGATCAAATTTTGTTGTTATTTTTTCTATTGAAAATATTATTTCAATATTATATTTTGCTATTATTCATAATGATAGTATGGTATGCCACAGAAAATATGAAGGTTAATGGCCTATATATCTTTCTTCAGAGGCTTCCAAATTTCAACTTTGTCTGGGCTGCTTAAGCGAAGTTCCTCATTTCATTGACTTTCTGTCTTGGATTCTTTGAATTTGAAAGCATTCCATTTCTTTGATGTTCCTCGATAATATTGTTATAATGTATTGTATTATATTCCCATGTTCGCCTAAACGCATATGTTTCAAATTACAGAAGAAGGATGATAACCGATTGCACTGAAAAGACAACATGAAGACTGAAAACATGTTCAGTAAAAAAAAACCATTTAAATGGACAAAAGTGGGCATGGAAGGAATCCAAAGCCGAGTTTATAAGGAATTATAGGCTAACCTAACACATTTCAGGAGCTTGGTCTGTTAAATATTTTGCAGGGTAACGTTCTTTGCAGAGTCTGGGCTTTGTGGGAGGTAGCAAAGGAAAGGCATGATGTAAACAAAAGAATTATATCTGTAGATTCCCCCTATTGATCTACACTTGCTGCAGTTTTTGAATGCTTCATCAATTCCATTCCATTAGATTTCAAAACCCCCACGCAGAAGCTGACAAACATTCTTCGCAAAGAAAGATGGTAATTATTCGAGGACGGGTATTTCAATAGATGTGTTGCAAAACTGGTAATTATTCCAAGATGAGTATTTCAATAGATGTGTTGCAAAACTTAAAAGAAAAGGTCAGACCGAAAGGAATGACCCATATATCCTTATCATTACAAGGCACGAGAATCAGAGGCTCATTCAATGCCTGACATCCCGTTAGCAGGGTTATATTTTGGGCAGACGAGCTAGCAAGGTTAAACGGAGAGACAATGAGATCAACAGAAGCTTTCGGAAGGGCGCAGTCTGAAAGAACTGTGCCACTGGCGATTTTCATTTTGCTTTGATTGTTGTAGCTCAAAACCTTGTAGCTCACTTTGTTGATTATGAGGTAGGGAGTGTTGGATTTATGAAACTGGACCTGAAAACCAGGGTGGCCGCATCCTGTTTTAGCTGAGCAAGTTTGTTGTTGTTGAGGCCACATCATTTTTGTTGATGGAAAACATATCATTTTTTATGTAGAACAGATTGCTCCGATGGAAAACACTAAATCGTTGTTGTAGGAGGACGTTGCACCAAATCTCTATCTTGCTTCCTTCTGATCACTGCCAGATTGTTGGTATGTTTCGAGATTGTATAAAGAATACACTGGACAGATCGCAAGTGTGGAGATCTGATCTTAAAAAATTCATGTGTGAAAACCTCTGCTAGATCGAGAAATATTCCTTATAATCACTTACTCGAATACATATATCATAAAACAAACAATGGTTGTATCCAGTTCTAAAACAATTTAGAACTCAATATTAGATCTGAACTGTTCTCTTACGCAAGATTTACAATTTTCAAAAAATTACCATTGCAATAATTGTCATATTTCTAAACATCTGAACAATTTTACAAATCAACCTTCCAATATAAATAGATCTAAAAGATCTTTCAACGTAAGCTTATAATTGTGAATTACAGAAAACAATAATCATAGATTATTGTTAGATATACTCGTTAGACATGGTATATCAGATAAAAAGCAATCATATTCATGATTCAAAGGAAAAAGATCTGATATGATGAATATTTTGACTTTACTAATAAAAAAGAACTTGCTGCAACATAAATACGTTTTCCTTATTCTAAGCCGAAGGGATACGATATCTTGCTGAAGAATCCACAAGTAGCGTTGGGGCAATTAGGTATCTGATGGTTTCAAGAACAGAAATTGAATAGAGCTACTATAAGCACAAGAAATTGCAAAGGTCTGGCATATATCCGAAATCGGGGCAGCGACTGGAAATGGATTGTTGTCATCGCGAAGCAAGAAAGGCAGAGCCGAGAAATATGTTTCACTTTCAAATCTTCAAATCCGAGCCAGGCTCATCTAATGATGCTGCTATTTCACGCATTGCTTCTTCAAAGGATTCCAACCAAGGTTCCACTAATGATGCTGTTCCTTGAGAGAACGTCAAAGAATTTGGTCTTAATTTTGAGTATTCAGAGTTTTCCAAGAATTCCCACTCAGTAGGTTGTCACCATAATCATAAACAAATGCTTACCAAGCAAGCACTGTGATTGAACGTATATATGGGGTTTTGCCTGTCTTTTTCTCTATTTTATTTTTACTGGCTGCTCATTCTTGGTATGCAGAAGCTTATTATTTTCGGAGATCATGTGTAACAACAGCTGCCACGCTCTCGCACGCGCTGTCAATTGAGCGTGGCGGCTGTTGTTAGATCAAAAAGTGAATTTCGACATCAAAAGCCTTACAAACAAACTGCGAATTTCAAAGCTGAAGCATTTTCCAAGCCACAGGACGAGATGATCAGAGACTTCATCGGGTGAAACTACGATTTTCTACAAATTTACTGTCCAATTCGGAAAGTTACCGTTAAAAAAATTAAATTTGTCGAGTTACTTACTCCAATGATAAATGCCTTTGTACGTTTTAAAGAGATCAAAACCCTCTGCTATCATGAAAGATTTATATCTTCCTTACGGATAAACAAATGACAAAAATGCCAGGTAAAATAGTTGCCACACTGACCCAAGAGAAAATCAATCAAATCGAATCTCTGTGCTGAATGCGTTTTAATGCGTGGGAAACACTCAAGCTAATGGATGTTGTACGTTATTCCATGTAAACCCAGTATGGGGCCAGATAATTTGATCCTAATTGCCCAAGCTTAACCAAATGCAAATTAGTCTGTTGTCCAATTGGATGACCAACTAAAATAGAGATACGCTAGCTGTTGTACACAGGGAAGACAAATGGGACATATCGAGCCAAACCGCAAAGGACGGGTAATCATGGACCACAAATCATAATCCAATGAAAACTGAAAGAATTGTAAACATGTGAAAAGGTTGTAAGAGATTATTATTCAGCCGATATTGTGGGTGAATGTTCAACCATTCCTTGGAAGCACGGGCTCAAAAATATCTCAGTTACAATCAAGGAATCCCTTTGCAAGATGTCCCAGTGTATACGAACAGTTACAAACAAAAAATCTCTTACTATGTCCCACTGAAAGTTTGCATTCTTGCATATATATTGGTGCTGAAAACTGAAAATTGTATTCAAACTAAAATTTAATTTTCAATCAAAAACAAAAATCTGATCATTAAAATGGGAAACTCAAAAATAAAAACATGTATATGTTCATCTTATTAAATTTTAAAGAAATGAAAAAATCTTAAACAAATGAAAAAATTATAATGATAAATTTTGGAATTCACAATACTCAATCAGTCAAACTAATCTACTAAACTGACTAAGTATCAAATAAAATTAATTATTAAATAAATCTAACATAAATCTATTTAAGACGTTAATCCATGCAATACCTTTCAATATTTCAGATTTACACTAAGAAACAAAAGTTATTTAAACAAACTTCAACCTCCTTGGAATAACTTTTTAAATTCAGAATGGGAGGATCAAACAAAAAGCGAATTTCGACATCAAAAGCTTGAAAAAAGTCTACCAATTGTCGAAATAGATCAAATTACTAACTTTAAATCCTTTTTACTGGAAATGTTAAAAAAATGTACAGTAATGTAGAATGTGCATCTTCTATGCAAAACAAAAGAAGAATGATTGTTTGGGGTAAAATGGAAAACCCTAGTGTGACTCTAAATCTAAACCATATTTACATTTACTTAATCCTTACAAAATTATTGTCTCTATTTTCCAGTTTAACAATTTATTCAATCCTTAATACTTATTACTTATATTGAGATAATCCTCATAATTCTATTTGTGTTTTCAACTTAACATGTTCCTCACAATGTTGATCAAACTCCAGTTTTGTGTAACCTCCCACGACTGAAACCAGCCTAGATCCAAATCCTAGGCTCTATCAAGCGCCGAGAGGGATCCAATCTATCGAGGTGCAAACATCTTCTCAAGTATTGCACTCAAGGAGCTTTTCGAGGAGAGGTTTGCACCTCGGGATATTGGATCCCTCTCGGCGCTTGATAGAGCCTAGGATTTGGATCTAGGCTAGTTTTAAATAATGTTCTTTAAGAACTGTGTATTTACCTGGTAGTACAGAAAGTATAAATAGTTCCAGTTTTATAATTAATGTAATAAGAACATTACTCTAAGTTCAACAATTATAATACTCCTATATTGTATGTAATAGAAGTTTATTGTTATTAATACAATGAAGATATTATCTCTCCTGAGAGTACCAATGTTTCCATGGTTAATATTTAGTTTATTTTATAGCATTCTGTTATTTATTTCTTGTGCCAATTATGCTAAATACTAGATTAAGTTCTGTAAATATTTAGTTTATCTGTTTGGTTATGATATATATATATATAAATTAAATAATACTACTTAGGATCTATCTCATATAAATATATATAGTAGCATTCATTACTCTCTGTGAAAAATAGGATAACAGCTCTTGAAAATGTTCGAGCTCAGTCCAAATAAAAGGAAGAAAACAAAATAATGAAATGACTATATCACTAAACATACATAAAATTTAGACCAAATTAGTTCGACAATAAGATTTAATCATTATTTAACTATTCTTACTTTCAGTTTGTTATTAGACATATAATAGTGAAGTTATTCTAATCTAGAAGAAAGAAACTATATGGTGTAACAGTAAATAAATCTAGTCTATCCCTACTCTAGAGTGATTCTTATACTCTTCTATTTGTTCTTTACAAATAATAGAATTACTGAAAGTAAAATACTGTACAAGGGAATAGTTGTATCTATGAGCACATGCTACTGTCAGTAAAACAAATATTTCTTATGAGGATAGGTAAAGAAACAATCTACTATTCTACAATCTCATCATACCATCTTTTTTATAATTTTACCCCTGTGCTGGAGTATGGTCTGGTAAACCCAAATGTGGAAAAACACAGTGGGTTCTTAATTTTCATCGACAGATTCTATTACTGATAAACTAAAACACTTACATCACTAAACCATCTAAATCTTTATATCATAAACTACTAGCATAACATTCATCCATTCACAGTGATTAAAAACTAAGACAGTTAGGTGACATAACCTGTTTATACTTGGACAAAAACGGAAATGGGAGGCCGTTCCTCCCTACCAACTCCTGGAGGGCGCTCAAACAACGACTCCTCGGGACCCCCGAGCTTGCTCTGGTCTCCCTGGCTGGAACTAGGTGCAGCAATAGTCAAATACCAGTCTTCAAACTCAGTATCAAATCTGAACTTATCAGTAAGTTCTCCCAACTAAGAAGTTGTAATAACCAAGTTACTGCAGCATTCCTCTCAGAACAACTTCCTTACTGTTTTTCCCTTTTTTCCCCAAAATGAATTTCCTGAATAGCATTCCACCTGAATGATTATTCTCTGGAAAATATCTGAGCAACCTTAGCTCTATTCATTGGGTACTTTTAAAAGATTGCCTAGGTCTTTTTGGGTTAGTTGTCATTTATTGAGCCACCTGCTCTGATCCCACTTTCTTGGGGGATCATGACCCCAAATATAGGGAAGTTGCCACCTGCAACTTAGGAAGTGTTTGAGGATGCTGCCACTTGTCTTTTGCCCTCCACCTAGTTCCATCCACCAGTTTGACCAGTAACCTCTTTTTAACAGCTCTCCCATGTTGTTGTCTCCAATTTTTATTTATTAATAATAAAATATTCTGAATTACATTCCACTTCTGTTGACTCTGTTGAGTCATCAGTTCCTACTTAGCATTAATTTTAACATAATTTCTTAGGAATTATAATTAAAACAATTAACATTATTTTACAAAACTGGGGTATGAGATAGAGGGATATATGATGTCATCCATCATTGTGTTTGTGAGGATAATTTTTTTTATCTAGAAGGCCTACCATGATAACCCTTGTGGAGGTCTTTTTGCAAACAAATGTGCTGCCAATAAAGTGTTGCACCTAGGTTACCACTATACCACTTTTTTTAAGGCTGACAAAAAGTATGTTAGGAAGTTGATATTTGCCAAAGGATAGGTATACTAGTTCAATCAGATGAAATTCCATTATAGCCTCAAGTCTTGGTTGAGCCCTTTGAAAAATGTGCCCTTGATTTCATTGGTCCAATTAATACACCATCAAGAAAGAAGAGGTATATCTTTGTATGTACCGACTATGTAACCAACTGCGTTAAAGATAAATCCCCATAAAAGGAAAAAAGCAGGCAGTGGTAGATTTCTTGTTTGAAGAGATTTGTTAGGTTTGGTGTACCAAGAGAAATTGTCACATATCAAAATACACATTGCACTTCCAAGCTTATTAAATCAATCGCCCGACAATCCAAAATCAAGCATCGAACTTCCACGTCATATCATATGCAAGCTAATCGGTGAGTTGAAGTCATTGATAAAGTCCTGGAAAAAAATCCTACCGAAATAATACAACTTCTTCAAAATATTGGGCCGATAGGATTGCTAAGCATTGTGGGCATATAGAATGACATGGCACAACACCACATGCATACTCATTTACATTAAACATGTAGTTATTCCAATTGAATTTGAGATTTGAACATTACAAACTACATTACAAGTGAATATGAATTTTACTGAAGTCCAACAACACCAATTAAGCTTAGTGAACTTCGAAAAGCGTCCTTTTAAAACAACTTTGGTTCAACAACAAGAAGAGAAATGGCACAAAAAATTCATCAAGGACAACAAGTTTTATGAAGGAGATTGGGTTCTATTGTTTGACTCATGAAACAAAGCTTTTAAGGAGAAGCTTCGCATTCATTGGATGGGATATTATGAGATAGATACTATTTACAACAACGGGGCAGTAAAGATATGAACCATTAATTATTATAGGAAACCATTGATGACGATAAGACTCCATTGATGGTTAATGACCATTGACTTTGACTGTACAATAATCCCCTATCCAAGGAAAAATTCATGAGGGAAATCATTCATCGTTTTATGGTAGAAGTTATAAGTAAGGTGGTTTATCCACCTTTACTTACTACCTCTTACCAAATTTTATTTTATATGACCATGTTTCATGTACATAAGTTATATGAAAAAAAAATCTAAATCTAAACTTTAAAAAAGAGAGAGAAAAAAGTACAATAGTGAAAACTTGGTTTCAAGCGCTTTTGCACTTGGTGATTCTTGTAAACTTTAAATCTTTAAGTTTATTGCCTTAGAGAAATGGTTGTAGTGTAATAGGTGTTTTGAATGGGTGATGGGAAGAAGAGAAGAATCATTCCTCAAGGAGAGACTAGTGTCTTTGTAACAGATGATGAGTTGCAAGTGCTTGCAAATGACTAATGCTCACTTAACCTTTTGAAATTATGACTACTCTTGAAAAAAAAGTTATTGCGAGGAAGTTGTAGTCTCCAAGTGAAGTTGAGTTGTAACTGTGACATAGTGACTCTAACTTTGTCCCTAAAGAGGCTAGCGAGACCAGTGTCTTTGTATCAGATGATGAGTTGCAAGTGCTTGCAAATGACTAATGCTCATTTGACCTTTTGAAATTATGACTACTCTTGAAAAAAAAGTTATCTTGAAAAAAAAGTTATTGTGAGGAAGTTGTAGTCTTCAAGTGAAGTTGAGTTATAACTATGAGATAGTGACTCTGACTTTGTCCCTAAAGAGGCTAGCATAAATAGATATTGTGAAGAAGTTAACCCCTTCATTGTTTTTTGTTTTACCGGCCCACCAACAAGTCTAGTTTTCAAGCAAAATGTGTCCAATTGCGCCTCATACAAGATTTAAATTTTTTACGAACACTTTACAACAACGGGGTAGTAAAGATACAAACCATTAATGATTGTAGGAAACCATTGATGATGATAAGACTCCATTTATGGTTAATGACCATTGACTCTAATTGTACAATAATCCCCTATCCAAGGAAAAATTCATCAAGGAAATCATTCATCATTTTATGGTAGAAGTTATAAGTAAGGTGGTTTATCCACCTTTACTTACTACCTATTACCAAATTCTATTTTATATGACCATGTTCCATGTACATAAGTTGTATGAAAAAAAATATCTAAATCTAAACTTTAAAAAAGAGAGAGAGAAAAGTACAATAGTGAAAACTTGGTTTCAAGCGCTTTTGTACTTGGTGGTTCTTGTAAACCGGTTCTCTGGTGGGTATCATCAATAAAAAAAACTTTTTAAATCTTTTATGAGTTAAATCTTGTATGAGGCGCAATTGGACATATTTTGCTTGAAAACTAGACTTGTTGGTGGGCCGGTAAAACAAAAAACAATGAAGGGGTTAACTTCTTCACAATATCTATTTATGCTAGCCTCTTTAGGGACAGAGTCAGAGTCACTATGTCACAGTTACAACTCAACTTCACTTGAAGAATACAACTTTCTCACAATAACTTTTTTTCAAGAGTAGTCATAATTTCAAAAGGTCAAGTGAGCATTAGTCATTTGCAAGCACTTGTAACTCATCATCTGTTTCAAGAAAATTATTGTATTAGCATTGATGAAGTTTACTATCCTGCATTATGTCACAGGTTACTCATCAACATGACAATGCTCTGAATTTGATCTACATCACAATCAAAGTGGTTCATGTTCAAGTTAAAAATCAAGTTCAACTCAAAGTTCAATTTCCTCGACATCAGTACCATCTGAACTCTTTACTATTTAGTTTAGATTCTATAAATACACTTATTTGATCTTTAAGGCAATGCATTTATACTATGTTTTTCATAAGCTAAACCCTACATTTATTTTATCCCATCCTACCCATTTGATACAACCTTCCTTACCCTCTAACTTCCAACATTAGTGCATACCTAATTCGTACACCCAATTGCATCATTATATATGACCCAACCATTAATAAGAAATGAGTGCTTTGAAAGTTCGTTCCAATCTTCTTTTCTAACAATTGGGTGTGTTTGCACTTTAAATTAAAACTATGGGAGGCAGTGTGGTGCACACATAACCAAATAACATTGAAATTCTCCTCAATTATCCAAATTCTAAGGCAGTCCTCAAGCAAGCGGACTGGTTAAGTTTCTTATAGCATTTCCAACATACTAATTTATTTATAGGAAAACAATTTGATCAAAGTTTCAATGGGAAAGAAGATACATTTCAAGGGATACACTTTGGTATTGATGAGGATACACTTGGTCAAGCAGTCAGTCTTCCCTCCATAGGTAAATAATGGTCTATGCACCTCAAGCTGCCAACCAATAGTTGGCCACTATTCCTCAAAGATCCATCATCCAAGCCCGCTATTAGAAAAGGGGTTACGAAAGGTAATTGTTAGATTCTATATGGGATGAGGAAACCCTCATAATGCATATCAAAAAATAATCAATGAATATATGTTTTATATTTCATCAGGAACTTGTCCAAATGATTCTAGAACACCCATTAGAGAAACTACACATCACTTGGTTTCAGTTCTCCAGAGGTATCTCTACAAAGTCGAGTGCAAGAGTACCTGATAATAAATGGATCAACATATAATTTTTCATCTATTTTGGTGCTCACAAGCTCGAAATATTAGATGAATTGTCTTATAGGGCCCATTTTAGAGGCAAGTCTCACTTTGCAGATTTGGTGCCCAAAACTTTTAGGGAATGTTTGAGGGTCTAAATGATGTTTTTTGGGGTCAATATTTCATCATTAGTGATATTCCACTCAATGTCATTCCACACTTCAAAACCTTTCCAACGATTCAAGAATCACCTCAAACAGATTCCATATGCGGAACTTATGCCTCCTGCAAGTTGACCAATCTAGTTGACTACCATTGTAACGACTGGATTCCAAATCATCTTTCATTTATCACACACATGGATCTAGTCACATGTGGAATTTTGGGACAATGCTATAAGGACCAAAAACCTAACCCTAATCGGGAGTTGGGGGATGTAAAACCCTAGAATTAACCCTAAAAAACTATGGAGTTGTGTTAAATATTGAGTTGTTAGGAAAATAAGGGGTTTTGTTCTTTTGATGTTATTATATTCTTCCATATTTGAGAAACATCATGGGAATGTGTATTAGAGTAGAATAGAGAAAGGAGGAGATCCCGTAGTATCCATTATGGTCGCAGAGTCATATGTAACTCCATAGAGAGTACCCCTTTCTTTGTATTTGCATTATATATAAAAGAGCAAGGCATAATCGCCATTTATGGTTGGGTTTTTCCCCATTGTGGATTATTTCAGGGTATATCTTGTGTTCTTGTGTGGATTGTGTATTTATTTCTCTATCAATTTTTCTTATAGTTCCATTTATTTAGCATTGTGGAAATAATCTAATAAAAATAACTAAGTTGTGAGATCCGTTGTGCCAATGAACTATTACAGTGGAATGTCCATGACACTTTACAAATCATATTGATATGAGAGTAGTTTTCTTTGGGGTTTTGTGGGAAATCTTAGGATCTAGAAATACAAATCATCAATATATCACGCAACAAGTCAATCCTTATGGAGGCTGTAGAGATTAAATTTGGACCTTTCAATGATTTTGGAGGCTCTAACTAAGAGATTGGATTAGGGGAAATTGGAAGATAAAGGTGACCTAGAGAATGAGTCAAGGAAATAGTCCAAGAAAGAGAAACTAAGTTCCAGTTTTGTTACCCCTTCTCAGCATTTATTTAAGATGGAAGTGAAAGTCGATATGAAGTCATACTGAGGTGATATTGATGCTTTAAATTTGATTCATTGGTTGTAGAAATTAGAGGTCTATTTTAGTATCCGACACATAGATAAAGAGCACAAAATTTCATTTGCTCAAGTTAAGTTAAAGGGCCATGCATTAACCTGGTGGGAAATCCAAAGGGAGGCACCTAGGTTGGAGGGTGATATGTTGGTAACTAAGTGGGAGGATTTCAAAAATCTCATTAAGTCTCTGTTCTACCCTATCAGGTATGTAGAGGAGCAGTGGATCCGTTGGCATTTTTTCATGCAAAGTCAAGGGTAGAATGTGCAAGAGAACATTAGTAAATTCAGGAAGATGGCTATCATGTTGGGTATCTCACCCAAGAATCTAGATGTACTCCTCAAGTATTTATGGGGTTTGCATAGTCATTTATATAAGCAAGTGATTCTCTTCAATCCGAAGACAATTGATGAGGCTTATGTGCAAGCACAATACCTAGAAAATAAAGGCCATAAGAAAGGATAACCAAATAGTTATAAATAAAAAGAGAACCAAGATGCTTCCAAGTAGGGAAATAAGAAGTGGAAAGGAAAAGTTAAGAATACTGCATCCACAACACATCAACGGACGGATCCAAAAAAACATTGTAACTATTGTAACATCGATGGTCACATTGAAGAAAAGTGTTGGAAGCTACATCCAAAGTTGAACCCAACATCCGAAAGAAGGTTGCTAAGAACAAAAACTGTCTAGCCAAAAAATCAAGCAAAGGTGTAGAGAGAATCTCAAATTTGGATGAGAAGATTGCCTGCACTTCACTGTAGAAGGAGGTGAATATGAGTAGCCTTCATCACAAGGAAGAGAAGGAGATTACAAAACTCTTCCATATCAAGATCCAGATCAGGAAGACCATGGTTGATGCTCTATTCAATTCCAGTTCACAGGCCAATCTCATAAAAGAATATTTGGTAAGTAATATTGGATTAGAAGTACATGATCACCATAACCATTTTCCATTGGGATGGGTAAATAATTATATATATAACTTAGGGTCAAAAAACAATGCAAGATTAAATTTTCCATAAGTGTAGATTATATTGATGAAGTGTAGGTAAATGTAATACCCCTTGATGTTTGTCATGTAGTGTTTGGAGTCCATGACATGTATAAGAGGGATGTAATCTTCACGAGGATAGAAAACCAATACCGCTTGATCAAAGAAAGGAAATATTTCATCATCAATATGCACAAAGGTAAATTGAAGATATCACTTGTAAGTGTCAACCAAGTGAAAAAGATGAACAATTCAAGTATAAATTTTGTGTTTCTTTTCTTAAGACATGGCGAGCGAGTGTGAATTGGTAAAAGTGAAGGTATCCCTAGAGCGATGTACAAAAGATCAGAAACACCAATTAGAGAACATTTTGCAAGCATATTGAGAAGTTTTCTAGGAGCGTAGAGGGATACCTCTTAAGAGGGAAGTGGTGCATGAGATACAATGATTTCCAAATTTTCCATTGTTGAATATTGGACTAGAGAGACAATATATTTTGGAAGCATAAGAAGTGGAGAAGTAGTTGAATCAACTGTTGGAGTAGGGAGTATTATGATCGAGCACCTCACCTTGTAGGTTAGTTATTATCATAGTACCCAAGAAGGATGGGACTGATGGGATGTGTATTGACTATATATATCTAAATAAGATCACCCTCAAAATCAATACCCTATGCCTAGGATTGATGATTCGGTAGATCAGTTGCAACATTCCAAGTATTTCACCAAGTTGGATCTCAAATAAATATACCACCACGTATTAGTGAAGGAAGAAGACACCAAGAATACCACCTTTAAGACTAGGAAAGGTCTATATGAATGGTTAGTAATTCCTTTTAGTTTGTTTAACACACCAACTACATTTATGTGTTTGATGAATGATGTATTGCAACCTTTATTAGATTCCTTTGTGATAGTGTATTTAGATGATATATTGGTTTATAGTCCTACCTTGGAAGAGCATATCTCACATCTCAAGATGGCATTGGAGACCTTGAGAAAACATCAACTATTGGCAAGCCTTAAGAAATGTGAATTTGCTCAGAAGTCTTTGGTGTATAGAGTATGTTATTGGTGGAGGAGAACTTAACACTAATCGTGCAAAGATGGAGGCCATCCCTAAGTAGCATATTCCTACAAATGTCACTGAAGTTAGGATATTTTTTGGAGCAACACGATACCTTTGGAAGTTCAAAGATTTTTTGTTGTTGTTGTTGTTGTTGTGGTTGAACCTCTCATTCTGTAAAATCCAACAACAAAGGGTTCCAGTGGGGGAAGAATCAATACAAATCCTTTGAGGAGCTCAAGTGAAAGATCAGGCAAGCACAATCTTATCAATATCATATTATGTTAATAACAATGAGCTTTTTTTCTCCCCAAGAACCACTCCAAGAAGATGCATCGACTGAATTCTTTGGTGGCCCTATTCCTACAGGTTGTTGGTTTCGAGTGCAGGCAAATAGCTCTTATGGTTGCTGACTGTACGTGGTTTTCTGCAGGCCTGTGTCTTCTGCTGCGTGGAGTCTTTTCCTTGGATGACCTAGATTTCTTTTGGTGTTGATCTCTGCTGCTATTTTTTTGATGTGGATTTTGATCCATCTTTTGTGAAGGCTCTCTTGACTCCGTTTCAAGTTTCAAGAAGATAATTGGTTTGTATTCCTTTCCTTGCTAGTGCAAACTTAGTCTGCTCTCCCTGGGTTTGCTTTCTTCTTAGTTTCCTCCCAGTGGGTCAACTATGGTCTCTGGAGGAGGCCCTCCTCCTCTTCCTCCTGAGACTGTTGCTTTCAAACGCCTCATTGCTTCGTGTAGGAAGAGAAACGGATGACCTCTGGGGCAGTCCTTTGTGAAGAAGACAAACATTCCTTCATTTGATCTTCCGAAAGAACGCCCTTGCCAGACTGCATTGAACCTAGCTGAGCGTGGTCTTATTGGTCAATTTGCTGGGTTGTGGCCATCCTCGAAGGCTATTGAAGGATGGGTTCAACGAAATTGGAGACCATTTGTCTCATATGGCATCCGCAATCACCTCATAGGTAGAGTTTTTTATGTCTTTGTCTTTTAATTAGAAGATGATCAAGATCTTATCTTCTGTAATGGCCCTTATTTTACGGGTCCTTAGGGCCTCTATTTGAACAAATGGACGCCAAATTTTGACCCAACCCAGGATGTTCCCTCTATTGTTCTTATATGGGTTAGGCTCCCACACCTTCCCCTTCACTGCTAGAATTCTGAATTCTTGGAAGCTATTGGGAATACGCTCGGAAAATACATTGACGGGGCATAAAGGAAAGACCAATATTCTTGTGCCATAATTTGTGTTGAGGTGGATTTGGAGATTGGGCTGCTTGAGGCAATCAAGCTTAATGTTGCTGATTGGTCTCATTTTCAGGAACTTGATTATGAACAATTCCCTTTCAAGTGTCGGTTCTACCATGAATACGGTCACTTTGCTCGCAACTGTAAGAAAAAAATTGAAGAAGCCTTAGTATTAGATAAGTCTAACCAATGGATGCAAGCTCAAAAGCAGGTTCTTCTAAACCGGTAAAGAAAAAGATGGCTATGCTGGAAATGTAATTAATCCTGCTATGAAAAATTCTACATTATCTCAGAAGGTTGGAAAAGACCTGGTCTCTTCAAAACCCTTCGAGGTTTTAAGCTATGTTGACGAACATACCTCTCCTATTCTTGAAGAAGGTGAATTTCAGCAACCTGAAGTCAATATTGAAGAGGGAGTAGTTAACACAGAGCCTCGGGAAATAGAGCCAACTCATCTAGATTCTCTCAGGGAAGAGGCTTGCACGCAGGATTTATCTCCCTTAATACCTCCAATTTCTCCCTCTTATGCTGATGCGCTCAAGAAGAAACTGAGTCTTTTGGCTCCTTTGAAGATGATGGGAAATTCCCTAAAAAGTCTGGAAGGAAATATCAAAAGGAAATTAGAGAGGAAGAAGTTGAGAGGCTCAAGATGTAGCGTAGCTAGCCTACTATTGAATTGTCATTTGGTAGAAGCAAGCGAAATAGGCCCCCAAAGGGAGGAGAAACTCCCTGCCCCTCAGGTAAATAACACAGATAAATTCTTGGAATTCCAGGGGTTTGGGGAACCCTTTGAAGGCTGATGCAGTTAAAGACCTGCTCAAAATGAATCCTTCGGACATTCTCTTCCTCCAATAAATAAAGATAGAAGAGGATTCTCTTGTATACATTAGTAGGGATAAATGGAAAAAAAATGCAGGCTTGGTTGTAAGTGCTAGGGGCACTTCTGGTGGTCTTGCTGCTTTATGGTGAGAGGATAATTTTCTCCTTCATTCCTCATTTGCATCTCAACATTGGATTTTTTCTGAATTACAACATGTTACGAGTAAGATAACCATTTCTCTCTTCAACCTCTATGTTCCTGTTAACCATCTTGAGAAAAAAATATTTTGGAAATCTCTGTTAAATTATTTGGAAATTCATTCTCTCAGAAATATAGTCGTAGCTGGTGACCTCAACTTCTTGAACCCTAGGAGAAACGGGGTGGAAATCATCGTAAGGATCCATTTCAGGAGATGGTTGACTTCTTGATTCATGCACACGACCTTCTAGATCTCAAGCCCAAGAAAGGGTGTTTCACGTGGACTAATAACAGAGTGGGATTGGCTCGAATTTCCGCCCGTTTGGACAGATTCTTAGTTCAAAGTTCATTGTTGGATGATTAAGTTTTATCCTCAATAATTTTGCCAAAGCTAATGTCAGACCATCATCCAATTAAACTTATTTTGGAAAAGGAAGAAAATCTTAGTCCCCTCCCTTTTCGGTTTAGTCCTCTTTGGGCTGAAAGGGAAGGTTGTGGAGAATTAATTACCGAAGTCTGGTCTTATTTCATCGACGGTTCTCCCAGCTTTGTATGGGAACAAAAAATGAAGCATACCAAAGTTGCTTTGAAAAGATGGATCAAAACTCCCTCCATAAATCCATCGAGAAGTAGGGAAAAGTCCGTTCAGGCTTTAGCTGATATTTAGCTTAGTATGGAAAATAATGTAATATCTAATTCTCAATTAGCTATTGAGCAGGCCGCACAATCTTTGGCTTCCCTTTCCTTTCGCCAGGAGGAAGTTCATTTGAGGCTTAAATCCCGTAGCCTCTGGCTGCTAGCAGGGGATAAAACTTCTACCATTTTTCATCAGCAATGTAGATCCAGGCTCTCTCACAACCATATATCAGAGATCTGTTCTAATGAGGGCGAGGTAATCAAAGGACAAATGAAATTGCAATCTACTGCTAATAAGCATTTTCCAGCTTTTGTTCCAAGAAGATGACAATTCTGATATAATGTTGAATTCTAAATTTCTTTCTAATATCCCTCCATTGGTTAGCCAAGATGACAATGCTGGACTCGTGATACCCGTCTCTGAGAAAGAAGTTGTTGAAGTCATTTGGGCTATGGAGCCAGATAACGCTCCCGGGCCAGATGGATTCTCTATCCATTTTTATAGAGTGTGCTGGAATATTATCAAATATGATCTCCTTTGGATGATCTCAGCTTTCCTTAAAAAAACCAAAGTAGGAGGGAACACTAACTCTACCTTTCTAGCCCTGATTCCAAAGGAAGTAAATACTATCTCTTTTGATAGATTTTGACCCATCTCTCTTTGTGATGCTTCTTATAGAATCTTGGCCAAACTCTTAACCAATAGGTTGAAACCTCTATTAGGAGCTTTAATTTATCCTCTTCAGGGAGGGTTTGTCAAAGGAAGACATTTAATTGATAATGCGATTCAATTTCAGGAGTCCCTTCAGTCTAGTTTTCAAAGGAAGGAGAAAGGCATGTTGATCAAGTTAGACATGAAAAATTATTTTGACCAATTCAAGCTCTCCTTCCTCTATAAATTCTTAAGCTCTTTTGGCTTTAACGCAGAGTTCGTTGGTTTGATTAAAGCCTGCACTGACAAGCTCTGGATTTCACCACTTGTAAATGGAAGGCCAATAGATTTCTTTCAAGCTTCAAGAGGGATACGTCAAGCGTGCCCTTTGTCTCCCTTTCAGTATATTTTTATGGCGGAAGTGCTAAGTAGAAAACTTTTTGCGAAAATGGTTGTTGGATCTCTCCCTGGCATTAAAATTGCAAGTGGGGTTGCTCCTATAAACCAAGCCCTTTTTGTTGATGGATCTCTCTTATTGGGAGGGGCTTCCCTTATAATTGCTTAGGCTTTCAATGTAATTTTGCAAAATTACTGTTCAATCTCTGGTGCTCTGATCAACAAAACAAAAAGTGTTGTATATGGATGGAACATAGATCTCCAGTCTCTTCATAGAATAGCTCATTATTTGGGCTTCCTTGGCTTCGATAAGTGGGATAAAATCAAGTATCTGGGGCTTACCTTAACTTTGGTACCCGACCCTCCTTCCCTGTGGTTGGATGTGATTGGTAAAGTCAAATCTAAAATTGTCTCTTGGGGTGGGAAATGGTTAACTAAGGCGGGAAAATTGATTTTGATTAAGTATATCCTCTCTTCTCTCCCCATCCTCCTGTTTACTTTGCATGTTGCTCCCAATTCCATATCTACCCAAATCTCCAAGATTCTTCGAGATTTTCTTTGGGAAGTTGGCAAAGGAAACCAAAAGAAGATGCATTTAGTCAGCTGGGAAATCCTCAAAAGACCCATTTCAGAGGGAGGTCTGCAAAATCGAGATCCGGAGATGGCAAATTTGGATTTGGGAGGAAAGATTATATGGCAGTTGTACTCACATAAACATCATCTAGTCAGCAAGATCTTTTGGAAGAAATATTTAAAGGGAGGCTCATTGAGAAATATTAAGACAACTAACACTCCTTCAGGAACAACAATCTGGAATCTATGTAGAAAAGGATTCGATAATATACAACAACAGCTTTATAGAATTCCAGGAAGTGGGAAAAAGACTTTTATGTGGGAGGATAAGATTTTAGGAAATTTTCCTCTTTCCTCTATCAATTATTTGAGTGAGTTTAAGTCTTGGTTAACCAACAAAGGGCTCCTCAGGCTGGCAAATATATGTATTTGGGACAAAGCTAGGAATTGGGTTGGCTGGGCCTTTCCTGAGACTCCAGATCATCTCATTTCTTAGCAGAATTTGTTGATTTTGCATTTAACTGGTATGGCTCCGGTAAATTTCTCTTATAAAGATGTTTGGGGGTGGGGTCGCACAAGAAAATATACAACAGGTCTTGGTTTCTCAACTCTTCAACCGTCCCTTGCTCCTTGCTCTTCTCCTGCAATGTGGAAGTCTGTTTGGTCCTTGTCTCCCTAAGGCAATTTTTTTTACCTGGCTCCTTCTGCACAAAAGAGTACTGACTGGAGAGAATTTGAAAAGGCATGGGTTCAATGGGCCATTTAAATGTTGGTTCTACAACGTAGCTGAGGAAACGTCGGACCATATCTTCATAAATTGTGATTTTTCTCAACATGTATGGGAGTTGGTCCTTCTAGGCCTCTTTGTTTCGGCATTTTCTCAAAGCTTTGTAACAGCTCTCTTCTCCTCCTAGCATGAATGGATTCCTAATTGGAAAGATCGAAATTCTAGAAATTTGGCCAAATCCACGGAGTGGAAAAAGCTATGGCAGGTAACCCCAAAACTCATATGGTGGTTGTTGTGGATATCACAGAATGTTTGGATATTTAATGGTAAGCTGTCGACGCCAAAGAAAGTTGCTTTTAAAATCAAAATGTATATTTTAGAATTGGCCCATATTTCATTTTCCCTGTCAGCACTGCTAGATAAAGTATGTGTGTGGTTGGGAAAGTGTCCCCTTTCCAACCAAAAAATGGTCTCCTTCAAACCAAGTTGCCCTCCATCCTAGCGAATTCACTGCAATAAGACAAAAATTTTAAACAAGTGGATAAATTCTTACTATGCATGTATTTTTTTCGATGGCGCATCCAAGGGCAACCCAGGGATAGCTGGAGATGGGAGGTTGTTAATCTTGTCCGATCGGCTGATTGAAACAAGATTCAATTGGGGGCTTGGTAAAATTTCTAATAATCAAGCTAAGAGTTACTATCTCCTCAAGGCATGTCAGTTAGCAAAGGAGTCTGGTTTTAAATCTATTCAAGTTTATGGGGACTCCGAACTCTTGATTAAAATGCTAAATTCAGATGGTCTCTTTAACAATTCAGCTCTGAATTTAATTCTGCAGAGAATTCAAATTATACAAAAGGATTTCGAACAGGATGACATTTTTCACATTCTGAGAGATTTAAATGGAACGACAGATACTTTGGCAAATTTAGCATGTCTTCTAGCTCAAGGACATCTCAGTCTTAATGGAGAATCCAGTTCATTCCAGCCTATACCCTCAGTTTACTAGGAGTTTCCTTTTGAAAGATATTGTTTATTATTTGAATGGCTTACAGTCATTTTTCTTCTTGGATTGTAATTGGCTGTATTGACAATGGCTCTTTCAGTCATGGAAATTTTTCATAAAAAATAAAAATAAAAATTTATATACCCGTTTTTGTTAAAAAAAAGATCAAGCAAGCACCAATTCTTTCATTTTCTAACTTACATAAGCCTTTCAAATTGGAGATAGATGCAAGTGGGTATTATATGGGAATGGTTTTGATGCGAGGGAGGCTAGTATGCTATCATTTTGAAATGTTCAATATTAGAGTCCTAAACTACCCTACATATGACAAGGAAAAATATGCCTTAATTTAAGTTGTTAATAAATGGAAGCACTATCTAATGGGTAAGGAGACCAGCATTCACATTGATCACTAGTCGCTGCAGTATTTGCAGGCCTAGAGTAAGCTACAACAAACTAGACATCATAAATGGATGGGATCTTACAACAATTTCAATATCTAGTCATAAAATGTAAGAATTCTAGTATGAACAAGCTAGCATACATGATCTCAAGGCCACCTACAACTAAGATCACAACATTGGGTTCTCGTATGCATATGGATCCTTTCACCCATGATGCTTACAAAGAGGAATCTACATAAGACAAGGACTTCAATGAGGTATTTCAATAGATACAATGACAATTCCATGTATAAGAAGGTGACAACAAGGCTAACTATGATCTCCAGGATGGGTTACTATACAAGTTGGACAAGCTCTATGTACCTAAAGGTGAGAGACTGCAACTCATGAGAGAGGATTACACCTCTAAAGTTTCAAGGCATTTGGGTGTTGGGAAGACAATTGCCAACTTACAAAGCTCTGCCTATTGGCCTAGAATGCAAACACATATAGCTCATTTTATTAGAGTATACATACTTTCTTGTACAATCACGCCTAGTAATAGGAAGCACAGTCTATACCATCCCTTACATGTTACTACGAGACAATGGGAGAGCATATCTATGGAATTTTGTGGGCAGCTTTCGAACCACTAGTAAGGGACATGACTATTTATTTGTGGTAGTTGATTGATTCAACAATATGTGCATTCTAACACCTTGCAAAAATACCATCAAAGGAAAAGAACCAACAAACATGTTCTTTGAATAGTTTTGGTTTCACTTTGGGATACCAAGGAGCATCATCTTAGATAGGGATACTATATTTCATGGTGTCATTTGGACTACACTTTGGGAGAATATGGTGATGGCAATCGAAATATAGTAGACCTAAAGTCCTCTCCTTCAGATTGAAATGCTGATTGAAATATCCTTCCACAAGCAGGATTCCTCAACTCTACTTCAACAATTAACTTTCTGCAAACTTCGTCCTTCCGCAACCAACTTTCTGCAAGCCTGGTCCCACATCCCAATCTTCGCAATCAATTTCTTCGTAGGATGGGTTCCGTAACTCCATCTCCACGATTGAGATATTTGTAGATTGTGGATAGGCCTTCCCACTTTTCCAAAATGGGCTTCTGCAATTTTCCTCCTGCAACTTCCTTTTCTGCAAATATTCTGAGTCGTCGATTTCTTGTGGGATCCTTCTTGACCTTCGATCTGAGATGAGATGCAGATATCACCTCAACATTGTGAATCTTCACTTTTCTCTTGCGGAATTCATCCACAACCGTCGGTCTACTAAAATTCGTAGACTTCAATTCAGACTGTAACAGTCGAATTGATTCATGAGCGATCAATCTTCTGTGCAATTGTACACATTTCCGCCTTCGGGAATCATTTAAACATTACTAAAGATTCATCCACACAAAGACATAAGCATACGTCTAGTTATTGAAAAGAAGACTTCAGATAGTCACATATGTGCAAAGTATTACGACTTTGTTCTTCATTTCATTAACCACTGTTACATACACTCTGTCTCTCGCTCACTCACTCTTTCACACTTCTATACCTCTCTATCTCTTTTTCTATATATTATCGTTACATTTTATTGTTGATATAGAACTCTATCAAATCTGTCAGACCTGCAACAGGAGGAGCTGAACTCCTAAGAAAGAAAATCTATAACTAACCTATCCTCGAGCAACCTCTTACAAGATTCGAGGGCATCTATGGCAGTTTGTACTTATTACATTCAAACCATACCTATATATAAAATAGATTACAATAATCGACAACTAACCCTATCTTCTATAAAAATTACATGGAAGCAGAAAAATAGCATTGACTGCTTATTCAACAAACAGATTTTCGACTTGGTGCTCCTGCATCATACTCCGGGGGAAGAAAAAAAATTCTTCAATAAGTCTTTAGGATTCACATTATACTTGAAAATATCATTTTCCTTCATCCATGCTGCATATTCAGATAGCTGATCTTTCCACTTGACCAAATACTGAAAAATATTATGTCCCTGGTCTTCTTTGAAACCCATTTGTCAAGGATAACTTCAATCTGTGGCTGTCCTTTATGAGGTAACTATCCTTGCCAATCTATAAATGAACCATCTTCTCCTCAAATCATTTCTTCTATCTGAACATGTGAATCTTTAAAAGGATATATATCTGAAACATTAAAAATTGGAGAAATTTGAAGATTAGAAGGAAGCTCTATTTCAAATGCATTTGCAGAAAACTTCCTCAAAATTTTACAAGGTCCAATCTTCTTGAGCTTCAATTTATTGTAGGTTCCCTTAGGAAACTTCTCTTTCCTAAGATAGGCCATTACTAAATCTCCAACCTGAAAATTAACTTCCTTTCTTTTCATATATGCTCTTTGTTTGTATTTTTCAGCACTTTCCTATAATTTATTCTTAACATTTTCTTGTAGCTCATGCATGCTAGATGCAAAATTTTCACCATTTTCACTTCTCTTATCCCATCCTCCCGAATTTCTAAGATCATATACTCCCCTCGGGTGCATTCCATACATAATCTGAAAAGGACTCATACATGTACTCTTGTTAGGTGAATCATTGTAAGCAAACTCAGCTTGAGCAAGAGCTAAATCCCATTGTTTCAAATTTTCATAAACAAGACTTGTCAGTATAATTCCCAAACTTTTGTTCACCACTTCAATCTGACCATCAGTCCGAGGATGATAAGCAGAGATAAAACTGAGATTGGTTCCCAATTTCTTCCACAAAGTTCTCCAAAAATGACCAACAAATTTAGTATCCTTGTCATACACAATGCTTAGAGGTAAACCATGCAACTTTACAATTTCTAAAAAGAAAAAATTATCAATGCGTGTTGCATCATTGGTTTTCTTACAAGCAATAAAATAACCATTTTTGGAAACCTATCCACTACTACATAAATAGAATGATTTCCCCTCTGAGTTCTAGGCAATCAAGGAACAAAATCCATATTGATGGAATCCCAAGGGCTAGTTGGAATAGGTAGGGGTTGATATAGTCCATTGTTTTGTCTTCTCCCTTTGTTATGTTGACATATCTTGCATTTTTCAACAAAATTCTTTACATCATGCTGCATTCCTGGCCATAAATAAAAAGTACTCACCTGAGCAAATGTTTTATCTTGCCCAAAATGTCTTGATAAACCTCCACTGTGTTTCTCCTATATTAAATTTTCTCTCATAGAACATTTTGGAATACATAACTTACTATTTCTGAACATTAATCCTTCTTGTGCCATGTAGTCCAACCATTGACTTCTATTATGGGAAACTGGATTCTCACGGGTTGCATATATATATCTTTGAAATCCACATCTTCTATACATATTAACCAAACTTTCAAATCCCAAAGCACTAACCTTAATTTCCTGCAAGATCAAATTTACTCTGATTAAAGCATCAACAACTTTATTAGATTTTCCACTTGCATGGTTGATCACAAAGGTAAAGTTTTGCAAATATTCCACCCACTTAGCATGTTTTTTATTCAATTTAGGTTGACTATTTATAAATTGCAAAGCATGATTATCAGAATATAACACAAACTCTTTGGGCATCAAGTAATGTCTCCATTTCTTGAGAGCTTCTACAACAACATATAACTCCTTGTCATATGAGGAATACTTTTGTTTTTCCTCATTTAACTTCTCGCTGAAGTATGTTACTAGTCTCTGTTCTTGGCTCAGAACAACCCCTATTTATATCCCACTAGCATCTGTCTCTACTTGAAAAACCTTATCAAAACTTGGTAAAACCAAAATAGGCTTATCGGTGATCTTCTTCTTCAACAATTTGAAATTTCTGTCAGTTGCTTCTATCCACTTGAAATGCTGTCTACTTCCCCTGAAGGTGTCTATTATAGGTGCACAAAATTGACTAAATTTTTTAATGAAATTTATATAAAAACTTGCAAGACCATGAAAACTCCTTACCTCATACACACTTCTTGGAATCATCCAACTTAAAATTGCTTGCACCTTATCTGGATCCATCTTCAACCCTTCTTCTGAAACTACGAATCCCAAATAAATCAACTCTTTCTTCAGGAAACTACACTTTTCAGATTTATCAGCAACTTCTCCTTTTGCAGGGTTTCCAACAACAATTTAAGATGCTTCAAATGTTCTTCTTTATTTTGACTGAAGATCAGAATATCATCCAGATACACTATCACAAATTTTCCAGTGTATTCTTTCAAGACCTCATTCATCAATCTCATAAAAGTGCTAAGTGCATTAGTAAGCCCAAATGACATTACTAACCATTCATACAATCCATTATTAGTCTTGAATGCAGTCTTCCATTCATCCCGTTCTCTTATTCTTATTTGATGATAACCACTTTTCAAATATATCTTTGAAAAATACTTTGAACCACTCAAACAATCCGTCAAATCATCAATGTGGGGTAAAGGGAATATATAGATGATAGTGATCTTATTAATTGCTATGGATTCAGTGCACATTCGCCATCCACCATCCTTCTTTGGGCTAAGCACAGTGGGTACTGCACAAGGACTCAAACTTTCTTTCACCAACCCTTTATCTAATAGCTCTTGTACCTATTGTTTGATATCTTCATTCTCTTGAGGAGTTAGTCTGTAGGATGCCTTATTAGGTAAACTTGCACAAGGTATTAAGTCAATGTGATGACTAATACCTCTCACACGAGGTAAAACATTTGGTAACTCATCCACAATAATATTAGCATATTCATCAAGCAAGATTCTAATTCCAATAGGAAAATCATCTAAATTTGAGGAAGTTAATATTACCTTTGGTTTTCCATAAAGGGGGAAATGTAGCTCATCCTCCTTCTTGACCGATTGTAATAATTCTTTCCCGGTCATCAGCAAAATATTCAACCTTGAACCTTCTTGAACCTTCTTGAACTGCTTCATCCTCCAATGGTGACAATGTATGTCTTTTTCCATCCTTTTCCAAAGAATAAGTATTCTTTCTTCTATCATTAACAACTTTTCTGTGATATTGCCATGGCCTCCCTAAGAGTATACGGCATACATCCATAGGCATCATATCACATAATACCACATCTTTATAAGAACCAATTTGAAACTCCACATTGCACTGCTCATTCACCAAGAGCTGATGTCCTTTCTACAACCAGGACACTTTGTAAGGAGTGGGATGTTTCATCCTCTTCAATCCCATCTTCTCTACCATCTCAGTGGAGACCAAATTATCTGTACTATTGCTATCAATAGCCATCTTGCAACACTTCCTTGTGACTTGTACTTAGTCCTTAACAAACTCTTTCTTTGGGATGGTTCATGCATTTTCTTCTCCATCTTTACTAAAACTCTCTCTTCAGCATAAGATATTCTCCTTCCTCAGGAGGATTATTCACCTTTGCTTCTTCACTGGACTCCTCACGAGCCTCAATAATGTTTGAATTCCTCTAAGCTGCAGGTTTATTCCTTGGGCACTCCCATGACATGTGTCAAATTTATCCACATGTATATAATTTCACTTATTTATATCTGTCTCTTCCTCTGCCTCCTGTGAATCCTCCTCTTTGGGTTGATTGGCTACTAGAACCTTCTGCCTCATCTTTAGTAGTCCTACCTCCTATATTTGGAAATCCTTTTCCTCTTGTTGTATTTCTCCCTTTACTCTTTTGGTTATGTTTTCTTAGTATCTTTTCTTTTACCCTTGAGGCTGCCTGATGAGCATCTTCAACAGTTTTTAAATTCAACAAGCTGATATCATCTTATATCTCATATCTCAGCCCATTTATATATCTAGCTACTCCTTCTATTCCCCCTTGTGTTTGTCGATCTCTCATACTCACCTTAAAGAATTCTTCTGTATATTCTTTCACTGTCATACCCTTTTCTCTAAGATTATGTAGTTGTCTAATGAGAGTCAAAGGAATAATCCTTAGGCATAAATTGACTTTTAATTTTATCCCAATATTTGATTTTGGGCTTACCTCTTCTTACTCTGTGGATCTAAAGTTCATCCCACCATATAGTTGCATGCCCTTTCAGTCTGGTCGTTGCATATCTCACCTTCTTTTTATCTTCAATTTCTTCAAAGTCAAAATACTTGTTTAAATCATTGATCCAGTTCATGAGTTCTTCAACATTAAGATACCTTCATACATGGGGACTTCAACTTTGGGTCTATTACTAGCCTTCATCGACGTCTTCAATACTTTTTCTTCTTCAAGAACCTCCTCTCACTCATCTTCAGAGGATTCTTCTTCATCACTGGTGTCTGTATTCTCTGAATTCTTTCTCTCCGTAGCTTCCATCATAGCTTGGAGTTGTCTTAATTCCCTTTATGTGTTTGTCTCCGCAACTTGTCTTCCTCGACTGCGTTCTACAGGGACTCCACGTATTTGTCCTTGTCTTGGCGGTATCTTTAGCCTGCTCTGATACCAAAACTGGTGGCAGGTGAAAGCTAGCATACCTAAAGTCCTCTTCTTCAAACTGAAATGTCGAGTGAAATATCCTTCCACAAGCAGGATTCCTCAACTCTTCTTCCGCAATTAACTTTTCGTAAACTTGGTCCTTCCGCAACCAACTTTCTGTAAGCCTAGTCCCACAAATCATTCTCTGCAATCGAGTTCTTCGCAGGATTAGTTCTGCAACTCATTCTCTATAATTGAGCTCTTCCTCAATTGTGTTTCCACAAGACCCTATTCGCAATTACTGATTGCGGATACGCCTTCCCACTTTTCCAAAATGGGCTTCCGTAATTTTCCTCCTGCGACTTCCTTTTCCGCAACTCTTCTGAGTCGTTTATTTCTTGTGGTCTCCTTCTTGACCTTCGATCTGAGATTAGATGCAGATCTCACCTTAACATTGCAAATCTTCACTTTTCTCTTGCATAATTCATCCACAACCGTCAATTTGCTGAAATTCGCAGACTTCAATTCAGACTGTAATAGTCGAATTGATTCATGAGCGATCAATATTCTGTGCAATTGTACACATTTCTGCCATCAGGAATCATTTAAACATTACTGAAGATTCATCCATGAAAAGAAATAAGCATACATCTGGTTATTGAAAAGAAGACATCAGATAGTCACATATGTGCAGAGTATTAAGACTATGTTTTTCATTTCATTAACCACTATTACATACACTCTATCTCTCGCTCGCTCACTCTTCCACACTTCTATCCCTCTCTATCTCTTTTTCTATATCTGATTCTTAATATAGAACTCTATCAAACCCGCAACAGGAGGATCTGAACTACTAAGAAAATAAATATGTAACTAACCTATCCTTGAGCAACCTCTTACAAGATTCAAGGGCATCTGTGGCAATTTGTCCTTATTACATTCAAACCATCCCTATCTATAAAACAAATTACAAGAATCGACAACTAATCCTATCTTCTAGAAAAATTACATGGAAGTAGAAAAATAGCATTGACTGCTTATTCAACAAATACAAAACTTCGACTTAGTGCTCCTGCATCACATGGACTCTAATTTGAAGAGATATACAACATTCCATCCACAAACACATGGGCATACAAAAGTAGTCAACATGAATTTAACACAACTTTTGAGGGATTACAATCATAAGCATCTAAAGTCTTAGGATCAAAATTTAATCTACATCTAGCATTCTCATAATAGAGCAGTCTAGACTTGCAATGGGAAGTCTTGTTTTGAAACTTGCTTTGGGTATTTGCCACCTTCACCTCTAGATGGTGTTTACGGACAACAAGGGGGAGTGAGGGAAGACACCATCAATGAAGCATTAAAAGCTAAAAAATTCATTGATGAGATTACGCAAATCCATTTACAAGAACAGGAGGAATTGAAGAGGCCATAGGAAAAGTACAAGGAAAGACGCCACCAACACAAGGTTGAGAAAACATTCAAGGTGGAAGATAGAGCTTTGTTGCACTTGAATAAGGAAAGACTAAAAGTTATGAGTAATAAGATCAATGCATTATGGTATGGTCCTTTCGAAGTGTTGAAAAGGTTGGAGATAATTCATACAGACTCAGTCTACCTCCATATATGTGCATTTACTCAACATTGAATGTGTAAAATCTGAAACACTATGAGCCTTCCTTCTTGGACCAGGAATTTGAGCAGGTCTTAGCTTCTGTAGAGGAATTAACACCAAAGGATTAGCAGAGTTGGAAAAAGACACACATTTGTAGAATAAGTACAAAACAATTAAGTGAGGACAATATAAACTTTTGCAGGTGGGGTTGAAAGGAAAACTTCTAAGAAAGGCTAAAACGTATTCCAAGGAGAAGGTAGACAAAAAAATTCCTCACCTCATTTAGTAAAATATTTTGGGAACCAAAATCCTCCCAAATATGGGAAAGTGTGATCCAAAATGGATCAATATATAGTTTTTCATCTATTTTGGCGCTTATTCTGCGGAGAGATTTGATGAATTGACTTGTAGGACCCATTTTAGGGGCATGTATCACTTTCCATATTTGGGGTCCAGAACATTCCAGGGCTTGTTTAAGGGTCTAAATAATGTTTTTGGGGGTCAAAATATCATCACTTGTGCCATGTCCCTCGACATGATTCTATAATTCAAGACCTTTCCAATTATCCAATAAAGTTATGCCTCCTGTTACCACCTAAGTTGCACTTGGTGGATTTTTCAAGCGAGCCCACAAAGTATAACAAGTATACTTGTTCATTCTTCAGTGTTCAGAAGTATGCCAGGATTTTTCTGGGAGTCTGTTCAAAAACATTTGTAACACATGTCCATACCCCCTTGGGGAAATTGTAAAAAATGTGCTAGGATGGTCGTTTTTATAAAAGGCTTGGCTTGCTACAATTAGGCATCAAGACGACTAGCCCAGAGTGTTTTTTTCTCAGTAAATATTGGTTGTTGAACAAACGACTAATAATTTTTGAGTTTTTCACTCACACCTCCAAATTTGGGGTAGTCATCTTGGTGGTTAGGCCATAGGAGGTTATTAGAGCCTCTATGTCAGTGTTTGTAAACATGATAGGCATTCGAATTGATTCGTATGGACATGTACTAGGCGCCCCTAGTGTTTTGTCTGATTCTGAGAAAACAAAAATTCCCGCAAAATTAGGCCATTTTTAATGGTTTAATTAAAAAACTTCAAAATGTAATAATTGATGGGTTCGGAGTCTGTTTTTGGCATGGGGATGCTCTTTTTCACACTCATAGCGTCCTCTTTACCCCAAATTCCACTTTTCCTATGTTTTGGGCAGCTAAAACACCCCGTGGAGCATTATTTCTCTAAAAGTGCATTAAAACGTCATTTTAATGTTAAAAGTGCAACAAATTGGAACTAAAGGACAAGTTGAAAAAAGTCAAAAATAAAAGTCGAAATTGATTTGTTTAAGTGAGTAAATGACATGGCATGGGTCCCTCGTAAGCATGGGACCCTCTCCATTTGAAAGATCAAAACTTTGGTTAATATTTAAGGTAGCGAATATGATTTCATTTGGGAGATGATGTCAACCATGTGAGGGACTCACGATAATCCTAGCTATGGTTGTGTTTGTATGGAGGGTGGACACCCCCTTCATGTGATAGGTTTTAAACCTTGCATAAATTTAAGATTATATATCATATGTTTTCATATGGGAGATGCGCATGATGTTGGTGAGGAAATCACGCATGAGGAGGATGGAGACACCAACCTCATGAGGTAGAGAATTGTTGCGTGTGTGTTAGCACTTAATGGATGGTTTGGTGCAGTTAAGTGAGTGAGGTGTCATCCTCCTCACCAATTCTACTTCCCTTCCACTACACTTCAACTCAGTTTAACTTAGATCAACTACCACTCTTTCTGTCAGTGTAGGTAGCACCCCTCGGGTCTCTCTTGGCTATTTAAGCGGGAATCCTTTCCTCATTTTCTCATGGTCATAGGACTGAAGGGTTCACCCAAGCTATGAATATTTGTACTGCAATTATTTTTTATTATTAATAGAAATACTTTGGAGATCCATGGCGTGTTGCATTAGTGTGTGGATGAATATTGTCATTGACATATGAGGTAACTATATTGTTGTTTTTTTCTTTGCTTAATGTGGTGATTTATCTGGCCTTAAGATTGTTGTTAACATATTTGGTAAACGATTCTAGTTTGATTTCATTTACTATTTTCTACTTATAAAGATATAGGAGTATCAAACTGTACTAGGTTGTACTTCTGCTCTCTCAAATCTTCATTTGTTGAAATACCATATTTGATCCCCTTTGTGAAAGTATTGATATTGAAGCAGGTTTCCTAGCTTGATTGGAGTGGATGATCTCGATTGAACCTACCATTCCTCAAGCACTTTTAAGAAAGACATATTCCTTCCACTTCCCACCACTGGATTCCTAAGATCCGGTCACTCTGCCTGAGCACTTCCTTCTTTCCTTCACCTTTAAAATTAAACTTTATCTTTGGTTCTAGTTACTTTGTAAATGCTTAAGTAAATTAGTTTAGTTTAAAAGATTATTCAAAGGTTGATTTATTTACATACATTGCTAGATCCTAATCTTAAAGCTTTGTTCTGAGTAGATATATATTGATTAAGTACTTAGGCTTATTGTTTGTCATTTAAGTACTTATTTTTTATGCTTTTAACGTTTTATTTGGCACATTTGGTGCATTGAAGGTGGTTTGTTTTTCACTTTTGTTGATAGGACAAAGGGAGGTTCTAACGAAAAATTAAAGATCTAGACCATGAAATGCCTCCCGAACAACCTTCTTCTTTCCTTCTTCATTCCTAAAACCTGTAAGCCTTTGGATCTAGATCTATAAGGACCAAAGGTGACCACCATTTTCACTTGTAATATAATAATAAAAGAAAAACAAGCATGCTTTCCAAGCACCCGCACCCCATCCCCCGTGGGGAATTCATGGCGTCCCCTTAATGGTTTGCTTTATGTGTTTTCTGTATCATTGTTGCTTTAGAATAATTCTACTTTAGTTAGATTGATTTCTCTTTAGTTTTTTTGGAAAAAGTAATGGAATACTAACCCATCCTTGCTTTCCTGATTACAGTTCACAGACGAGGGCTTGTCTAAGTATTGGATTGGAAAAAGACTCTTAGCTGTAGTAATTAATTCTCACATTGCACCCTTTTTTAACTTTCACAATCTTAAACTGGAACAAACATTTCACACAAACCTCCACGTATGCTCTACCCATTGCGGGCTTGTCCGAGCTTTGGGATAATCAAAAATGGGGTTTGTTGATTCAAATAAGTTTCACATCTCAATAAAATAAACTCCCCCTTGAACATGAGAAAATCCAACGCCTTGATTTAATCCGTTGCAGGGAAAGTTCACAGAGGAAGCGAGAACAACAGGGTGGTGACCTTGAGACACTGTTAGGATACACTCTTGTTGATGTAGTGTTGGACACATCTCAGAGACTCTGATCCAGCCCACATATTCCTCACGTGGAACCACATCGGATAAGGGTTTTGGACATACTATGTGTACTGTCAAGTATATTTCGAGTTCCCTTCCCCCTAATCTAATTCATGCATCTACACATTTTAAAATAAAATTACCAAGAGCACTTGCAAAACATATATTTTAGCACTTTTAACACTCCTATTTCATTGGTGACTCCATTTAAGGCACTAGTGTGTTTTTTGTATCTCTATTAAGTAATCTGAATTTCGGTGTAAATTAAACAATTGTGTTACCAAGATTTTACTCTCATATGTTGTTGTGCTCTTTATCTCAAGTATTATCTCATGAACTATTTGCAAGTATCTTGTTACCTTTTTTAAACTCCTAAATATTTTCACTCATCCACAAACACACTAAATCCTTAGAATTTAATAGGGTCTACCCCCCTTGGCTTCGATTAGGAGTTGGTCTAAATGGAGGAGAAGAGAACAAGGTGACAACCTTGACTCGAGACTTGCCCCCAAGGACACACTGAGTGGCTTGAATACTTCTGCCACGTCCCCCTCCAGGTGTGTGAAAGGTGGCAACACCTCCCACAACTTGACATATCTAATTGACCACCATGGTACCAAGTGGATTCCATGTCAACTCTCATTTCACACACATGTGGATCTAGTTATGTCTATAATTTCAAGAACATTCTAGAAGTTCCAAAAACTTCTAATTTGGAGTCAGGGCATGCAAAAATGCTAGAATTAATCCTAGATGACTATTGGTTTATGTTAAATATCCTAGAATTAGGTAAAGAAGGGGCTCCATTCTTTTGATGTTATTGTAATGTTCCATAGCTAAGAAACATCACCAAAGTGGATATTATAGCATAATTGAGGAAGGAAGATATCTTGTAGTAGTCATTCTCCCTACAGATTCATTGGTAACTCCATATAAAGCACCTTTTTCTTTATATTTGCATTATATATAAAAGATAAAGGATGTTGATTGTGAATCTTGATCTTCCTGATTCAAAGATGTTATTTCAACCGTGTTNGCACTTGACAGGGGGGTGTGGGGGGGGATTCCCCCCACCCCTCCCCCACACTATAGTCGTCTAGGGGGGGGGGGGCGACTATTTTGGGAGCCTCCCCTTGGAGGGGGTTTGGGAGCAGCGCCCCCGTAGCAAAAATTTAGGAAAATGTTGTAATTTCAAAGTCATGACTTGGTAAAAAATGGGTGATTTACAGGCCCATGGTTTTAGGTAGCCAATGGTATTTTCCCATGGTATTCCCTTTATAAAAGGAAGGCATTGTAATACAGATGTGTATTTTATTGTAGCATTTTCAGAGCAATCTCTGTGATTGTGAGAGAGTGAAGAAGAAGTGTAGCGGGGTTTCCATAGGTTATATCCCTTTATTTTGTTGGACGGTATAATAATAAAGGACTGACAATTTCTATGTGGACATATCCCATCTTGGGTGAACCAAGTTATATATGTATCTCTCTTGTAATGTGTTTTCATATTTGCATCTTGTTTATTGTTTATTGTTATTGCTCTACGATCCTGTTTTCTAACAAAGGCATAATCCTCATTTCTTGTTGGGTTTTTCCCCATAGTGGGATTTCCTAGGGTATATCTTGTGTTATTGTGTGGATTGTGTATTTCTTTGTTCTAGCTATTTTTCTTACAATTCTAGTTATTTAGCATTCTATGGAAATTATTAAGCTAATAAAAAGAACTAAGTTGTAAGATCTATTGTGAAAAATTGTTCTAGTGGAATATCCATGGAAGTTTATGGATTAGTTCTCTACCCTTGTTCTTCACATATATATGCACATAAAAAATATGCACCAACATTACCCCATGAAGTATACACAAGCAGGGACCCACCGTCCATTGTTGTTGATGACACTTTGGAAGCATTGGAGCACCTTGAAAAGAAAAATATCATGAGTATCCCAACAAAAGGTGATTTTGGAAGAACTCATAAAGGTAAATCTAGTTTCTCATTATCTCTTCATAGTAGTCACTTTAAACATACACATTTATGAGCATTATTGAATGAAAATAAAGAATTGAAAACTGAAAAACAAAATTTAAGGTGGAACTTGAGCAATATAAAAATAAATCATGTAACAATCAAGATCAATTGGTTCACTCCAAATGCCAAATCCATGCCCACGACCTTGGTTTGGAAGCCGCATTATCCATAAAACCCTCTAGGATACCCTCTATGTTCCTGTGTGAAAGATGGATAGTCTTTACACTCAAAAAATTGGCATCAGGTAAACCTTATCAAATTAGCAGTCGACAAATGTTTATCGATACGTTCTTCATAGTTTCAAGGCATGAACAAGATTTGTTGTGTGAAATGTATTTCTTCAACATTTTGTTTCCTGATTGAGTTTGTTGGAATCCCAATTCTTATTTTAAGGATGTCCGACTAACAACTTTCTCATCATTTATTTAAGGGTTCATTAAGTGGATACAAGGTCAGGAATTTTACAAACAAGTTGAATTGAACTTAGATCTCATGGTTTGAAAGACTTGTTCGTTGCTAAACGTTGTTATAAAATATTACCACAAGATGCTTAGTAATTCCAATGATTCAATGCAAGTACAAGCACATCAACAGGAAGATCTTGCATGCCAAAATGAAGTTGTTGATACCTATTCCTCGAAAGCCTTATTAATATCCCATGATATATGGCAATTTTTCCAAATACTCTTAGGAATCAAACACTTACAGGGTATCCTCATTTCAACCTTGCATTACGCCGAGCTTCATTTATACTCACTCTTTGAGAAGAAATGGCATGAAATGGATTTGGATTCTATTCATTATTCTCTGTTATGATGTCCCTTTAGAAGTTACAAAGCCACATTTTTTGGAGGGATATTGAAGAAATGGTGCAATGGAAACAAATGGACATAGCACTTGGGTTTTATGACGAAGGAGAATTTACACATTTAGCCTAGTGAGCGTTACACTCAAGACTTCCTGAGAGGGAGGAGGATATTGCTTGAGGAAAAGCAAGAATATTGGTTGGGGGGGATGATGGGTTCCTAATTTGCCATGTTTTTAACACGCTAATTTCCTCGACTCCTCGAGCTAATAACTCCATGACTCCTTTATGCTTCATTTTCTATCAAAGCCAACAATACATTTCCATTTCTTTACACATATAACATACATGTGATTAATTGTTGCTCAAAGGGTTAATTAGTTTATTTGTATGAAATTGGACTATAATTTAGAGTTTCTTGAAATTGTGAATGGAAAAATTGCACATGTTAAGGTACAAAGCACCATCAAACAAAGTCAAAGATTCAGTGCACAATGAATTTAACATAGGAATATTCCACTTCCATAGGAGTATCAATGCACGAGAGGCATTGTACCTTCTCGTGTTCTCTACAGTTACTCTTGCCTATACCAACAACAATTAGAAACCCAAAATATTTTCTTCACATTAAAAGATAAAAAAACCCAAAATATTTTCTTCACATTAAAAGATAGAAAACCCAAAATTTCCACAAGGCTTTCATTGGATATTCAACAAAGATCCAAGAGGAGATAAATCCTCACAAATAAACCATGAAGATGAATAAGGGATACTCTTTATATACAGAGTGTAATTCAACTTCCTTTATAATAAATAATATTTTCTCTCCTAGATCCATATTTTCCTACAATGAAAAATAAAATAACCTCCTCAACAACCTTTTCTCAACATAGTCATGCATGGTTTAAGAATCATTTTTTTCCAATAAAGGAAAGTAATAAACAAATCAAATCTCTCCAACTACTTGTCATGAGAATTCAAACAATAAATAAAATAAGATGATTGGTTATTCATTAACATGTGTGCAATTAACTCCTCCTAGAGGTTTTTTACTATGTCAACAAGCTCCCGAACCTCCTCTTCTTCAAGGGAATAAATCAAAAAATAAGTTTAAAGGGCCAAGTATGCCCTTTCCATGTTGTACATCACAAATGATATGCATGAGAATGTGTGACAGAGCCTATCATCGGGGATAGGGGTTAAAATTGACGCCCATATGGCCGTTTTTGGGTTTTTTACCAGTAAAATATTGTTCAATGTGGAATCTACAAGTAACTTGTGAAGTTTAATTAATTTGGAGAGTGGTCAATTTGACAGGAATGCTCAAAAAATGACCGTATGTAAATTTTATATATTATAAATTTATATATAAGATTTTGAACTTATGGAGTCTGAGTTATTGTGCCCCCAATGGGCGATGGCCCGTGGCTGCAACCTAACTAGCTGGCTACAGAGATTGGCATTGTTAGGTTTCAATTAATGCTTTAAAAGCCATCATTTTCCAGCTTTAAAGCACAATTCCTGAACTGTAAAAGCCACTGGAGTAAATTCTTTACTAGTTAGATGGTCTGGGTTGCCTATTGCTACGGTGTGGAAGATAAAGGGCAAGTGTCAAAAAAAGAGTGGGAAATTGAAAGTGGAACTTCGGTTTTAGGAAGTGGAACACGGGCTCCGGAGAACCTTGACATGCTGATCATGACTTGCGAGAAAGGTAAGGATTAGAAGAGCGAACAATCGATGCATGATGCACCAGCGACCTAGTGTTTTTTAGGTGGAGCCTGGCTGCCGACCATTGCAAGGTTAGTACATTTTGAAATTCATCTATTTTACGCCGAAAAAGAAGAAGGGGAATCTTCATTTTCCATTCCTGCATGATGCCCAGGATGCCCTTATTTTAGGCCCATACTTAATCTAAACCTCAAATTGCTCAAGGCGAATCCATTCTTTTGGCCATAGAAACCCATTGGAAATTCCTCACACTCATGATCATTGGAAATGTGCAGTGGTCACTTGAAACTGCTGACACGATTGTATATATATTTTATCTACGTCAAACAAGGGTTTTTCTTTTCCCTAAATAAATTTAAGACAATTGCTAAAATGAATTCGTTCTCTTAAAAACTATGAAAGAAGGGCCCATAAGAAGTTAGAGTCTATACTTAGGCCTTCAAGAGAACGACAATGATAGAACATAACTCTCATTTAAAGATTGTATAAAACATTCATTCCTCTCATGTAAAGAATTGATCAGTGCCTCCAATTCTTGACATCTACCAACTACCTTTCCAGTAGACCAATAAAAGCTTACTAAAAACCATTCAAACCCTATAAATTCACCACCATAAGTTATCATTATCTCTTCCAAATTCGATATTGTAGAATCTTTTAAGAATTTCCTGATAGCCTTGTTATAGACTACCCTTAAAATCTCATCGTAAGACTTTTAAACCTGGCACTTGACACTGACATGTCCGAATTAGGCTAATTTCATGTCCATGTACAAACGTGGATATGGATTGGCAGCTAATATGTACTCCACCAATGTACTTGGATTGGTACAGATCGTATTGGTTCCAAATAGATACAAATTTATTGTTTTTGAGCTGGTATGCAATGTTGAGATTGGAATTTGTATGGGAAATTTTCCAATTGATACTTCATAAATTTGATGTGTAATTGAGTGTAATATGAAATTTGATATTAAATGTTTAGATTGGGTTTTGTATAAGAAATTTGTCAATTAATACTTAATAAATTTGGCGTTAAGGTATATCTAGGTGACTGCTTTATGAGCTTGAAGGTTTAAAATAAGTTGGTCAGGTTATTCTTTGTGGAAGAGATGTAGAAGTATACCCACTATTCAATCGGTCAACACACAGTAAAAGAGAAAACATAAAGAAGGTCCAGCTATGTTCTCTGCTCTCTACTTGTAGAATAATATGCATTAGTTTTTTATATATTACCTTAAAGTATTCAAAAAACATAACAATATACATAAGTTTTTTTTATATTACCTTAAAGTATTCAAATGACAAATCAACAATATGCATAAGGCCTTTTTATATTACTTAAAGTCTTCAAAAGAAGGTTGGTTAGTTCATATAGTTTCGAACCTAAGCCTAATGATTGCTTTCCTTCTTTGCCTATTGAATAATTTTGAATGCTTCCAATTGAATCTTAGCGGCTGTGAATATAGGATTGTAATTACAAAAGAAGGGAAAGAAATATATATGATCTATTTCTTCTTTTTGGGGAGCTTCATATAGTCTATTCAACTTCATTGGGGCTGGCCTGGGATTAAATTCTAGTTTCCACATTGCCTTACAATGACTAGAAATTGCTTTTTCTTGACAAGTCGACCTTTCTAGAAGGAAGACAATCAATATGGGACCCAACAAAAGACTCGTTATTTTCTACCAAGGTGAGTAAGGGTAGTTTGTTACGTCAACTCATTTGACCAAGCCTGTCATCAATTGCATGCCCAACCATGCATCATGAATTAAATGGCAACTTAAATAGTATCAATGGTTAGACTGGGATTTGGCTAGAGGAAAGTGCTAAAAACTCTAATATATTCTATGTTTAAGTTTTTCATTTTGATTATTAAATATATATTTTATCTGATTTGGTTGAGAGCTTCTAGCAACATTATTAAGTTAATAGGTGTTTAGATATTATGTCATATTTTGGGATTTTTGAGCGGATCAACAAGATTAACCGAGTATAACAAGTGTACAATAAAGATTGATTTAAATAAGCTTTAGAGTGACTTGTGATTGTGCCGGTAATAGAGTGATTTTGTATGGAAAGATCTAGTAAACCTTGTACCCCAATTCAGAGTTCTTAGTTTCTGACCACATTGATTGTGGAGAAAACGACATAGTTAAAGTTAAGAGAGCTTGAATCTTGTGATGGGTGACCTTTGGAAAAGTCCTGTTTACAGTGATTAATGCTATGCGATAGCCATGATTTTACATGTATTTTAGCCTATATGCATGTATTACTCATCACTCAGTGTATACTGAGACAACCTTGACATTTCATACTAATATGCTCCTTAGTATAGTTTTAGGACTAAATTTCAATTGAAGGGTAATTTTTTTATTGAAAGTTATATGGTTTTAGGACTAAATTTCAATTGAAGGGCAATTTTTTTATTGAAAGTTATATGGTTTTAGGACTAAATTTCAATTGAAGGGTAATTTTTTTATTGAAAGTTATTTGCATGGCAGTTTTAGAAACAAACCGTCATTTTTTTTCTTCGTTGATGGGCAAGGGCGCCCTTCAAATTTAACCCCTGATCGAGGATGCACCAATTAACTAGAGTAAACTCCTCCTTATATAATATTAAATTAAAAGGTTGGTAGTTTCAAGATCCTCCATTTTATAACTCTCAACACCATTATAAATATTTAAACGCTATGCATATCACTAATTCACAACAAACTCTACAAAGTAGGTTGCCTACCTTAAATGTGATTTGTTAATCATGCACATGTGTTTAGGTTGGGCATCCATCACTAAATGTTGAAATGTGGAGCTTCAAATCTCTTAGAAACCTTCAAAATTGTTAGATAAATTGACATTGTTGCAATGCCCTCTCCAATCCATCCTTTCTCCTAGTGCTTATAGATCACGTTGATCATTCCTTTAAATGTATCTTATCACTTATCCCTTTTAATCTAGGGCGCTCCATCTTTTATCCTTTGAAAACTTTATTGGAAATGCATTTTAATTAGATATTAAATGTTTAGGAGCAGGCTTACCTTTATTGCACTCTTTCAACCTTCCATGTTTGTCAACCGTATTGTACAATTAAGAATTTATAGTTGGATTTCGAAACTATGACACTTAAGGGACATTCTCAACCTAAAATACATGATTTCAGCTGGCATAGGATATAAGATCACTAAAATATGTGTCATTTTCTCTAGTGGCTTCATTCTCAAATTCATGACAAAATATGTGGCATGTTCAAAATAATTACTCGTATGGTTCTACTGGACAAATTATGATATTTGCATTTCTTTGTAATACTAGGTTTCTCCCACTTTGTGGTGGTAGCTAAATCATTGCAATATCTATTGCTTACTCAAATAAAAAAATGTTCTTTTGTGTGAGAGAAAGATGGCAATATCATTGGAAAGGATTATATATATATTCTCCTTATGTTTTTCTTCTTTTATTGTCATTAGTAATTATACTTGTTATAATTATGTGAATTATTAATGAACTCCTGGAAGCACAAACTCATTTTGATGTTTGATGTTAATATTGTATGAGTCATTTTAGTTAATTTTGTTAATTAAATCTGATTGTATAATATTATGTATATTGATTTACTTATTGATTCATCTGTGTTTCCAACAGATCTTCAATTAAGTAATTAATCATTTTTAATCTCAAATGTTAAAATGTTAGAAGTTAATTGTTCTTTGATATTTTATGTTTCAGAATGATAAATAATTTTATATTTATTGTTCTTTAATCACAAATATTATTACTCAACTGAAAGTTATTCATGATATTGACTTTGATTATTTTTCTCATAGTTATATTATCTAACCTTTTGTTATCTATATTGTCATTAGAACGTTAACATAATTACCAAGTTGCTCTTTGCCAAGATAGGACTCATAGATTAGATTAATTTTTAGTTTATAGTTAGTTTTTCTATTTGTAATTTAGTAGCGGTTAAATAGGTTGTTTATATTACAGTTAGTTAACTTTTCATCCTTTAAGCAGTTTTTGATTAAACTTCTTAAAACCTAAAATAGATACTCTCCTTAAGAGAACAAGACATAGATTAGATCTAAATAACAAGTTTTAATTTAGCAGTTGTTAAATAGGTTAGGTAGTTTTCATTAGTTCTTTATTTGTTATTTAGTTTTTCATGTTTGAGAGCAAACTTAGATGGTAGCAGGACCATAACTTGCGAGAACTAGCTACACCAAATGAACTGGGGGCTGTGTTAAGTGCCTTGTGTGGGTTAGTTCTCCATAGTTGGCCATAGATTGGAAATCTGACCAACACAACCAACTTGAAAATAAGCCATTATAATCTAGCTTCCCAACGTATCTCCTTTGGAAATTGCTTAAACGAGACACTAGGTCCATTGATAAACTGATGTTGGGCCTGCACATGCTAGATAAATGAGACTACCGAGTGGGTCTGCCTCCTTGGACTCATTATGAAAGTCTGGAATTAATTTCACATGGAATTGTAACTTCAGTCATCCCTACACCCACCTAAAAGAAACAATCCATTCATTGGAGCATCGATCTGACTGATAATTACAATCATAAATGTGAGATGATCTTAGCGCACTGCCACGTCCTGGAAACCATTCTACGACGCTTAGATCATCCATACGAGTCAATCTAATTCAAGAAAAATCATTAATAAAATAATAAGAAAATTACATACCATAGCCTTAACTTTGGAAATGCAAAAAGATTACCCCACTGACATGAATTAATACCACCTTCGCTAAAACTATAGTGTCCCCCATTGATGTCATAATAACATGATTTTAATTATGTTTTAATGAATCAATCTAATAATAGAATCCTACGAGCTATAAGGACACAAATTAATCACTTTATATCAAAATACTTTTATAGACAGTGCGATCAAGTCGTTAAGTCATTGTTAAGAAAATTACGTAATTCATAATAATTTGTAAATATAAAAATGATCACTCCATAAATTATAATTTATTTGTATTTCAGCACTAACCAAATATCAAATAGAAACGACTTGTCATATTGCATGAGGTATAGAAGTAAGTCCATGGTGACAATGAAATGATTATGCTGTAAGGCATTTTTCTCTAAGGTCCATTTTGTAAAACAATGGATCTGATTGGTTGGAGGGTGGTCGTCCCTTTACCAAATAATATGTTGCCACGTGTTCGTTTATTCAGGATAGGCAGCAGAGCAAATGGGCCGAGTACTTAGTCTATGACCAGGAGAATTTAATACCCAAGTTCATTGCAAAAGAAGAAGCATTCAATGATGTAAGAGTGGTTACAGATTTATCAGATGTTCACTTGCAAAAGCGCAAACAAAAATTTGTTGCAAGAAACAAGCCATCTAACCAAACCCATGGCAGTAATGAATCAAAGAAGAGTACTACTACATTGGGAAAAATCCATGGTTCCGGAACACTAGAATCTTATGGTTTTCTCAAAGAGAAGAAGTTCGTGACAAATTTGCGCAAAAGATACTAAAATTTGTGGAGGCGTACGCGCTTAGCATTGCCAGCCCACTCCCCAGGCTATGGCCCACGATCATTATACTCAGTTTCTCTCCTTTGTATTTCTGCCGCAGACGCCTGACCTCCGACAGGACTTGATCTCATGCACTGCTTTTACAAAACCGACAGTCTCGTTCGCTGGCAGTGTAGAGATTCAGGAATCCTGCCTCGTCCTTCACATTTGGATGGGGATGTATGTTGTTCAATTCTACAGGCCTCAGATAATCCATGAAGTTCGCCATCCACTTGAGATTCGTCACCGTTCCTCTCCACGTGATCACGATATCTCGGCGCCCAAGCCTCTTGATCTCCTCCTTGTCAATGGACGAACCCATAAAGTCTGGAACAATTGCAGGGCAAATAAAGGAATATAGAAATGAGACAGGAAATGGATCAATGCAGGATGTAGGAGGTTTTGTGAAGCAGGTTTCTAAGTGGGCATCTTACACGAAAGCAGGGGGTAACACAGAAACCAACTCCTCCAACTGTAGATTTGATTGGAATACTGAACCAAATCTTGAAAGCCCTCCGTAGACGGAATGGGCAGACCAACTTTTCGAAGAAGATGTTCATGCTGATTTTTTAATCTCTTATTTCGATCAGTGTGTCTTCCAACTAAGGTCAGAGATGTTCACCCCTCTGTTTGAGTAAATAAAAAGAGTTTAGCAAATTCTTAGTTAATCCGTGGAATGTTTGGGAAATTGAGAGTTTTTATTTCTATTAACTTGCAAAATTCTTGGTTATGACCATTGTAGCTGCCATGCAAGGGGCAACAAAGCATATTGGTAGCTCTTAAAAGGGCCAATACTTTTTCTTATTCAAATATGTAGCAACAAGAAAGTCTATATGTAAATTCAAACTCAAATTTTATGAAATTTGACATGTCATAGAGAATATTTCCCCTTTTATAAATGTTGCATTTCATTAGATATGTTGTTATGAGATTAGTTTTTTCCTTTGTTAGTAGTGCTTCATGAAGCACACCCAAAGGGGCTGCACCATATAGAGGCGGCTTCCTTAGGTGCAGGGGGTATCTACCAAAATTTCCTGGGACTTGTTTCCAGCCTCAGCCCTTTGGAACTCATTTCATTCTGGTGGGTGAAGTACTTGTTTTTTAATTGCTGGTTAGATACGAATCCTATTTTGTAGAAATTGCCTGGAACTTGCATACAGTCTTGTTCCTGTGGAACTCCATATCATTTGGGTGGGATCCAACTTTTTCCCTTTGAAACACATGTCAATCAGGAGAACTATGAATCCCAACACTGCATTATAGTGGTAAAACTCACTATAATGAGGGGCTGTTGAACTTGGCCACTTCATATACTTTATTAGGGCAACATGCTTACTGGGGTTTTACGTTTGAACCTGGATTATTGTCCCTCTAGAACTCATTTCATCCTGGTGGGTGAAGTACTGTTTGTTTAATTCAGTGGGTAGCTATGAATCCTTCTTTGTCGAAATTGCCTAGACTTGCATACAACCTTGTTCCTTCAGAACTCCATGTGATTAGCGTGGGATCCAACTTTATGATTATCCTCTTGAAACAAATGTCATTTGAGAGAACTACGAACCCAACTCTACATTATCTGGCCTAGGACTTGCATCCAGTTTGGTTCCTTTGGAACTCCATATCAGATCCAGCTTTATCCCTGGGAAACACATGTCATTGGGAGAATTACGAATCCAAACACTGCTTTATAGTGGTAAAGGCAACTTTAATTTGGAGGCTGTTGAACTTGGCCATTTTATAAACTTCATTAGGTCACTATGCTTGCGGGGGATTGAGTCTGGGTCATGATAATCCCCTATCTCAACCGCTAGGCCAAAATCAGACGAATTACTTTTGTTTGATTATAATTGTTTGGATCTATGAGAATCCACTTGGTAATTATAATACTTTTTTCTAAAGATGAAATTGGAACTCCTCAATAAAACCACAGTTCCCTTTTATTGTTTGAACGAGTGAATTACTATTGTAGATTTATTTTAACTTTAAATTTATGTTTTGAGAGATCAAATTTATTTATATAAATTATTTTTAAAATTTAGGAAAAAATTATATATAAAAAAAATTTAAAATATTTTTTTACACTAATATTTTATTATTAAAAATAAAAATAATATTACATGTTCAAAACTAGATTTCGCATTCATAATGTCTTTCAAAGTATCTATGTATCATTTCAAGTACTTGTATGGCAAAGTAATGTTAAGATACTTTCTTTCATTTCAAAGGTAAGTTATCATTATCATTAATATATTCATACATCTCCATGCGTGTTGTCTTAAGATTGTTAAAGCTTATCATTATTATTAATATATTCATACATCTCTATGTGTATTGTCTTAAGAGTGTTAAAGCTTTTAAATAGTTTTATGATGTAATTGTGTTTTTATGTTATAGTTTTGTTTTGATATATTAAGCCTATGTACTATTCTTGATTGTAATCATTTACAACATATGTATATGCATGATTGCAATAATTTACAACATATATGTATATGTAATAAACCAACTAACTTATTATTTTGATTTTATTGATTGTTAGGTGACAACTGATTCCAATATCAATTACTATGTGGATGGTTTGACTTGTAAATTAATGTTTTATTACCTTATTTTTTTATTTAATTGTAAGGCACATGGTAATAGTGTAAATTGTTTGCTAGGCCTAAACCTAAACAATGGACTTCAATATCAATTACTATGTGGATGACTTGACTTATAAATTAATGTTTTATTACCTTATTTTTATTTAATTGTCAAGGTTCATGCTAATAGTGTAAAATGTTTATTCAAAAAGATGTCCACTTTTATACCTATGCACAATACATAAAGGTAAGAGAATAAACTTACGTTTTCACCTACACCGTCAAATAGAGGTTTTGTTTGATAATCAAAATAAAAAAAATAGATATAGGTGAAGAAGGTAGGGTTCAAATATTTCTAGATAAAAATAAAGAATTGACATAGGTTCAAATATTTTGTTTAGAATGCAAGGGTACATGCAAAATATGAAGTGAGTATATAGCCATCTTGAAATTCTATTAAGTCAAATGTCAATCAATTTGCTAATTTTTATGATATATGACCTATAAATGTTATTTTATTTTATTTATTTATTGATAGAAATAATTGTATGTGTTTTTAGGACCATCTTATGATGAACTTAAAGGGTAATTTAATAAACTATGACTTAGTAATAATGGATACATAATAAAAGTGGGAAAGGAAAAAGTAATTTCTCTTAGCTTGAGAGAAGTAGTGGTTATGATCAACAAGTATAGCATCTTTGTGGTGAAATACTATCAAACTTGATATTTGAGAAAGCACACATTTAAAATTACTAATTATTGTGTAATGAATATATTTTATTATTATTCTATAAAGTTGTATACTTTATAAAAGAAAACATCAAGACTTCATAATGTTTTACGATTTAGTAAAAAAATGTCAAGACTTTACAATGTTTCAAAATTTTGCACGACTTTATGATTCAATGAAAACTTTGCTAAAATTTTACAAGATTATATAAATCAGTCAAATATTTTCCTAAAAATTATATATACATACTAGATTATTAAAAAAAATACATTTCAGTTTTCCTCTATATCATTGTGATTCACCCATTTATTATACATATAAATTTAGGAGAGTTCTTAAAACATTCTCTGATCAAGTCCTAGCCCATATAAGAGACATTTGTCCAAACCATGAGAAAAACAATGAAAATACTCTATAGGAAAATGTATTCATGCAAAGCACAAGCATTTTCCCTTTGACTACAAAGAACACTGGAGGATTTTGCTTGTGGTTTATTTTCTCCTAAATGACAGAGAAAGGGTAGTGAGAAAACTTTGAATCCAAACAAAACCATTGCATGAAATCTATGTCCAGGATGGTCCAAGATGACCTAATGCATTCACTGAATACTTGTTGTTCATTAAGCAAAGACATTTTGTTAGATCACCAAAATACAAGTGTGGATCCTGTTAAAGATTATATAATAGTGACATTCAAACAGGTGTTAAGACTAACCTTATATGGACAAAATTAATTCATCATTATGTCCAACCATGGAACTATTCCTCATGGAACCTTGAACTTAAATATTATTGGACATAATGAATTGTCTTCCTCATGGTACTAGAGAAATCCTTTGAAGTAAATCAAAGGGAGATTGCTTACTATGAGGCACAATGAGGAAATGATTAGTTTTTTTCTCTCCATTGAACTTGAAACGAAACAAGTGAGAAGATGATTTATATAGTTGAGTAGGTTTGTTTTAAGCAACAACTAAAAAATATACTCAAGTGAAGGAAAATAGTTTTGGAGACGGGTCAGAAGAGTTTCCCTCTTGGGAGGTGAGGAAAATATCTAAGAGGATAGAAAGAATGGTAAGGAACAGAAAAATACTTTTAATGGAAAAGAACTGCTTAGAAATGTTCAAGATGAAGACAAAGTAACTATACATTGAGATGTCAAAGATAATGCTATTATTGGTAAGTTTTGTTTTTTCTTGCTTTGTTGATATGTTCTGTTGGTCTATTGTAAGGTAAGGCCTACTCAAACTTATAGAAAAATGGTTGTTATGATTCAAACCATTTACACCTTAAAGAAAGTCCAACAAAACTTTTGTGGAGGGTAAATATTTTTTGTTGTTGTTCAATTGTGCCATTTCATTCTCATGATTCAAACCATTTACACCTTGAAGAAAGTCCAACAAAACTTTTGTGGAGGGTAAATCTTTTTTTTTTTTTCATTCAATTGCACCTTTTCATTCTCATGATTCAAACCATTTACACCTTGAAGAAAGTCCAACAAAACTTTTGTGAAGGGTAAATCTTTTTTTTTCATTCAATTGCGCCTTTTCATTCTCATGGAAAAGATTGAATCTCATTTCCATAATCCTTAAATTGTTTATTTTAAAATTTGAGGTTGCATTTTCAACCCAGTGATATATTTAATATCGGTATCCATATCTATTTGTTAATAACATTTGGAATTATTTTGTATTTTACCCAAATTAACAAAATAGTCTCTATTTAGATTGGTAAACATTATACAACTCTTAATCTAAAAAGTGGTTTTGATTGATGCTTGTGCTTTAATTTCATTATTTTACCAGCTACTTAAAATATCTCCTTGAGTAAATAGTAGTTCATTGAGTAGCTTACTAGTATCTTTGGAAATTAATCCCCTAATAAGCCCCAATGTGTACTACTTTTCTAAATAGCTTATAATTTTTTTCCTTCAAACTTGAAGTCTTTGTTATGGGTTGCATTGTTGCAGTCCTGCAACCAGTGACATTAAATTAAGTTCATCCATAAATGCTGAACAATCACTAGCCAACAAAGAGAATCATCCACATCCCTCCAAGAAAAGAAATGTCTGGAAAACATATTCAAACCCTAACATCATGATCTATCCAACTATGCTAGCAAAGAACGTTTTGTATATAAGAACATTGGCTCTAGTTTGTAAATTCATGAGATTATAGCCTTTGGAAAATTAGACCTTGGTAAACAATATTAATGAAAATTGAAATCTAGAAAGACTTAGAGCTCTCTTTCCCATGAGACTAAATGAATGTTCTTTAGATTTCTTATCTCAGATCAAATCCATGAGAGTGAGAGTAAAAGAGAGAGTTAGAAAAAAAGAACAAAGAAAAATACTAGGATTTCTTATGCTTTTGAGAGTGAACATGGAAGTGAAAACGAGGATGCGAGAAAGAAAAAAAGGACTAAGACCAAGATTTCTTCTCATCCTGAAGGTGAAACTGAAAGTGATAGTGATACAAGGAAAATGAAAAGTAAGAGAAGGTAGTAGAAGTCCTTTTGTTCAGTGAAATACTTTGGTGAGGCTATATTAATGAAGCTCGTGAATTGAAGGGAATGCTACAACTTCTTTTGGAGTTATACAAATTATGAGTTCTTAGCTGAGAATCATCAATAGTGCTTCAAAGGAATCAATGATTGGTTGGTCAATTACTACTTCGAGTTGAAGCATATCCATATAGACCATTCATTTTTCCACCTCTTGGTTAGTTTGAACTTTGTACATTTAATGTGGATTTCTAAGAAAGGTTTTTATTTTTATTAGGTTTACTACATTGTGCATTTGAATATATTTGAATACTTAAAAAAAATACACTTGTTATACAATTCTAGGTAGGTCAAAATGAGCATATTAATTTGAAGTTTTCTTCATTTTTTCAGTGTATTGTCTAATACTACAACTTACTATAAATTTAGAATATTGAAGTTCTAAATTTTGAAGTTCTTTAATGTATATTAGTAAGTCTACAACAACTCAATCTTAATTCTCCTTTTCGTCTTTTTTTACTTACGTGTAAATTTACACCTTTTTGAGGCAATTGCTAGTTTTAGTGTTAATCGATAAATTTTTAAAATGAAGAAAGCATTGATGGAAATGCGGAAGCTAAAGCTAATGCAAGGATTACGTGTTCTTCTTGAACGATCTTGCAGTCATAGGTACATGAAATGGGAAAATACTAACCGTTGAGCTCTAGACCAGTCTGAGAGGCAAAACCCTACAATGGTACATGAAATTTATAGTATATCCACCAGGAGGTGTAGCCCTTACTCTCGACGAAATCAAATAGAACTTCATTACAGAATTCTTTCTACCCAAATAGGATAAAACGTAAAGCAGCGCTTTCCCGGCAGAGTTATTGGCGGCAAGAAACTTTCAGGTTTGTTTTTATATATAATAGCATATTTCGGGATATAAGCTTTAGCTTATATAATATAGATATCTATAGAAATCAAGCTTGCGGCGACTAGAGAACGGATGGTGGATGGTTTGCTTTTCCTGTAGGCAGAGGGTGGACTGAGATCTCCTTTAAGCTACGGCCGAGATAATTACAAACCCCAAAAATTATACATTAAAATGGAATATTATCTCCAAATAAATCTGCAGGTTCGTTCTCTCACTGCTTCTAGGTTTTACTGCTACAAGACCTCGACATACTGCTGCTTGCTCATACTGTCCCCATGACTACTACTCTGTTTCAACCAGAACTTATCTTGATGCTGCTGCTACAGGATCGAAAACGCACTGATGTGGGTGGTTGTTATCTCAAGGAACTGCCCATTATGCTTTCATCATGCCCATACAGCTGTACTAGGGCTGTAGGATACCCCTCCAGCGCTTTAACATGCTCAGAACTATCGCCCGATGCGGACGAGCGAGAAATCCCTTTCATTATGCAATGCTCTGACGGGGAGGAAAACTCTCGCTTACTTATTGCTTAATTGATTTTCCTCTGGATCGTTTCGATATAAACCTATAAGATAAGCTGGACCGTAAGGCGGGCTCAGATTAGGTAGGCTGACATACTGATACAAGGTAGGTTCAGGTGACCCCTCCAGCGCTTTAACATGCTCAGAACTATCTTAGGAATGCCCAGAAGTGCCCAAGAAGTGCCCAGATCTGACTCAGGAACACCCATGCTAAAATGAGTGTAAGACTGCCCATCTGTACTGCAGTTTAAAAGTTCCAACTTCACTGCACCTGCTTCATTATACCTGAACCCAAGCCCACCCGGGCCCATGTAACACCGCCGCTTGACTTTTTTTAAAGCTCAACTCTATGCTTTTTTTTCAGGAAAACCTTACGAATGCTTTTCCACATTCGTGGTAGTAAACCTATTGGCATAGCCTAGCCCCGTGAGAAACCAGTGAGAGTAAACCTATTGGCATAGCCTAACTCAGTGAGAACCCAGTGAGATGTAGTGACTAGCATGCCTAATCGAATGAGATTCAAACGAACACGGCACCTGCTAGCATGGAACTTATCAAATGCCAAGCAGTTGATCTAACCCCTTGGGTTTATTCAACCCTATTTACATCCACCACCCACAGTGGTGACAATAGGTTGAGCTAACCCCTTGGGTTTATTCAACTCTATTTACACCCAAGGTGATTATTTCAAGATAACCCCTTAGGTTTATTCAACTCTATTTACATCCAAGATGATTATTTCAGATAACCATATTTACAGAAGCAAAATGCTATCAAGTTTATAATTTTTATTTTCCACCGCTCTTTTACTACATTTAACATAAATCTCTACAAATCAGTAAAGCCCAAAAGAGTAGGGACAAAACAAAGGGATATTATATATTCTTATTGGTGGTAGTAGCAGTGTAAATATTTAAGTACTTAAAATAACTGAAGGGGAACTTGGGGAAGGGTTTATGGAAACATGTGTGCAAAAATTGAAGCCTGAAAATGCCCTCAAACTTTTAGTAATCGGTGAAACACTTTATAGTCGCAGAATTTGATACAATTGAATTTGGGAATGTTGTTTTCAATCTGCAATTCATTAAATATCTTAATAATACCCACTGTTTGTATTTTCAACCAATGAGCTGTTTCAGAAGCAAACAGTGATGACCATTTCAGAATGTGCAGAGATCAAAGAGGGTTTTAGTAAAGAATTGCTGAGAAAAATGTCTCCCGAAGAAGTGAAACACTTAGAAGAGCGACTGAAGGCCCAGCTCCTTCAACTCCGGTCTGAGAGTCAAATGTTTCAGAGACTTATGTACAAGAATAAGAACCAACACCGCCGCTGCCTTTACTATCGAGCTCTGTCTAAGGTATCAAAAGCTTAATAATCATCTATTTTTTGGAATTATATATATCAGGTCAATACTATTGTGTAGTCATCAAAAACTTCAAGAAACCCATTATTGATATTGTCAGTAGTATTTGACACTACTAGGCAGAAATTAGGCATGTATTTCAAAGTTCTAGATCTCATTCCTACTAGTGGGTATGCTATTTTCAATTCATTGATGTTGTGGTAAATGGCTCATCTGGGTACTTCAATTTAGTTTGAACTTTAACATGACAAGCTTTGGGAACCTTTTTCTCTTGCATGAAACTTGAGTTTCATTAGAATTATTTATGTTTTTGGTCTCTGTTTGTTTGGTGCAGGTGAGCAGAGATTTGAGGCTTTTTGAAACTGCAAACTTAAAACATATACTGAATAAGTATTTTCAAATTATTGGAAGAGACAATCCTGTGGAAACAATGATTCGTCTGGAAAGGTAAATTTTTTCTTCTGCTGTTTCTGTAATGCATGAATGCTATAGCATTGGTGTTGGTTTTGTTGTCATTAGTTCAGTCCTCGGTAAATCTTCCATTCACATAATGTCCAGTATACATGTACCATAGCACAGTGCTTCAGTTGCTTGGGACTTGGGTTGCTATTCCTAGAGAATCTGTTCACCTAGGCTCCTATATATTCTGACTAGCGTCTGAGTTGCTTTTTAAGCTAGGGTCACCCATCTCTTTGACACCTTCTTGCTTGGGGAATTTGTTTCCTATGCCTGAGTGACACCTTGACGTTGATGTGTTATTTTCAAGACGAGTTGGCATCGTAATTTACTAATCAGAAACAAGGCTTGATAGAATTGGAGATCTATAAGCATGTTCACAACTTTTTTTTTTGTTGGTTAAGTGCCCTGTGACTTGTTGGGCAAACCTTTGGTCTGAGAAACCATGATCCAGGGGCATCTAAGCTGTCAAAATCACCTGGGGATCGCACCCGGCCTGGCTGCACCAACCCTAGCATGGTTGGCTTTAAATGTCGCCTTCCAGGAGGAGCGGGATTTGATCTTGGGCCGCCAAGCAAACGAAACCCCTCTCGACTGTTTGCTCTACTGGAATTTGACAACATGTTCACAACCTTAAAACATGCTTTTCAATAATATATTTTGATGAAGAGAGAATGGTGATGACTTTAAATTTATGTATAGGGTAAAATGCAGAATCTAAGTATCCAATCAATGAACGTGAACAAAATATTGGTCAACTCTTTAAGAGACAAATATCTGGTTGAAATATATCCAAATAAGGAAAGTTTAAAGAAAAATATTGGACAACTCTTTAACAGACAAATATCTGGCTGAAATATATCCAAATATGGGATATTCACAAAAATCCATGTCTAAAACCAGTAGGTAGTGAATATGTGGTTACCTATGGGGAAGACGAACAAGAGTGGATGACAACTCAATTTGCGGTCGAGTAGAGAAATGGGTGGAGAATTTTCAAAATATTTAACAGATGAGATTATTTTAGGTGCAATATCCAACTCCCACCGACAGCTCAGTCATTGCACTAGTGCTTTGTGAGCAAAAACAGCCTCTGAGCATAAAAGTTATACCTGCAGAATATCAATCTGAACGATAGTCCACAGTTTGTGCATTCAAGATCAGATAAAAAATCAGTGCAGGTTTTGTAGAAATTACCCTTGTATTAGCGCTGCTTGAAACAAAACACCCATCGAGCATAATACTCAAAACTATACCTCGGGAATATGAAAAAACAAGCTTTTTTGAACTTATCATGATTCATTGTATATTCCCTTAGTGAAATACCCTCTGTTTAGATGGAGGGACTACAAAACTCTGTTCATCTACAACAGGTACAACAACTGCGAAACACAGTCCTTTTTCTCTGCTTTAATGCTGCCTCTTATCAGGTGGACCGTGGGACATGCCCATGGCCCCCCCACTTACCACTAGATCACAGCCTGATGGATCCTTACCATTATTAAGTAACGATTATTAAATGCAAGGATTTTGTCATGAACAATAGTTTATTTATGGGAAAATATCCAACATAAGAAGGATAAATAATTGAAATCCATATGGGATAAATATTAAAATAATTCACAATGAATGAATGATTGTTGTTCAATGAGTCTTGTGATGATATACTTTATAAGCATTCAGTAGTGAAAAAGGTGAAAGGTTGTGTCCCTTAGTGTATTTAATAAACATTATTGTTCTTCCTCTTCTTATTATTATGATGTAATGCTTATTTATATATTTTATATTCATGATAGATTTACCAATATTGTATTATTAAATTCTTTACAAGAGCCAATAGATTCTTTTTATGCTTAGCTTTTATTTTGTTGCTTGGCTTGGCCTGCCCTGTTTGGTATCGACATCCAAGATAATGGAGATACCCTGTTTGTATCAATATTAATTGACCTGGTACCAGGCCGTTCATAACCTAATGTGCATCTGCATACTCATTTTCACTAGCACCGATCAATGGCAAGCATTTTGACATGGATAATCAAATAAGCATAAATAATTGGAGTCACCCTTGACTCTCATTGCCCAACACGTCCTCATGAAGCTTGAATAATTGGACTTAACCTTGATTCTCACTGCCCAACACATCCTCATGAAGCTTGAGAAATTGGAGTCACCCTTGACTTTTCTTTGTCGACACATCCTCACGAAGCTTGAAACCCTTTTCTATATCTAGTCACCTTTTTTCTATGCACCAATGAAGAAGGATAATGAGGTAAGACAGTTTAAGTTTATAACGTCTTTTGACAATCTGAATCGGATACAGTGGCCACAGGCGATTGATGGACTTGAGTATGGAGATGTTACCACCCTTAAGTTATTATTATTTTCTAGTCTAGAGTTGTTCAAAAGCAATAATGTCATGCACTTATTGAGAATATGGATCCATCTGAATTTTATGTTATGCTTGCTGCATCAAACATTTTTCTCCCAAAGCAATGCTGTTTTGTGCTGTGTTAATTCTAGAGCTGGATTCTTGGAAGAACCTATTTATATTTTTTTTTTACAAGTCTGACATGTTCATAACTTCTGCAGTTTAAAAAATAGGAAAAAATATGGCATAGGAGAGGATCAGAAACAACTTTTGGGAGTTGCACGCTTGTTAGCACAGGTCTCTACTTTTCCTCTTTTTTCTACTCTAGCATTCTCTTCCTATTCTATTTTATTCTTGCCTTTTTGAGTATTGTGTTATTAATTAGTCCACTTATGAGAATAAGCTGACTAGAAAATAGAAGCATTTTAAACATTTTAGATCCTTGTCCCTCTTGATTCTCTGATAGATTAAATAACATGTTATTCATATTTGAATGGATTTTATAAATATGAGAAACCATTTTTCATTATTTTGTTGTTCAATCATGGTGTTATAATGGGGAGTTATTTTGTGCCCAAGCACACTATACAACATTTAAAACATACGAGACTACACATTCATTAGGCCCTATTCCACATGTGTTAGTTGGGCCATATAAGCCAATTGATAATGTCCTTAAGGTTATTTTATGTGGTTGGCCATTTTGTTAGGTTCCCATAATACTATTTTGTTATGTGTCTAGGCATATCAATAATGGTGTTATAATGGGGAGTTATTTTGTGCCCAAGCACACTATACAACATTTAAAACATACGAGACTACACATTCATTAGGCCCTATTCCACATGTGTTAGTTGGGCCATATAAGCCAATTGATAATGTCCTTAAGGTTATTTTATGTGGTTGGCCATTTTGTTAGGTGCCCATAATACTATTTTGTTATGTGTCTAGGCATATCAACCATGACAGGATGAGGATTGGTGTAGGGGGACTCATGCCATTGATTTTGAATACCCATACCCCTATTCATGGGCATTAGATGCCATTTAACCCTCTTTCCAATACAACTTTTTAATATCGAAGGACATTTTTTAATCACCAAAAATTAAAAAATCCTAGGTAAAACTTAATGAAATTCCGCAAGACTCTGGATAATGTCTAACATGGTTACATAGAACATTCTTGGGCCTTAGTCACCTTGTGGACTCAATCATTATAACACTTTTCACCACTTTGTAGGTATTTTTGAGTGAAAGATGGCCTTTTATGCTGAGCACTTCCTGGAGGTCAGAGCCGCGCTCATTGTTCGACCCCAGTACACGTTCCGCCACTAGATCCATGCTCTTCGGATCCCTCTTGGACAGTTCAGAGTATGATCCCATAGACTTCAGGTAGAGTCAGACCACTAGATTAATAGACTGGACATGATCTACCGGCTATGTCATCTACAAGAAGTGGAAACCGAGTCGCACTTTATCTTCATATGTCCTATATACTACGAGATTAGAGGATGTTTCCACTGCTTGTTTAGAGGCCCTTAGACTCTAGCCGACTTTTTCAGATACATTGATCAGAGGTGTTTAGCACTTCATATTTAGGAAGCTCTCAGGTTTCAAGCACATGTTCTTTAGCCCCCCACCAGACTCAATACCACATAGAGGATCATGATTTTCTTCATAGTTCTACCACCAGCCAGGGGCACCAAGAGACCAACCGACTTAGATACCGATCCAGTTTTCAGAGCAGTAAAGATCTTTGGATCTTGACCCATGAGATCTTAGCAGCAGTTTTGTACTAGGCCTTCCCCCGAGAGACACACAAGGTCTTCCAGACCTCACCGGCAGCACCTCAAAGGACGCCCCGCACCCACCAACTCGTATTCGGTCCAGCAGACGCTATTGCACTTCCCTGAGTTTTCCTCTCTTAGCCTTGGACGTAAGGAGTACTAGACCTTTCTCGGTCGGTTCGGCTCCAGGATCTTCCCCACCTGAGCATCTTCGTCCTAGTGTAGGGTTATGATGTCAAGATTGGGGCGGGAGCTTCATACTTGAGCGCAGCTCGCATTGTACATTTTTGCTTTCGGCATTGTATTTCTTTTTTTAAAAGGGGATCGTTTGGTCCTCCCACATGGCACGAACATCATTGTAATTGACAGTCTCGTTGACCTACTTTGTGGTCATTAGTTGGACGTAAATAAAATTATCTTATCTTATCTTATGGTATATGGTTGGCCACCTAGTTGGTTAGGTGGTCAACAAAGTCAAAGGTATTTCTTTTGACACAAAAGTAAATAATATTTGTTTAATTATTTCATAAAGCAAGAAATAAAAAGCTACATATCTTTACCTCTATTTTAACGTGGTGGGTATAGGCATAAACGTTGGAAAAAAGGCATAAAATTTTACCGAAAGGAAGTATATAACATTTTTCTATTCAACTCACAAAATTATAGATATAAAAATGAAGAGTTTATATATATAAAAGTGAAATTGAAGAGCTTGGAAGGATTATTACATTTTAAGAAAGTGATTTCTAGAAAGACTTATTCAAGTGAAAAAAGGGGTCTTAAGTAAAAATCATGGATGGGTTTTTCATTGATATGTGTGTTAAAACATATTTTTAAAGTCATATTCAATTATATGAAGGGAAGTAAAAAAAGGAACTGTGAAGAAGAAGACTTTCTTGCTAAAATGTCCCTATTGTGTAGATGAAATAGAATATCCACGGGGCTGGAAAAATGAAAATGGAAGCCGCCCTTGCCGAAATTGTAAAAAGATGTTTACCTTAATAGAAAATTAAGTTAACACGCATTGAGAAGTAAAAATAAAAGAACTAGAAAATGAATTAGCTCAATATCAACAACATGATAGACAATTACAATTTCAAGTTCTTTTGGAAAGAATACAAAAGAACCACGAAGAAAGTCAAAACAAGATCTTGAAGGAAAATTACAAAAAAAAGACAAAGAAATTTCTCTCCTTAAAGATCATGACCAAAAGTTACTGGCACAAATCAACGAGTTTAAGAGATTAGAAGCAAGAGGATCACAAGTTAGAACAAGCTATTTAAGATCTCATCAAGAAATTATTAGAGAAAGATGAAGTGAATTGTCGTTTAAAGAACCATATTCAAAGCTTGGTTGCACAAATCAAGAAGCTGAAGAACGAGAAAAAATCACAAAAAGAAAAGTGAGAACAACTTACCAGTAAAGAATCAATGATCAATAAAGAAACAATGACTGAACCAGTTGAAATAGAGAAGCTTCCAGTTAAAAAATTCCAAACCTCAGAGAAAGAAACCAACACAGATCCAGTTGAATCATCAGGAACATCAAAAGTCGAAGAGAGTTCCAACAATCAAGATATATAAGAGATTAAGATACCCTATCGTCATGCCAATTATACCAAACAACATCAAGGAAGTTGTTGTCATACCATGCTACAGAGAATTGAATTAGGGTGGTCTGATTCTTTTACCATTCGCCAAGTTTTTTCACCACTTAGAAGAACATATCGTCATGTGTTGCAATTACAAACACAAAAGATCATGAGAAGACATTATGAGACAGTAAAAAGGGAAAGGTCTTCCAAATTATGCTTTGAGGACAAAGTATTCTTAGGGGGGAGGCAATGTAACAAACATAAATAATAATAATAATAATAATTATCCAAGGGACATAGACCTTGTGAAGTCATCAAATGTGTCCTTTAGGACTGTATATATATGGGCTATCCCATTGTATTGTTGACGTCCTTAATACTATTTGTATGGGTGCATTGGTCGTAATCTCTATGGTAAGGATGCATGTTTGATCTTTGAATAATGCCATTATATTTATTACTATTTCATGGTATTTCTGTTATCTTGAGTAATTTGTGCTCTAATATCAGTTTATGTACAATTTTGGTGCATAAAAATGAAGTTGTGGTTGTAAGGTGTCAAAGAGGTCGATGCATAAGAAACCACTCTTGTATCATGTATGCCCTATAGGTATTGTGATGATGCCAATTTCTTTGGAGTATTGTGTAAATTTGCTATTACTCAACAATATATTGGGAACTTGGGTGATTTAGATATCTATTTGCAAAGTAAAATGGGTGCTTATTTAGTTTATAACATGAATATATCTGGAAACTAACTTGTGTGCACAAAGTTTCAGATGGTTAGTATCTTATACATAGATTATTTATCTTTGAGGAAATAAATTAGAATCTTTTTGTCTGATATCTCCATGTTTGTTTGGTCCAGTTTCTGGATTTTAAATGAAGTCTATCTATTAGATTTTTAAATGATTGGTTATGCTTTATATATAGCACTAATACATGTCTAATCTATGCAGATGTCTGAACCGATAATTGAAGCGAGCTTGTATCCTTTATCTAGTATTTTTCTTTTGTTCTTTCATTTTTCATTTCTTGTCTAATTGCATCTTATACCATTTACTAAGTTTGGGTTATAAGCAAAAATCTTTGGAACTAGTAGCGAGCTTGGAATTCTCTTATTGCTCCATTCTAATTGTTTTTTTTAAGCCAGTTGGTTACTTAGCTTTCCTATACTATCTAAATAGTTGAGTATGTGGACTTCATGTTTTAAATGATTATGAGTAGTTCCTTTTTGAGGAAATTGAACCACATAGCTTGATTGTGATTGTTTGCTTGTTTTGTTGCAAATAGTTACTATTTCTTGGATTCCAAAGTGGGTTTAAATTTATATCTAATTGTAGTGTATAGTTGAAGGAAAAAAATACAAAATCCAATATAGGGAAGATTGAACTCTTGGAGTTTCTCATGTTTCCTCATTGGATCAAAAGAAACAATGTGCATTCTTCACTTCAATATGGGGAAGATGTGTAACATCCATGCTTAATGTTGATGTATCATTTGGCATAAGTTGATCCAATATAATATTTTAAAAAAGAGCTCAATATGTATGAGACATGAAACTTCCATGCTTATAAATCAAAATAGAAAAAGTGAAGTTCATAATGTAAACAAGAAGCTTCAAGAAACGAACACTAAGCATTAATTTATATACACACCGACACATTGATATTTTCTTCTTGTGAGATGCTAGGGTTTGCTCTTATAAGTGTTCATTTTTGTAGCATCGGACAAGTACTTTTGCATAGGCTAGGTGTTGGGCTTGCAGGAGTCGTCCATAAGACTTCTATAGGAGCTTGCTTGAGCAAGAGACCTTTTGTATCTCTTTCCTAAGTCTAACTTAGGAAAAACACATTATTAACTTAATGTTGGCTAATGACTAAAAAGTGATTTTGGGGCCCATGGTATTTGATAGTCCATGGTATTGGCACAAGGTATTTTGGTCATTGAGATGTAATAAAAGGAAGCCTAAGGAGAGGAGGAGACATTATAGTCACACAGAGTGAGGGGATCTCACTAAGTGGGTGGAGAAGGACTTCCATCCAAGTGTGTGGGCAGGGATCGAGGAACAAAGCAAAGGGGCAACAAGGAAGATAACAACTAACCAGCAAGATCAAAGGGTTGATCTTGAGGCCTGCAAGTTTGGCTATTTGCTGATTTGTATATTCCTCAGTGGGCCATTATACCATGAAGGGAGCCCATGGTTTAATATTAATAAAATCTATTGTTTGTTGGTTTTTCCCTAGTTGGGGTTTTCTAGGGTAAATCCAATGTCAAATGTGTGATTTCCTGTGTTTATTTTTTGTTGTGTGATTTGTTGGATCTTGATGTATTTACTGTTAATAATTGCAAGTAAATGTTTTGAGACTGAAGGTCAGATCCAGGCTTAGAAAACTAACATGGTATCAGAGTGAGGTTGAAGCTTTGATTGGGAAATCATCATTTGACTAATTTACGAGAATAAAAAAAGAGAAAAAGATCGTTTTGCAACATAGGACGTCGTACGTTGTACGACTGTACATGTGGGTAGTTGTAGACGTCGAGCTGAAGAAGAGTTTGGCAAGTAAAGGTTGAACACAAGCCATGGGCTTAGGCTAAGAAACAACAGTCTCGAGTCAGATTTTGTTGAGTGGAGGCTGCAGGAACGTGAAAGAGGTCGATGGGCAGCGTAAGAAGGTGTGAAGCGACAGATCTAGGTAGCAAGAGCACAAATGTGGTGAGTAGACTATAGATGCAACTAGGGCAGCGGAGCATGCGAATGGTAGGAGCTCGGTGTGATTGTGCTGCCAGCGTGAACCACGAGCAAAGTCGCTAGATTGGAAGACGTCTTCAGGACGACAGAGGAGGACCAATAAGTCGGATGCATGGAGTGCTGTTGTGGGCTGCTAAGGAACAATAATAGGCAATGCATATGTTGATGTAGATCGAGCGGTGTGAGTGAATCCGTAGGCTCAGATGAGGAAGAAGCACGGTGATTGGCCGTAGGAAGGAACAACTATTGGTATGGAGCGAAGAGCATGTGGATGTCGGTGGAATCATGCGCATGGATGCGGGAGCACAAAGAGTTGTTGGGTGAAGCTAGGTTGGGCAACGACTGAAGTAGCATGTGGATTGAGGGTGGGGCAAATTTAAAAGAAGCAACCGAAGCCTTGTGGGTTGGAAGCATTGTCAATCGTCGAAGCTGGAGTTACATGTTGCAGCTATCGGGAGTATGGACAACTATGAGCATAGGATGACCAAGGGAAAGCAACCTGTAGAAAGGTTGGATGGAGGTCGAATGGAGGCTAGGTGACAACTCCAACAGTCAAAGGAAGAAGATGCGGACAATAGGATGACATTTAGTGGTCGAGAGGAAAGGATCAACCGTTGGTAGAGTTTGGTCGTGTAACAGCCGCTAGGCAGAGCAATTGGGCAAGGGCAAGAATCAATCACACAGGGGCAGGAAGTTGTCGGGCAACCCATAAAATTTTTGGGATGCCTCGTAAAGGAGTAGGGCAGGCCCTTAAGGACTTGAGAAGCCAAGAAAAGCAGTAAGGTAGATTGCAAATGTACTTGGGTAGCAACAGAAGGATACATGCAGCCTCAGGCAACTTCGGGCAGTGGGTCCAGGCAGCTATAGTAGAATAAAAAAGCTGCAGGAACCCTTGGGTAGCAGTAAGGCTGCGAATCTGGGAAACAATAAGTTGTAGATTTGGGTCCAAGGGAATCTTGGATCAAGGATTGATGTTAGTGACAAAGGTTAAGCAGAAAAAGACTTCGAAGGGTGAGCAGAGTTCACAGACTTCAGTATGGGGAGTAAACCTTCAAAAGGGAAGAGGGAGTTAGCCCCTTCCAGTTCTTCTAGTACTATGAGGACTAGTTGGTATGAGTTGACTTTGATGAATGCTCAAGAGCAGATTCCTAGGAGCATGGTTAGGAGGAACAAATCTTCAAAACAGATTCCAAAGCAGGTGGCAGGGAAGTCTTCCAGTTTAGAGGGAGCAACTAGGACTAGTTGGTATGAGTTGACTTTGATGAATGCTTAAGAGCATATTCCTAGGAGTATGGTTAGGACGAACACATCTTCAAAACAGATTCCAATGCAGGTGGCAGGGAAGTCTTCCAGTTTAGAGGGAGCAATTGCAGTAACGAATGATGTAGTGGGTTTGGAGATAGTTCTAGGTGAAGGTTCTTCCTGAAGTACCTTCCTTGCTAAGAGGGAGTGTTGATTTTTGTAGCATTGGAAAGGTACTTTTGCATAGGCTAGATGTCGGGCATGCAGGAGTTGTTCGGAAGACCTCTCTAAGAGCTTGATTGAGGAGCAAGAGACCTTTTGTATCTCTTTCCTAAGTCTAACTTAGGAAAAACACATTAATAACTTAATGTTGGCCAATGGCTGAAAAGTGACTCAGGGCCTGTGATATTTGAAAGCTTATGGTATTGGCCCAAGGTATTTTGGTCATTGAGATGTAATAAAAGGAAGCGTAAGGAGAGGAGGAGACATGATAGTCACACAGAGTGATGGGATTTCATTAAGTGGGTGGTGAAGGGCTTCCATCGAAGTGTGTGGGTAAGGTTCAAGGAACAGAGCAAAGGGGCAACAAGGAAGATAACATCCAAGCAACAAGATCAAATTGCTGATCTTGAGCTTTGAAGTTTTTCACTAGTTGGGGTTTTCCAGGGTAAATGGTTTTCCTGATTCGTCTTTTCAATGTCTTTTCTTCCCTTTTGGTATTCACTTTCCAACTTGAACCATAGTTCCTTAGTTGAAGTGTATTCCCCTACACTTTCTTTGACTGAGCTGGGAAGTCTATCCATGAGGATCTTCAAGGCGGTGGTGTTGTCCTTCTTTGCTTCTTTTTGTGTAGCTGACTTGACCTTCTTATTGGATGGAATGGGTGGATTGATCACAATCTCCCATACATCAAACTTCTTCAAGTAGGCTTTCATCTTGCTCCTCTAACCGAAATAATCGGTCACATCAAATACTGGAACATCATTGCTTGAGGACTCTGTTTTTTCTTTCATTGTGTCCACGGATCTCCTTCAGGCTTCCTTCAAGCTTGCAAGGCTTGTGGTGAAGGCCTGCTCTGATACCAATTGTTGCACACAATGGTCACATTGAGAGGGTTTTTAATCAGGCAGAGTTCATCAATGCATTATGTTACCAATTACATCATCATTGCATAAGCATCCATTAACTAATCAACAATGAATCATAAGCATATTTATCAACTAGACAATTGAATCATAACAAGTAACACAACACAAGAAAGCACAACATCTGTTTGGTAAACTTGTTTTATGTATTGTACATGGAAGACTTCAATCTTCGTGATTACAATCAGCACCAACTGGCTAAAGAGCACCAACTCCTAGTCCAAGGCCCAACTTAGTTTTCTCAGGTCTAATTGAGAAAGGTTTGAGGAATCCAACCCTCAAGTCTGCAAGACTCAACTTGCAATAGGATGTCAATCTGTCACTATCCCAATCACAAATCAAACAACTCAATCAACTGCTCTGTCATATACTGTCATTGTCGAGTCTTGTTCCGTCACTATCCAGTCATTGTCATCTTCTCTATCATTGTTCAGTCAATCTTTGATAACAATGTCTTCAAACTCAATCAACCTGAGTCACCCCAATATAATCTAGAACCAATTCAAGGAGGAGTCCTTCTAGTGTTGAACCTTTGGACATTAGGGCTAGTCATAAACCTAGGTTAGTCTTCTCTAGAGGTAGGTTAATCATTCCTAGACAACCTAGGGTAGGTTAGGATTTGCTAGGGTTTGTTCTCTTTGTCTTCACCTCTTTTCCTTCTTAAACACCTAGTTTAGGGTTAGTTCTAGGTTTGTTTTAAAGTGTTTAGGGTTAGTTTTAGGTTAGTCCTAGGGTTATTTTAGGTCAGATCTAGGTTAGCATAGGCCTTGGATAGGGTTAGTTCCAAGTCTCTCCTCCCTTTCCTCCCCTCGGTTTCCCGCCAAAATAGTCCTAAAAATACCTTCTAGTACCCTTGCTCTCCCTCCCTTAGGGCTTGATCTCCCTTCCTAAGGCCTCCCTAAACCTAGGCTTGTTGCTGCAGCTCTCCCTTCACCCTCGGTCTGCCTTTTGGCAGCCTTGATCTAGCCCTCCTTTTCCTCATACTGCTTCCTTTATCCTTGATCCTCTTCTCTTAACCCTCAGCCACTTGTGGAAGCCTCTTTCTTAGCTTGCTGCAACCCTAAACCTTCATTCCTCACCCCCATCTCCTCCACTTCACTTACCCTACTCCTTCTTAGCTACCCCTTTCACCACCTCACGGATCTTCCCTTTCGCTCAGCCTACGGTATGTCCACCGGGTCTGTAGTAGACCTTGTCCCAAGTCTCCTCCACTCCCCTTACCCTACTCCTTCCTAGCTACCCCTTTCACCACCTCACAGATCTTTCCTTCCACTCAACCAACTATCTATCCACTAGGTCTGAAGCAAACCTTGTCTTAAGTTTCCTCTCTCGTAGCCCTACCCACCTTTTGGGCTACCCTTACAGTGGCAACCCTCCCTATTTAAAGGTTGTTGCTTCTTCTTTCCTTTAACCCTTGCACACAAAGAAATAAACATTGATTAACTAGTCACATGTTGCTAGTTTAAATTGTAATTTGGAGACGCACTTTTAGCACCATTATTAACACTGTATGTGCATGTTTTGTTTGGAGATAGTGAACTATGAAAAGTTGTGATATTGTCTATACTTTGGGAATGATACATGTGGAATGGTTACTGCCTTAATAACTACCACTGCTATACTGAAATGCTATTAACTTCTTGATATCACCCATGCTGCTCATACTTCATTTCACATTGGTTATGTATATTGATGTTTACACACTCTGTAATGGATACCTAAACAATGATGTAAAACTACTGCTTCCTTAATGACTAATATGTTACTCATATTGCTATATCTTTGCTAAAACTACTGTACATGTGTGGTTCAGATTGCTTGGTGGCGATAAAATGTGTAACTTGGTTAACACTCGCCTATTGCACATGTTGGTTTGTTAATTGAAGGTCACTCCACTCTTACATAAACTAAGACTAAATGGGTTGCTTTCTTATCCTAAAGGCATTACTGAAGTGGATGTATTAAGTATACTTATATAAGTCATATGCATACATATTAATATGTCTATTTCATCCTTATATTGGCTCCATTAGGCACTAACTTTATGCATTTGCAAGATATATTTTGTGTCCAAGTGTCTTTTGCCAAGTTGTCATTAGGGATCTCCCCTAGGAGGTTTTGACTTCCTAAGAAGTTTGGAGAAGTGGCTAAGGTGACAATGGTCACTCCCTCCTTCATATGCTTATTGGTGACAGGCCTTGCTAGTTTATCCAGTAAGTGTCTTTTGCCAAGTTGTCATTAGGGCTCTCCCCTAGGAGGTTTCGATTTCCAAAGAAGTTTGGAGAAGTGGCTAAAGTGACAATGGTCACTCTCTCCTTCATATGCTTATCGGTGACAAGCCCTGCTAGTTTATCTAGTAAGTGTCTTTTGCCAAGTTGTCATTAGGGCTCTCCCCTAGGAGGTTTCGATTTCCAAAGAAGTTTGGAGAAGTGGCTAAGGCGACAATGGTCACTCTCTCCTTCATATGCTTATCGATGACTAGCCCTGCTGGTTTATCCTTTAACATTTTGGCACCGTTGCCGAGGACCTCAAATTTGTTGAGGTGACTTATTCAGGCAAGAACGACATTGTTGGTAAGTCTCAAGTCTTTGTTTACATGATTGCATATATTTTTCTAGAAGGGACTAATCTTGTAGGCTTATCTGGCGACTCCACAAGAACTCAGTCATCATCAGCTCAAGTACGCCCTTGTTTTGTTTAATACTTTGGTGAGATTTGTTTAGTTAACTTGGTAGGTCTCTCCTGGTGACTCCAATTAAAGAAAAATAAAAGAAGTGCTCTATAAAGACAAGGAAGCATGACGATACGACATCCAATTACGAATTATGGATGGATATATTGGATTTTTCATGCATTCTGTGATTTCCACACGAGTATGCCATTCAAGATGATGGGAAATCACTTTTTCCATTATTTCAGCAATATAAGTACCGTGCGGCAACACTGAAGATTTTGTAACCCCACTAGGTTTCAGTTCCAGTTTATTGCATATGGTTTAATGCCCAAACCCCTATAGGCATGTTCATAAAAAGCCTAAAGGTTAAAATTTTCAACTTGAAAACATGAAAAACATGAGATAATTTCAACTTTTGCAAACTCAGAAATTTATGGCAGCCCTACTTTTCCTACTCTAAAAATTTATGATAGCAAACACATGAAATTTTAGACTCGGTGTTTTTGACCAATTTGGTCCACGATAAAACCACGAAGGGAAACTCTGTTCAAGAAAGAAATTTTTATTTTTCAGGCAAATTTTACAAATCAAAACATCAACATTTATCTCAACATTTCATTCTCGAAATCCATGCCAGAACTTCACTGAACAACTGCTATACGACCACCATCTTTTCTGTATAGTACGACTCACACATGTGGCTATACGAACAACATTAAATGTTGTTGTATGGTCTGTACCTTCCCTAGAAATATGTGCCAATATTTTGCCTCGATTTTTGAGCCTGTAGAGATTGTTGTATAGTTGCAATAAATTATGTACCAACGCCTCGATTTTTGTGCCATGTTTCTCCTTGAAGAATGTGCTCAGCCTTGATTTTTGTGTTGTATGGTCTCATTAATGTTGTTGTATCGGATTTTCTCTTGATGCACTTGCTTCGAAATTCATTCCCTTTAATTTTGTCTTCTTTCTCCTTGAAAAATGAGCCGAGGTTTTTCTTTCGAAAAATCCAATGGTTTCTCTTCTCTTCTCTCTTGCTCTCTCCTCTCCAAAAATTCTCTCTTTGGAATGTGAATAATGAATTAGTTTGAGCCTTTCTCTAGCCTTTTTGTTTGAGCAACCACCATCTCAAATCCAATGGTCAAGATTAAAAATAACTTAGATGAAATCTAGGGCCAAGATCACATCTCACTTTTGTCATTAAAAAGCATTAAATGACATTTAATGTGAGACATTAATTACACACCCACCTTTTAATCTCATTAAAGTCACAAATAAACTTTTCATAACCCAACTTCATTTTATAAAGTTACTTTATAAACATAAAGTCAATCTCACATTATTAAAATGCTAGGGACCACAATTAAAAGTGTCATTGTCCACCCCAAGGCATGAATGGACAGACACTTCCTAGGTAAAATTTCAACAAACACATGTTTGGGCATTCATGTAATTCCTCCAAGCAAACAATATTGTACATGAAGACATCAAAATGAAGTTCTTTCTGCTATTTCTCCACTTAGAGGAAAACTTGACTGTTAGGAATTAGTATGAAGGATTTCCTCGTAAATTTTTTTCTTCACTCAGGCAATTGATCTGCAGTATGGATTGGGATTATGATATCGAAGAACATGAAAGAAAAGCCATGATCTACCATATGTGGCAAGAAACACCGAGAAATAGTCAGACACAAATGGTTCTAGCGAAAGAATCGAAGATGATATTCCATTTGAATTTAAAGATCCTGACAATTCAACCATTGCAGAAATGGAAGTATATTTCGCTCCGCTCAACCTGACAAAGTTTCTTGTTTACTTATACGAACTACCACATGAACTATGGAAGCCCTTCAGTGATCTAAATGAGGATTATGTCGAGGACCTGGTTGTCAAGTTTTTGTTGTTATTTCTAGAGGAAGCTGAGTTGGAAGAAGGTGTTTATATGAGATTGTTCGCTCTTCACCTAGAAGGAAAGGCCCACGTTTGGTTCACAAAATTGCTGAAAGCTAAGATAGTTTCTTTTTCAGAATTGATTGAACTATTCTGTAGACATTGGTGCCCTGGGAAATGACATAGATGGATACCTCGTGTTGAGTATGCAAGGAACTTCTTCAGTAAGAGATACACAACGAAAATTAGATTGAAGAAGCTAATGATCTCTCAAGCAATGTAGATGAAGCTCCTCATGCAGACGAATATGATTGTGGTCCTACATATGACGATCAAGAAGTCCTAGTTGAAGAGGTTGAAGAACAAAAGGAAAGGTGAGTTCTTCTTTCCAACACAACAATTTCTTATGATATCTCAGATTTCTTGGGACAAAATGACAGTATTATAGGAGATGATGATTACTAGATGTTTATGGGTTCACTTCTCTATGATTCTTCGAGACCTGGTCGTATCTGTTGGACACACCAAGCACACTGAGAGGGGGGGTGAACATTGTGTATAGCTTTTATTACTTTTTCAACATTAACAAGCATCAACAACTTATTCAATATTATGCATGGTTTGTTATTATCATTATATCAACAATTATAGCTCATCATCACATATCATCATATCATCATCACATAGGAAGCATAACAAAACATAGTACACAAGATTTTTACTTGGAAACCCAAGTCCTGGAGGGAAAACCACAAAAGCCTTATAATAATAGTTTTCCAGCAACAACTAGAAGGAAGCAACAACCCCCTTATTACAATGACTTCAATTCTCTAGCTACAACTGGAAGGAGGCTACAACCCCCTGATTTATAGGCTACAACTTGAAGGAAGCTCCAACTCCCTAGTTCTCCAGCGACAAATGGAAGGAGGCTACAACCCTTTTTCCTTGCCCTGTCCTGCCACCCTTATATGAAGATAGAAATTGCTGAACCACGACCGTAGTGATCCTGTGGACTTGCTAATCAACACTTGTACTACACTGCACAATCTGTACCACACTGCACAACCACTGCCACTACTAACCACTCCTCATCATCTGATCACTACTCATCAACTGATCAATGTCCACTATATCACACTGCTCATTAACCTGTACAATTAACCTTTCCAATCAAGCTGTACCAATCAATTTGTTGCTCACATCAACCGACTCAGTTAATCTGAGTCTAACCAACTGCACACCAAAATCAGTCCACTTGAGTCATACCAACTGCTCATACAACCCATCCAGTGTGAGTCGGACCAACTGCACATAAGAAAATTTGTGCCAATCCTGCTCAACTGAACCAGCCTATACCAAGCTGCTTGTGTACCTATGCCAAATCAATCATATACTTGTATTAATCAAATCAAGTGCTCTGACAGTCAACCAACCCTTCTTACTTGGCCTAGTTCATTAAGTAAGAGATACATTTGAGCAACCAAGAGACCTCACATACAGTCAACCAAACTTTGTCCAATCACACTCAACTAAATGACACCACAACCAACCTCAATCACAGTCAAGGAATACTGGACAATTAAACATGATATACCTCAACCAACTAACCTCAGCCAAGAAGATAAAAGACAACCCACTATGTCAAACTCAGTCAATCTCATAAACTCTTAGACACAAATTGATTTTTCACTCCATTCAAATCAAGTCAACAAATTAAACAAATATCAAGCAAATGGTCACTTATAATACTGTCAAAGGTTTTCATTAACAGTCAATAACAATTTAGCTCCACTTAGGTCAAAGACACAATGATCAACACTTGTCAAACTAGTTTTCAAAGAAAACACTTAGGTTGATTAAAGAAATCACTCACAAGATATATTNAAGATCTATGCCAACAATATCCAAGATAATCATCAAGATCTATATGAATATCACATCAAGATATATGCCAAGATAACCATCACCATAGCCTCCATAACATTTACAATGACTTCAAAGAGATATACCAATATAGAGGCTCACATACTAAGATCAAAGATGAACTTTATCTATGAGAGACATGTGCCATCACAAGAGAAACCGAGAAGCATGAGCCATACCCTTTTGAAGATCACAATATGAAGAAACAATAGACAAACCAAAATAAACTCTATATCATGTCATCACATAGCCCTCACAACAAGCTTTCTAACGAGCCAAGAATTTTGTAATTTTGATTCTGTATGAGAAAGTTATGCCAATTTTAGTGAATGTCTTCAATCCTCAAAGATGCCCAAAGATTTCTCCTCCACAAAGTTTCACACTTTTTTCCAAGAATTGTGAAATACCAAAGAGAGACTTGATTGATGAACAAATGAAATGTTGGATATTCTATTTATATAGGTCATGGAGGAAAGTTAGTACCTCAAGTTGGGCCGACATGTAATTCAAAATCACTCATAATTAAATTCTCTTTTGTTTGGTCGGCTAACCCAAAAAGGTGGGGTACACCAACTTCAAAAATTCATATCTTTTCAATTGTAAGAAGTTAGAAGATGCTCCACATATCAATGGAAATCGCTTGACGAGGACTATCTCTGTATGATGGGTTTATTTACAAATTCTTGGTCTAATACCCTTAAATTATTCAATTTGTTTAGGACTTCAAAGATTCCACACATAAAGGTGCCAAAGACCATGTTACCTTATGCATAAGTTCCAAGGTCAAAGCATTCAATGGACATCATCAAAGGCATGAGAGATTTGATTGTCTTCACATCCATAGACTTCACATCAACAAGGAGGAGGGCTCCACCATATACTCATCATATCAAGGGTATCAAGGACCCCATTACCACCAATCAAGTGGGAACAAAGTATTTTTCAAAAATATCATTATCGTATTCAAGGTCTCCATATCATTAAAAACATATCCAATGGTTCCACTATATATCTTCATCACAATAGGAGTACCAACACCCCAAAAGAGGGGTACAAAAACTTCACCACTAGTTTGCAACACCTAATGACCATATAGCGTCCAAGGGCCATCAAACCACCATATGTGTGGGTTTAAGACCCAAACTTCCAAGGACACCAAGGACCCCATAAGAATGGGTTCCAACATACCACCATAGGTGTGGGTTCCGAGACCCAAGTCTCCACATGCAAGAGGATCAAGATTTAAGCTTGCGGACTCAAGGACCCCACAAGAACTCAACAACCTCAAGACCATTCAATGCAAGCAATGGGCTCCAGCATCAGCACATAAAGGGACTTACACACATGAGCCACATCATCCATCCAACAACCAATTAAGGGACCAAAACAAGTACAAGCATAACAAGCAACACAAAGACTAGTAACAAAGATCAACCAGGATTAGGGAACTCGACAAAGGACTCAAATGGGACCAAGATACAACATAGGGGCAGTTGACCAAGTCAATGGGTAACCGGGGCTTTTGCCGTTGTTCCAAGGCCTCCAAGGGCTTCAAGCTTGGGCTTGGACAACGTCAAAAGGGGTCCTTTGACACAGACAACCACAAATTAAACACTAACCCTTAAGGGCTCCACAAGGGGCACCAAGCACTCAATAGTTGGCATCAATGACAACTTATTCAACAGTATTGCAGTGATAAAGAAGAGCCCAATGAAGTTAATGTGGATCAGATGGAGCAAGAATTTGAAACTATTTGGGATGAAGAACTTTCAATCACCTCAACCAAGGATATTGAAGACATAATTTGCGAGGGCCCTATTGAACAAGATGAGATGGTTCCATCTCCTCAAAATGCTAGTGATGAAGAATGGATCAATCCTTTTGCTCGTACATTTCATGATGAAGTACCTCAAGATGCAGGTCCTCTTATAAATGGTTGCCATATGCATGTGATTTATTATGATAAATAGTTGGAAAGTTTGGGACCCCTTATCTTAGTTGATATCTCCATGGATTCGATTCAGTTGTGCTTATCTAACACCATGGACAAGGAAGCAGGTTATAGAGGGAACCCTTTTGCTGCCTTTTGCCGATATTCAGACTATGTTGAGCCCAATTTACCATTCCCAGCTGTGTTCCTCAAGAAGTGTTGAAGAAGTTGTTCAACCCGTTCTATCCTATATTGGTAAGTCCTTAATGATGCATTTCAAAAAGATCAAAACAGGTATGTGGACAGGTATGATTTTCATTCCTCAGTTTCATAGTATTTATTGTTTTTCTTTTCGTTTGTAGCATTAAGTTATGAATTATAGAGCTGACAATTTCAAAACTTGAAGGGGATTATTTGGAATATTAACATGATCACTACAAAGATAAGCACTGTACTTGTATATCCAAAGAAATGCTTAGGGAGATGCAGGGATAGATTGTGGCTCGTATATGAGGATTTACGAAGACAGACTTTACGAATAGCCTCCCAAGTTTAGAATTTGTGGACAAGTTTCAGGCAAATTTTTTTCTTAAAAGACATGTATGATGGAGGTGTCCCATACATAAGTCCAATAGAAGCATGGATCAACAAAGCTTGTCAAAGCGATGCTTCTTCGTGGCACCATTTTCAAGTCTTCTAGGTTCTTAGGAAGGTCTAGTTTCCTTTCCTCATCCAGATTAAGATCATGGTACGTGCTCAACATATTATCGATGAGGTATTATCATGGATTACATATAAAGACAAAGATAAGATATCGGGTGTGAATTGTTCACTCAGATGGTTACATTGGTGGTATGATTTCACCTAACATATTTTGATTGCTATGTTTAGGATAGGTAGGGTTAGCTGCATTTTAGCTAGGGCATATTACTGTTACCTTTGCATTACATTTGATGTCCTTTCACAATTTAGTTAGTCTTTATTGTTGTTAGTTTGTTTCCTTTATTTTGCGAACAAGGCAAGACAAAAGTGTCTGCCTCTAGATGCTTTTAATCCCTTTGGACATTTGATGTGTGTAGGTCTGCAGGTACTAGACGATTCACAGGTTCTCGAGCACTCCTGGGAAGAGCACTCGTCCCGTAGTTGGAGCTAGTGTTATATTGCATCTGTGTACCCAACGCACCTTCAGATGTGCCCCAGGGAGATAGAGCCACTTTTTCGACCAGGAGAGGTGTTATTGAGCAATGGTGGTCATGGTTGGGCCCTTTGGTCCGTCCTTTAGGAGTACTACGACTTAATGGGATTGTTGACTGCCCTTTGTTGGGTTTTTTAACCTTGGGGTTGGTGTACGGGGCTCCTAGGGAGTGATCACTGGGTCACATGACTCCATACCTTGTTTGCTTGCTCTGGTGGCCTTTGCTTTAGCCACAAGACATTTGTCTCCCTTGACAACTACTTAGAACACCCTCCTGGCCCTTTTGCACATTGGCGCCTTCTCTCCCTGATCTTTGTCCTCAGAGGAAGCTATCTTCCATGCCAACATTCTCGGATTTTATTGCTGCTTTGAGGAGGGCGTTGAGGGATTTTACAACATTCTCAGGGTTAGATGGGGTATAACACCCTCTCTCCAACTCACTCCATCCTTTTGATCGGAATGATTTGCTCATTTTAGCAGTTTTTGGCACTTAGGGGAAAAATACCCCAGGTAGCCTACCTTGAGCCTACATTAGGCTATTTTTATTTTTGTTGTTTTGTTATAATTTTAAGTTGACATTTTATGATTTGTATTTAACATTTTAAAGGCATGTCAACCTGGATATTTTTGTAAAATGTGAGTGTGAGATCATATAAATATATCTCCTCACTTCATTTTTAAAATAAGATTCATGGGATAAAAACACTGTGCACTTATTTCACCCTACCTAGGGCTCTTTGGAGTGATGCACCCCTCTTAAGAAAATAAATTTTCTGGGTTTATGGCGAATTCTTGAAGTACCTTGGTTTTGGCCCTTTTTCTAAAGGTGATGCGATGTTTTGTTGGTGAAACACGTGCACACGGAGGTATCTATATCTTGTCTTGATTTCTTTTTGTTAAAGGTTGATGAATGATGTATGTTTGTAGATGGAATGTTAGCCAGTAGGTTACATTTTATCTTGGCTAGGTCTTTATCAACTTTTTAGTCACCTTAGAGTAGAAGCACATCCTTTTCTAGGAGTCCTCCTAGGGTTGAACCTTTGGACTTTAGGGTTAGTCATAAACCTAGGTTAGTCTTCTCTAGATGTAGGTTAATCATTTCTAGACGCCCTAGGTTAGGTTAGGGTTTGCTAGGGTTTGTTCTCTTTGTCTTCACCTCTTTTCCTTCTTCAATACCTAGTTTTAACTTTTAAGTTAGTTTTAGATTAGTCCTAGGGTTATTTTAGGTCAGATCTAGGTTAGCATAATCCTAGGTTAGGGTTAGTTCCAAGCATAGTAACCAGAATCGCGAGTTGACTCGGATCGATAGTTAAACGAGTTGATTCGGCTCGCCCGGATTCAAACTCAGGATTCCTGATTTTACACGAGTGAACCGAAATAAACCGTTGATTTAAACTCGGCTCGACGAGTTGGAGACAGGATTTACCCTTGTCATGAATTGAAGCCACCTTTAAAACGCCATTTGAAAGCCGTGCTTCCGCTGTTTCGAGTTTTTGGGCAAAAACTAAGAGCGAACGAACAGTCATTGTTTCAGTTTTTACACTTTACTTAGCACTCAACAGCAGGTCAGGTGTGAAGGATTCAAGGCCACAGACAGAGGTAGAAGTTTAGAACAGAGAATCAGACAGACTTGATAGAGGAGTCATGAGTCACGACCATGGGCATACAAAATTGATTTTACTCAGCCATTGACACTAGGGCATACAAAAATTATTTTAGTTTTTACGAGAGTTGATATATTTTGGACATCTATCGATATCTTGCAGTATATGGAAATGGCTATTTTGAATATTTATGAAAATAGTTTTTTTTTTTAATTCGAAATATAAATATATATTTAATTTTTGTATTTGCTAATTTTTTCTCGATCCGATTCAAACTCTTCGCTCCTTTGCCTCACCGATATATTGTCGATTTCGAGTTAGGTAAGTATGGTTCCAAGTATCTCCTCCCTTTTCTCCCTTCGATTTCCCTCCAAAACAGTCCTAAAATTACCTTCTAGTAACCTCGCTCTCCCTCCCTTAGGGTTCAGTCTCCCTTCCTAAGGCCTCCCTAAACCTCGACCTACTGCTGCAGCTCTCCCTTCACCCTCGGTTTGCCTTTTGGCAGCCTTAGCCTAGCCCTCCTCTACCTCGGATTGCCTCCTTTATCTCTCAACCTCCTCTCTTAACCCTCGGCCACTTGTGGCAACCCCTTCCCATCCCTCGACCTCCTTCATTTTAGCATCGGTCTCCTTCTTTCCTAGCCTGCTGCAACCCTAAACCTTCATTCCTCACCCCTATCTCCTCCACTTCCCTTACCCTACTCCTTTCTAGCTACCCCTTTCACCACCTCACGAATTTTCCCTTCCACTCAGCCTACGATCTGTCCACTAGGTCTGTAGCAGACCTTGTCCCAAGTCTCCTCCACTTCCCTTACCCTACTCCTTCCTAGACACCCCTTTCACTACCTCATGGATCTTCCCTTCCACTTAGCCTACGGTCTGTCCACTAGGTCTATAATAGACCTTGTCCCAAGTCTCCTCTCTCGCAGACCTACCCACCTTTAGGGCTGCACTTACAGTGGCATCCCTCCCTATTTAATGGCTGCTTCTTCTTCTTTCCTTTAACCCCTTCACACAAAGAAATAAATATTGATTAACTAGTCACATGTTGCTAGTTTAAATTGTAATTTGGAGACGCACTGTTAACATCATTTTTTTTTTTTTCCAAAGAAAAAAAGCGTACACTGTTAACATCATTATTAACACTCTGTATGTGCATGTTTTGTTTGGAGATAATGAACTATGAAAAGTTGTGATACTGCTATACTTTGGGAATTATACATGCATCATGGTTACTGCCATTAAATTCATTAAATTGATGATATCACCCATGCTGCCGATGCTTCATTTCACATTGGTTATGTATATTGTTGTTTACACAAAGTCTGTAATGGATACCTAAACAATGATGGAAAACTACTGTTGCCTTAAAGATTGATATGTTACTCATAATGTTGTACCTTTGCTAGTATTGATGTACATGTGTGCTTCAAATTGCTTGGTGGTGATAAAAAATGTGTAACTTGGCTAACACTCGCATATTGCACGGGTTGGTTTGTTAAGTGAAGGTCACTCCACTCTTACATAAACTAAGGATAAATTTGGTTACTTGCTTATCCTAAAGGCATTGCTGAAGTAGATGTATTAAGTATACTTTTATAGGTCATATGCATACATATTAATATGTCTATTTCATTCTTAAATTAACTCCATTAGGCACTGGTCACTAACTTTATGCATTTGCAAGATATATTTTGTGTCTAAGTGTCTTTTACAAAGTTGTTATTAGGGATCTCCCCTAGGAGGTTTCGTCTTCCAAAGAAGTTTGGAGAAGTGGTGAAGGTGACAGTGGCAACTTTCTCCACATATGCTTACCAGTGGCTTGGACTGCCATTTCATCCGATAACACATTGTATGGTCCAATCAGATTGCTGAAGATTGTCCTGAAATCTGTGCCTGCTTGTTTGCTTGATGAAACATGCCCTTTAAAGCTTCTGAAGTCTTCCTTAGACTTAGTCACTCTCGTTCTTCTTAAAGTGTGTGTACTCTTTGTCCCATTACTTCTTTTTATATTATGAATCCCCTAACTATCTTTTTAACCAACTCATCAATGGATGAGATGAACTTGATCAAAAGGTTCATATTAAATGCAAAATAAAGCACTTTTTATTATTAAATGTCCATTTATTGCACTTTTATGACTTTATACAAAAAATATCATGATATTAAAAGGTCACTTTATTTACATAACATCACTTTATACATAAATAAACACTAGGGACATCACTTTGTCCCCTCCATTACTAACACCCAAGAACTCACGAGGAAGACCTCCAGAGTTATGATTTTCTAATACTCCCTCCTAACGAAGGAGGTCCTCCTGACATTGCCTGTATCTCCTCCATCTGGATCCCTATTCCCTAATGTAGCTCCGTCCTGCTCTAGAATATGGTCTGGAGATAAGTGTCCGAAACCAAATTCGATCTCTAAGACTCTACTTGAGTCTCCGGTACCTGCTCATGAACATCGTACAAGCTATAAGCCTCCTGTTAGTACTATGAAGAGACTTAGTCTCTTCATCTAGAAACATCAACTAGCGACCTACAACTTTTGGTCCATCCTCTAACTCTATCCTAGGAAACCAACTACCTGATCTTGGATATATGACCTCGCCTCGCAGTACATACATAGGGCCTATCCCTCTTGTCTTCGAGAAGAATAATGGTGTCATCTGGATTTTCCACTCTATAGAGGAATACGTGCCTAGATCTGACAAACAGTCCAAATCCATCATCCTTTAGGGATGAAACTGAGAGTTTACTGACTGTAATCCCTGTGACAAGCAAGAGCTCATTCACCTCTAGAAACTCTCTAACCTCCAGTTGGAACTGCACTATTCCAACTCCTCGTATTGCTGCCTGAGGACACCCTATATTGGTCTCCACAAAGTGTCTAGGACCTAACTCAGTAATACTCTAAAAGATTCCATACAACCTGGTGATGTGCCTAGTTGACCCACTGTCAATTATCCATGTATCATGAAAACTCGAATTGCCCACGTCGGAATCAAGGATGCCATAGAGAACTCCTGCTTAAACTTAGCAGCATACTCCTCCTCTATTGAGGCAGATGCTGTTGTATCCCTCTTGTCTTTCTTCTCCAAACAGTTCGAAGCATAGTGCGCAAACTGGTTTCATGAGAAACACCTGATCTTGCTAAAGTCCTTCTTTTTCTTGTTCTTGGTCTTGGTGGTGAGTGCAACATTTTCCTCTACGTCAACATTGGTTTGGCCACTCTGAGATCCCTTCCGGATCTCCTCCTGGGTGAAATCATCCCACGACCTACTACAGCTAGGAAGCTTCTCCCTCCCAACAATGCACTTGACAAACACATCTCGAATTTTAGTGAATCCCTTCAAGGTTTTTCTCACTAACTATAAATCTAGGACTACTTCTGCTACAACAAATAGCTCATCTTTCAGCTGAGCAACACGAGTAAATAGAAAGTCACGTTTTCATCATTTATCATTTTAACGTTATGCAGTTTGTCCCTAAGTGCCATTTTGCAGTGTTCATTCTTGGCTTCAAACAACTGGTTTTATGTGTCCCCCATTTCCTTGGCTGTCTTCTTCTTAGCCAAATGAGGGATCAAATGATCTTTAACCCCATCTAATATCATTCTCTGAGCCCTAGCTTTGAGCATGTCATGATCTTCAAGCTCATTTTTGTCAGTGGGTTTGGTTATATTGGTGTTGGCAAATTTCCAAATCTTCCATTCTTTGAGGACCAACAGTTATCCTCACTTTCCAAGGTAAGTTGTTGGACACCTCGTCTAACCTGTCCTCAAGCGTGATGCTCATCAAGGCAATAAACTCACAAACAACAAGAACTCCAACAATAACTAAAGGACTGTCACAAGCTCTTTGCCCTGCTCTGAAATCATTGTGTAACAATTGTCTGTCTACTGCCTTGTTTTGATACGCACTGATACTATGAAGTTTTTTTGACAAAATTATAAATAGTCTCTTTAAGTGTTTTGTCAAACACTTAGCATCTCGATGTTTTCGGTCTTATAAACACTTTCAGTTTTTAAAGAATTAAAACACATATGCCAAGCACTTCAAATACAAATTTCTGAACATTAACCACCATACATAGTGTTTAGGTCAAACTGACTATGGAAAAACCCAAACTGGAAAACCCTAGAAAGAGATGAGCCTTATTCAAAGGGAAAAACTCATAAATTTACAAATAAAATTTCTGCCACAACCATCAACTCAAACAAAATTCTTCTTAGAGATTGCTCATCTTTTCAGCCCTATATTGGAGAATGCACTAGACTGCTCAAATGTGCTTGTCAGACTGATCTTGAGATGCATGTAGACTCAAAAAAATGTTAGACCTCGGGATTTGTGCCCTAAGGTACGAATGCTTCAGACCTCAAAATTCGTGATTGCTGCAACAAACTTTCTAGGAAATCATGCCATTAACAATTGTACTTGCCTTGATTTTTTGTCCATGTTATGGAAGCATTTATTGCAATGTATTGTCCAATCAGATTGCTGAAGATTGTCTTGAAATTCGTGTCTATTGGTTTGCTTGATGAAATCTGCCCTTTAAAACTTCTGAAGTCTTCCTTACACTTGGTCTCTCTCTTTCTCCTTCAAGTGTGTGTAATCTTTGTGCCATTGCTTCTTTTTATATTGTGAATCCCCTTACTACCTTTTTTACTAACTCATCAATGGATGAGATTAACTTGATCAAAAGGTTCATATTAAAAGCATAATAAAACGTTTATTTTTATTTTTATTAAATGTTACATTTACTGCACTTTTAGGACTTTATACAAAAAATCATAATATAAAAGGTCACTTTATTTACATAACATCACTTTATACATAAATAAGCACTGGGCACATCACTTCGTCCCCCCCATTACTAAGACACCCAAAAAATCATGAGGAAGACCTCCACGGTTATGATTTTATAACACTTTAATGAGGGGGAATATATGGAGGTTAACGCTGGGAAATGTGTTTTTGTTCAATAAGTTTAGCTTTTTGACATGCTTACTCAATGTCCTTGACAGCTAATACTTTTGGTTCGTTCATTATTTGGTTTCAATTCTTATATGCCATTGTGTAGAAGTTGTTTATCAGATATATTTTTGATACGGGTGGTCAGTACATGCAACTCACTAAAATATTTTTCCACTATCATAGACTGTTGCAGCCGAGCAAGCTTGGCTTAGAATTTGTCCCCCTCTATATCTTGAAACCTTTTGAAAAAATTCATTTTGAAGGTGTCCTAGTCTCTAGCTAATCCTCGGGATTTGGAGTCCCACCATAAGAACTTGTCATAAGCCACTCTTTTTAGGTACATTAACACATCGTTAAGTTTAATGTCATCATCATGAATTTGGTATATTTGAAAGTAAAATGTTCAATTTTATTAATCCATCTCGTGCCTTCTTGATCATCCTCATCGTCAAATTTCAGTAAAAGAAGTTGCATTTTTAGATGATTGGTGTCACCACAAATTGAACTTGGGCTATTCATAGTGACAAGTTATGTTCTTTTGACTCTTGATGGCATCTTCTCTATTGCCTTAACCTTTCTTCCTTGGCAATTTACCTTTTCTCTTTACATTGGCGGTAAAGACCTATTTTGAGTCCTTTGTGTCATTGTTGTTACTGAATTGTTTCTTCTGTTTTCCCTGTTGTAAGAGCTTATTGCATAGCTCATCAAACTTCAAGTCAACATGTTGCCGTCTTGCACCTAGGGGGAATTAGTGCAACAGAAATCTTCAAGCTGCTAAGTGCGTCCTTGGGGGAAAGTCTCGAGTCAGGTGTTGTCACCCGATCCTGACTCCTCCGTTTAGGCAAACTCCTAACGAAGCCAATGGGGGTGGTCCCTACAAAGAGTTACTAAGGCTCTTAAGTTTTTATTAAGTGTTAATGATAGATGTGATTGTTTTTAGGAGTTTTTCGAAGTGAATTACTTAATCAAGATGTTTGCAAATATGAAAAGTACTTCAACAACGAATAAAATTAACATCAACATATAAGGTTTAAGCAACAACAATACTCTAATAATAAGCAAATGAAGAGTATTGTTGTAAATGTAGATCAGTGCCAATGGAGTCAAATAAAATAGTGTTGCTGAAAGATTAAAGTATTTTGCAAAATGTGTCTTGGTTCGTTTTAAAATTAATGTGGATTAATGAGTGGAATAAATAGGGGGGAAGGGGACTCCAGATATACCTAACGGTACGAGGAGTGTGTCCAAAACCCTTATTCGATGTGGTTCCACAAGAAGAATATGTGGGCTGGATTAGAATCTGTGGGATGTGTCCAACACTACACCAACGAGGGTGTAGCCTGACGATATCTCAAGGTCGCTATCCAGTGGTTTTCGCTTCCTTTGTGAACTTTCCCCACAATGGATTAAATCGAGGTGTTGGATTTTCGCCTTGGGAGATTTATTGGGATGTGAACTGAATTAAACTAGTTACCTAACTTCTGTTCTGATACAACCGCTCTAGATCAGACGTACCGCAGACGGTGTAGAGCATACAGGAAGGGAGGCCTTGGTTAATTTTAAGGATTTTAGTACAATAATTGTCTTGAATATTAGACCCAAGTTTCTCTTTCCAGGTCTTAAGACTGTACTCGGGAGAGCAAGGATGTTAGTTTCAAAAAACAAACATAAAACTTGAAAAAGAAAAGCAGAACATAAATAAATCGTGAGACTAATTACTACGGCAAGGAATATATTTTCCCCAAACGAGCAAGCTTTTTTTGGGTAATTCGATAGATCAATGCCATGCTAGTGTTATATTCCAAAACCAAATAGAATAAAGATGCTTCAAAGAAAAAGAACAAAAGGACTATACTACTTCCTACGACAAAGAGTATCTTTTCATCGATCGAGAGGACTCTCTTGGGTAATTTGGTAAAGTAATGCCATATTAGTTCTAAATTGAAGTATAACAAATAAAGATTGATTGCGTTATTGTGAAGTAAATCAAACAAAAAAACTAAAATTAATCTAAAGACTTGCAAAAAGTAAACAATCACACAAGGGGCGATACAGGCTTCCCCCAAATGGGGGAAGGAGGCTTCCCACTTGCTCTTTTATTATGATTTATTACAATGCTATTAAAAAACGAATACCCTTTTTTGACCCTTGACTGTAAATTTCTTTCAAACCCTCTCTTGAGTTACATAATGTATATATTTTTTTATTCAAAACCCCAAATAAATTACTGGCAATCACGAATGAATTTCTTCACAAATATTGTAGTGAAAAATAAATATTGAGAAAAATAGAACAACAATCACATCAATAGAGACACCAATATTTTTGGGTAGGAAAACCCTAGGAAAACCCAATATTTTTATTAGCATGATATAGAACAATACAATCCAGAAATCGATTTTACCCAACATGGGAAAATCATACAATCAAAACTCACAGAGAAAACCCCACAAAATCGTACGGCCTTGCATCACTGCCTACATCACCCTGTACGACCTCTGTGTCACCTGTACGGCCTCTGCGTCATTGTACAGATGCTGACGCCACCTGTACGACCTCTTGGGTCACCCGTACGATCGCGTACAACTACCTATATCATGCGTATGACTGCCTACGTCACGACCTCTGCATCACCTGTATGGCCTAGCCTCCTTGCGTCACGTTCACGACCTCTGCGATTTGCTAGTGTTTTCCTGTTGATCCTCGGAAAATGTTCTTTAGTCTTACTCTCTGCAAAATTTTCTTGCAAACTTTCTTTCTCACTCTCTGGCTAAAAGCTATGAGCAAGAAATCTCTCTCTGACAATGTGAGTGTCAAAGCAACTCTGTGTGTGTCCACTCCGCCAAATTATTCTCCTTTTAACTCAATGGCCAAGTGAAAACTCTAACTCTCACTATGGATCAATGGATGAGATCCTCCAGTGAGATCAATGGCCAAGATTACATTAGCTATCACTCAAATTATTTTTCACTTGAACTTTATAAAAGTGCCTCCATTTAAAACTAGATCACATAATGCAATTTTCTTAATCATAAACTTTGGATAAAGGCAATGGTCAATCTGGCTTCTTGTTTTATGTCTTCCATCAAGCAAGGACACATGCAAATGATAGAAGACCTTCCTTGTTGCCACTTTTTAACACTGACAAATGAATCAGAAAGGGTTTTACAAGTGTTGGGGAAGAAGACAAATGAAGGAGAGGGAAGATGGATGAAATGTGGGTGCTTTAGATGGCCAAAAACTTGAATTTTTGACAACGATTCCCTCTCTTTTTTCTCCGACCTGCTAAAAACCAGCAAACAACAAAGTTATAAAATCGTTAGAAATGTTAGCTAAAGCACACAAATTTACAACTTTTAACACTTGGAAAAATATTGCAAAAGTTAAACTTGAAGTGCTAAAGCAAACAAAATCTAGATCTAAGCTTTGAGATGCAAAATTTCAGCCTTTTATTAGATCTAAATTGAAACAACTAAAAAGAAGAATGATAAATCTTTAAAGATCAAATTTTAACTTGCAAAAATGAAAGGAAAGAGATTAAGGTTGAGTGTTTTTTGTTGAGAAGGCAGAAGAGGAGCTAAAGCTCAAGCTTTGAACAAGGTTGAGGAGGGTGCCTGGAGGGTAAACAAATTAGATCCAAAAATGAAGCGGTGAAGAAGACAAGATGCAACCGAGCTCCAATCTTACTCCACTTTCGGTGATTTGCAAAGCTACACAAGAAACAATTATGCAAAGATCAGATCTAGTATGGTAAGTCACATAAAACCAAAAACATACAAGTATTACCGATTACAACGTATAACTTTTGAATCTTATATGATTACACATAAATAAACAACTTGAAATTCAAATGCCTATTCTATGGATTGGAATACAAACTTCTAAGCTAAATATTTGAAATTGCATTAACAACAGAAAGTGCTAAACAAATATCACCTCGGTTACAGAACAAGCATTCACCATAGAAAGTATTACATCAGCACATTGTCCTCCAAAGACCAACTTTATTCATAACAAAGATAAACAATTACAATCATATGAGCAGAGGTCCCTTGCTTTCGTCCATAATGAGGAAGAAGGCCTTGCTTAAATAGAAATTACAAACCCTTGGGGGGTGCACCAAACAACTTGAGTGGACAAGTCGTTAACATGAGATCACTTGAATGAAATGGGGAATTGGTTGGAGTGATTGGAGTGAGGAGGCGCTGCATCTCCATAAGGAGATGCGCCCTCACCAAACTCCCCACCAATTCATACCCACGAATTCACACAACCCACACGTGAGAAAATGGTGCAACTCTCCAACATGAGAGACGTACGCTACACTCCAAATCAATGCCGAAACTCATGCCTTGATTTATGGAAGAGATCGCTTTGATTTATGGAAGGGATTGCATTGATACTCCAAGCCACTCTGCGCCAATACGATAAGGCCACACCATCCAACGTGAGGGGCGTGAGTCTAACTTTGGTCATTCGCTAGCCTCCACACATCAATGAATAATGACACCCCTATCCTAAGTTTCATTCGCCCCTCTCTAGCAAACAATTCGCCAACTTTTTGAAGTCATCAAATTTGACTTTTGACTCTTTTGACTTTAGTGTGAATTTGTCACTTTTTAGCATTTTTGGCCATTTTGTCGCATTGATTGAGAAATAATGCCACACAGGACAATTCATACCCACGAATACACACAACCCACACGTGAGAAAATGACGCAACTCTCCAACGTGAGAGACTTACGCTACACTCCAAATCAATGCCAAAACTCACTCCTTGATTTATGGAAGAGATCGCTTTGATTTATGGAAGGGATTGCATTGATACTCCAAGTCACTCTGCGCCAATACGATGAGGCCACACCATCCAACGTGAGGGGCGTGAGTCTAACTTTGGTCATTCGCTAGCCTCCACACATCAATGAATAATGACGCCCCTAGCCTAAGTTTCTTTTGCCCCTCTCTAGCAAACAATTCGCCAACTTTTCGAAGTCATTGAATTTGACTTTTGACTCTTTTGACTTTAGTGTCAATTTGTCACTTTTTAGCAATTTTTGGCCATTTTGTCGCATTGATTTAGAAATAATGCCATACGGGACAATTCATACCTACGAATTCACACAACCCACACGTGAGAAAATGGCGCAACTCTCCAACGTGAGAGACTTACGCTACACTCCAAATCAATGTGAAAACTCATGCCTTGATTTATGGAAGAGATCGCTTTGATTTATGGAAGGGATTGCATTGATACTCCAAGTCACTCTGCGCCAATACGATGAGGCCACACCATCCAACGTGAGGGGTGTGAGTCTAACTTTGGTCATTCGCTAGCCTCCACACATCAATGAATAATAATGCCCCTATCCTAAGTTTCTTTCGCCCCCCTCTAGCAAACAATTCGCCAACTTTTCGAAGTCATCGAATTTGACTTTTGACTCTTTTGACTTTAGTGTCAATTTGTCACTTTTTAGCATTTTTTGGCCATTTTGTCGCATTGATTGAGAAATAATGCCATACGGGACAATTCATACCCCCGAATCCACACAACCCACACATGAGAAATTGGCGCAACTCTCCAACGTGAGAGACTTACGCTACACTCCAAATCAATGCCAAAATTCACGCCTCGATTTATGGAAGGGATCGCTTTGATTTATGGAAGGGATTGCATTGATACTCCAAGTCACTCCGCGCTAATACGACGAGGCCACACCATCCAACGTGAGGGGCGTGAGTCAAACTTTGGTCATTCGCTAGCCTCCACACATTAATGAATAATGACGCCCCTATCCTAAGTTTCTTTCGCCCCTCTCTAGCAAACAATTCGTCGAAGTCATCGAATTTTACTTTTGACTCTTTTGACTTTAGTGTCAATTTGTCACTTTTTAGCATTTTTTGGCCATTTTGTCGCATTGATTGAGAAATAATGCCATACGGGACAATTCATACCCCCGAATCCACACAACCCACACATGAGAAATTGGCGCAACTCTCCAACGTGAGAGACTTACGCTACACTCCAAATCAATGCCAAAATTCACGCCTCGATTTATGGAAGGGATCGCTTTGATTTATGGAAGGGATTGCATTGATACTCCAAGTCACTCCGCGCTAATACGACGAGGCCACACCATCCAACGTGAGGGGCGTGAGTCAAACTTTGGTCATTCGCTAGCCTCCACACATTAATGAATAATGACGCCCCTATCCTAAGTTTCTTTCGCCCCTCTCTAGCAAACAATTCGTCGAAGTCATCGAATTTTACTTTTGACTCTTTTGACTTTAGTGTCAATTTGTCACTTTTTAGCATTTTTTGGCCATTTTGTCGCATTGATTGAGAAATAATGCCATACGGGACAATTTAGTCACCCAAAGCATGGGAAAAGTGGGTCTTTGTGTAAAGGAGTTGCTCTGAGCTTGAAAACGAGCCCATCCACGCCAAAAACAGACTCCGGACCACACTTTTATTACAATTTGAAATTTTCCATTTAAACCATTAAAAAATGCCCTAAAATTGCAGAAAAAATTATTTATTCAGAAATTAAGAAAAACCCTAGGGGGACCTAATGCATGTTCATAATGACCCAAAACCATGTCCAACATGCTTATATACATCGAGACATGGACTTTAATAGCCTCCCAGGGTTTAACCACCAAGACTAAAATTCCAGCTTTGGAGGAGCCGTGAAAAACTTGAAAATTATACATGGCTTATTCAACATTGCATTATTGACAAGGGAAAAAACTCCTTGGAATATTTGGATTGACGTTTAAGTCCTAGGAAGCCAAGTCCTTTACAAAAAGTTTGCCATGCTAGCACATTTATTACAAAAAATCCTGCAGGGTATGAACATGCATTTATTAAAAAAGAGGCCAAAAATGGCCCTGATGAACCGTGGAACCTTATGAGCACTGACAATGAACAGCTCGGCTTGTTCATGACTTCAGCGTCTCACTGGAAATCCACTAATTGCAAAATTAGTGGATAACGCAACACTCGTAGATGTGATGTTTAGGGTTTCAATAAAGTGCTCACAAGCACGGGGTAAGCTTTTCAAATTGATTATCACCATGCCCTCTTCTTCCGTCTTGTGGTCAATGGCTGCAAACTGTTCTCGGATATCCTTGATATCGAGTAGGTGCTCTTGTAGTGATGCATTCTCATCCATCATGATCAAGAACATGAAATCCTTGCTGAAGTTTTCCTATCTGGACCTCAGGAAGCATTGAGTCTATCATTGACATCTTAAGTTGCATTATTGCTTCTTTGTCTCACTCATCAAGCTTGTGCCAGTCTCTACCTGCAACTATTGGATGAGTATCTTTACCTAGGAGAATATCAGCCACGCATCTGTACTAGAAAATGGCCAACACATGTTGCTTCCACATATTGTAGCTCTTGCAAGAGAACCTTTGGCTAGCTTCCAACTTGATGTTGGGTAAAGAGGCCATAGACATAAGTCATGACTCATAAACGTAGAAACATGTACTAAAATAGAGTAAAATGCTGAAAATACCCATAAGAGCACCTGGATACTGTCTCTAAGCAACTGCAGCAACCGTGTATTGCTGAAAAACACACAGATTTACCATAAATCTGCACACAAACAGCCCAAAACCATGCATATTTTGACAGATCTGCTTTCAAACAGCTGAAAAACTCACATATCTTGATAGTTCCCCTCTCAAATAGCTAGAAAACAATTAGATCTGCTACAAAACAACTGCAAAACAATTAATTTCTCCCTGAATCTGCTGAAAAATATAGATCAGCAGCTGAAACTTCTAAATTTGCAAATGTGGGCAACAATTCATGTAGAAACAGATCCAATCTGTTCCCAAAACATCTGAATTGTCAATTATTTAGAGAAAATTTAGTAATTGCATTATCAAAGAGGCCGTGTTGTGCAAATTTAAGTTCAATTGCTGTTTCTTCGGTGTCCATGCAATCTGTAAACTTGAATTTGGTGTCTGTACAATATCGATTGACTGAATTAGCGGCCTGTTTGTACGATTCTAGTTTTTGGCATATGGATCCGTACGACGGCGGTTTCTCTTTGTGGCTGTACTGTCAGATGACAGTTCTGTACAATTTTAAAAAATTTCCTCATGTGACTATTCTGTATGTACGTATGACTAAATCCACTAAACTACGGTTGGACCTTTGATGACTTTACGGCAACTGTATGGCCGTGTAGGCTGCTGTACGGTAGTATGGTCCTCTGTTAATTTTCTCATATGAAGCCTTGATTCAGTAGAGTTCCACTTTAAAAAATAATTGACTTTGCTTTGAAATTAAAAATCAAAACAGTACCTAGTTCCCTTTCGGCTCTTCTATGTGGTATGCTAGTGACCCCTTGACCTGTCTTTGTCAGCAGCAATCCCTAGGTCTTCACGTTTTCATACAATCTGTGGCTCTAGTTGAGGATAGATACCATATCACAAAAATCAAACACATATAGAAGCCAAGATAAACTTAGAAGAGTTCTCTGTATTCTATTGCATAATTGAGAAAGCGAAAACTATCATATAAACGGTTACAGTTAAGTCAAGTCAATCCACTTTATGAATCTGGGATAGACCCAAAAACATAATAAACTGAAATAAAGCATCAAAGCACAAAGTAACTTAAAGTTTGAAGTGACTATATTAATGCCTCTTTCTAATATTTAATTGATCATTTTAAACTAAGTTTTACTTCAACAATTTCCATAGACATGTTTCCACCAACCTTTCTTTTGAAGTAAAATAGCACAGATGTATGGAATTAGACATTGTTATTGTTATTTAGGAGAATTAGAAATTGAAGAGCATGTTTTACTCAAGTGCAGAACTTTCTACTGTGCAAGGAGATAATGTAAGATAAGATAACTTTATTAATGTTCGACTAATGACCACAAAAGTAGGGCAATGGGACTGCTGAGCACAATGATGTCATTACAAAACAGGAGTACCAAATGGTTCACTATAAAAGGCGAAATGTAGTAAGTGAAGTAAAGCAAAGTAGAATAAAGCATGAAAAACCCTTGACCTCGAGCACGAGAAACTGCATTGGGGTGGGGATGTGTAGGGGTGGAAGATCTAGGAGTAAGAAACCCAAAAGCAACAAGGTAGGCCTGTCATGGAATAGATCTATCTCTGCTAACATACGAGGCCAAATGTAGGAAACTTATAATAGTATGATGCCCAGAGGAAGAGCTGGTGGAAGGTTTGGACCACTCACTGCGCTGTTGTCTGGAGGAGGTATCTTGCCGCTGAGGCTTGGGGGATCTTGTCTGCCTCTTGGGGAGGATCTGGTCAGGTCATGCCGCTGAAATCCCAAGGGATGGGGGAGGTCCCACGGGTCTGCATTGATCTGGGGTCTGATGCTTTGTTGATATCTGTTTGTCTCTTAGTGCCCCTTCCTGAGGGTAGCATTGTCAAGAAGGAAATGATATTTTCAATGTCAAACCATGTTGCATGATCTAGTGTTTTCTTGGTGAAAATATTGCTGTCATAGGAACATTGTCTGTATTCTGTCAATTTTAGGATGATAATGACGCAAAATGCAGATATCTAGATGAGTACACTGTTTTGTTTTTAATTTATATAGTACTCTTGTTTTCACATTAAATTACAAGCAATTTCTTTGTTTTTTGCTTTTACAAGTTTGTAACTTGAACTTATTGGTCCATAGGTGCATTTTACCTTCTTGATTGTTGACAAAAGCATTTCATTTTATTTCAAAAGAAGTTCTCTTCTAATCAGAAAGTTTTGTTTGTTTGCCACAGATTTAGTATACTTCTTTCCAAAGAGAATTCACTTCAATAATCAAATATGTTTTCAATGCCAAACCACGTTGCATGATCTAGTGTTTTCATGGTGAAAATATTGCTGTCATAGGAAAATTGTCTGTATTCTGTCAATTTTAGGATGATAAAGATGCAAAATGCAGATATCTAGATGAGTACACTGTTTTGTTTTTAATTTTGTAGTACACTTGTTTTCACATTAAATTACAAGCAATTTCTTTGTTTTATGTTGTTACAAGTTTGTAACTTGAACTTATTGGTACCATAGGTGCATTTAACCTTCTTGATTGTTGAGAAAAGTATTTCATTTTATTTCAAAAAAGGCTCTCTTGTAATAAGAAAGTTTTGTTTGTTTACCACAGATTTAGTATACTTCTTTCCAAAGAGAATTCACTTCAATGATCAAATATACTCAACATATCTTGACTTTTATTACAGACAGATTTCTACTTTACTCGGTCAGTCTTTCTTCATGCCATTTGCTCTAACAATGTTGGCGCTGCTTGCTCGTCTTCGTGTTTTGCTTCAGCAGGTTGGGGCTACCATTTTATATCTTGCTGCTGTGATTTTGTGTCCATCTTCCTTTTCTCTAAATAAAGTTGTTAGAGAACGCTGCAGGATTCTTTGGTTTCCTACTTTTGTGCATGTAAAGTTAGTACTTATAGCTAGGAAATGCATAATGGATGGGAAGTAATGAGAATATTTTGGTTCAATGGATTGGATTACAAGCATGCAGTATAATTTGCAAATATGAGATTGGAATGTTAATGGAACTGTTATCACTTCGATTGTCGTTACCACTAAAGATGATCCTATCTAGGACAGGGCAAGTAAACCGGTGACACTTTAAGGATCCCGATCACCACTAAACGAAACGGTTGTCACATCGAAAGGGATTCTTGTCACTTTATGCTATTTGATATCAAAGGGGGAGACCCTTGCTAGCCAAAGGAGACTAGCAGAAAGACAAGAAACTGAAACAAGATTAATAAAAATGGACGCAAGGAGATCTTGCCTACAAACCCCATATATAAAAGACAGATAGCAAGAGAGGCTAAGAGGAAGGGATAGTGTTTAATATGAATGATAATAATCCCAAATAGTTTATTTCTTACTATCTTGATTAATTAAAGTGATTTCGGGTTGAAAGTGCTAGATGCAAGATGATCAAACCTGTACCTAGGGTTGAAGTGGAAATTATGAAATTGCCCAAGATAAAGACTAGACTTAATAATTAGGCTTGCTAACACTTTGGATGACTTGCTTGGTAAAGGATCTAACAATGTTTGAAATCACAAGCAAAACAAGAATCACAAAACAAAAAATCGTCAACTATCCAGGAAGGGCGAACTGCCTAGGTGATCAGTGCCTTCAATACAAGGCAGAGGGAGTCCCAAAAGATGATGTCTTAGGAGGGATTTTGAAGCTTAGGGGACGAGGAATAAAACCCAAAAATTGTTTTCCAAGATTTCAAGTTACATAATCTCGATAATTTTTTTTATATGTTTAGTGATGGTTTAGTGTGTGTTTTAAAGTGTGACTAGAGAAATGGAAAATGAAACAAGAGAAAAAGAGAAGAGAGAACCTGAATGTTCTTGTAGATGCCAAGTGCAATGATGTTCTTTTCCTGTTGTATCAATTCACAACTGATTTGATAAAGTCCCAAGTGAAATCGATTTGTCAAATTGAGCTAGTGCGCCCTCCCCTCTTGCAAATTCAAACTACCCAAGTTAGATTTGTGTTAATTTTTAGCATTAGCATGAATACTTCAAAATTTTGCAGACTGTAAGATAACAAAAGACAAGTGCAGTAGATACATCAACACATCAAAACACGTCACACAAGAGTTTTTCACTGGGGAAACCTTTAAAGGAAAAAAACCCCAAAAGCATTAGTAATTCATCTCTTAAAATGAGATGACGGAGTCTTAAAAAATGATCAAACCCTAATGGGTTTGAACCACAGATAAAAATCCACAAATGATGAATTTTATAGAGAAAATCAAATTAGGGCTTCTTGCTTTGAACTCTATCAGCTGCCCGGATTTTTGTCTGCCTGCTCGAACAACCCAGCTGCTGCGCGAGTCTGATTTCGCTGCCCGGCACACCCTGCCCGAGTTGCCCGGAACTCAGTCTGCTGCTCGAAACACTGCCCGAGCCTTTTGCCTGCCTGCCCGAAACCTTGCTGCCTGCCTGAAACCTTGTTCGAGCTCTGCTTCTTGCCCAAGACTCTGCCCAAGCCTTAGTGGTGCTTGCCCGAGCCACTGCTGCCTTGCTCGAGCTGTTGCAACTTTGCTCGAGACCTGTCCAGATCTGCTGTTGCTGGCCGAGACCTCCTCGGAAGCTAGACAGAGCTGCCCGAGCTCCTGTCTAGGCTGCCCCCGAGGTCATGGTGGAGTGTGGGCAGGTAAGAAAGGGCTGCCCGTAACCCTATTGAGACAACCCAAGGGTACTGTGGGCAGGTAAGAAAGGCTTGCCCGTAACCCTGTTGAGACAACCCAAGGGTACTGTGGGAAGTCAAAACCTTGTTTAGGGTTTGCTGTTAATGATCGAGGTTAAAGGAGGCTGCCCTACGCCTGCTCGTGAAGAGAAGGGAGCTTCCCGTGAAGAATGCTGAAGGTGCTCTGAGAGTTGTGAAGAAACCCTAGCTCGTGGAGAGTGAGAAGAAGTTGCTGCTGCTGTTCATCATGGGTGAAACCCTAGTTTAGGGTTAGGCTGTAAAAGAGTGTGTGCTGTAGCGAGAATCCTCCATGCTAGGGCATAACCACAAAATAGTCTTTTCTTCAAAACTAGTGAGAAACTTCCTTGAGTAACTGTGAGATCATGAGCAAGTGTGTGTATCAAAATGAAATGGATTGATCTTCTTTTATATCCTTCGAGTCACCTGTAAGTGGACCAAAACTCAAAAGAACAAAATAATATTATTTTATTATTTTATTACTTGACTTTTACCTTTAGTGGTACTAAAGGTCTTTTTGCACTTTCACTTTGACTCCTTAGTGGTACTAAGGGTCCTTATGTATTTTTTACTTTTACTTTAGCCTTCTTCAAGTGCCCTGTGGTCTAAACAAGTGGTCAAGTACATCATCATAAACAAAGAGAATTACTAATGCTTTTATCTTATACTCTATGTGACACCAAGATCTGGTACTAGGTGTCTTAACCAAGGGTAGCTAAGCCTTGGAGAAGATCACAAAGCCCACAAATCGAGGTTTAGAGTGTCTCACATGCCTAGATCCAATCTGGGGCTTATAGTGATATCTTGGTCACAGACCAGGTGCCTCAGCCATAGGTTGCATTATTTGACCCAAGGTCAAATACTTGGTAACAGATCAAGCGCCTCCATTCTCTCGGAGAATGGCCCTTAGCCCCAGGTTGAGTCCCTAGTCCTGGACTAGGTTAAAGTCTTGGTAACTGACCAGGGGCCTCCATTCAAAGAATGGCCACTCAGCTCTAGGATGAGTCCCCCAGTTCTAGACTGGTTCCACATCCCGGTCCTTGACAAGATGTCTCCATTCAACAAAATGGTCACTCAGCTCTAGGCTGAGTCCCCTAGTGTTGGATTGGTTCCACATCTCGGTCCATGACTAGATGTCCCCATTCAACAGAATGGTCACTCAGCTCTAGGTTGAGTCCCCCTAGTGCTAGACTGGTTCCACATCTTGGTCCTGGACTAGATGTCCCCATTCTCCGAAGAGAATGGCTCTCGATGCTGCTCATGAAAAATCAACAATTTGATCACAAGAGAAGAAAACTAATGATGCAAGATGAATCAAAGAGCATAACAGTAATCAAAGATATAATGAAATCACTCCGTGATTGCACAACGTTTCCAAAAGAAAAGATTTGGAGAGCCCTTGCAAAATTGCCCAAGTGAAATCTCTACCCTGCAAGCAAACACTATCTCTACCTAGTATAGCATGGATCCATCACAAACCAACTAAGATGTCTAAGAGAATCGATCTACAATCAAGCACGAGAACAATCTTTAACAAAGAAAACACAAGATTTCTTCAAAAGTTTCTCTTTATTGCTTATAATCCAAGAGCCAAAAGTCCCTTTACAATGGTGGAGTCACCTCTTTTAAGTAGGAGGAGAGTGATGTCCACATTCTAACTAACTCCACCCAACTGTTGAGATTAATACATCATCAATAGTGAAGATTTCGTTTTACAACATTACATGGATCAATCTCAAGAGAGGGGGCACACTTTTTGCCTCTAGCGCCCAAGTTAAGGTGGATAAACCATAATAATAAGATATAACATGTGATACATGGTGGAGGGGAGTCGCCTAGGGGCTTAAATCATACTAGGTCCCACTTAATACAAAATCATAAGATATAACATGACATCATAGCAAGGCCATAGTGAAATGCGCTCCATGAAATACATCGTCCCTAGGACAAATGATACAACAAGTGGAGTCCTTTTGTGTGAAGATATAATGCATGAAACATGTGTGTAGAGCCTCGCTATATCACAAAATAACATCCCCAGGTCATTTGCTAGCCAAATCGATTTTTCTGGAGTAGCCATGGTCATTTTTAAAGGGATTAAAATGCTGGTAAATCATGCTGTAGAATAAAAGTACCCATAAGCCCTCTTTCCTTTGTTCGGAATCATCATCCGAGTATACCAAGTGAATCAAAGACCTCTAAAACACTAATGATGACTACAAATACCACATAGATCCATCTGGAAGCCAACACCATATCCAATAATAAAAATATGGTCATAATAATTATAATAAACCATAATCATCCTGTATAATGGCCAATAATTAGCAACTGAATATGGAAACGGTGTACATGATACATCTGGGTGGCAATTGTACAATCTCAAACACTATAGTGAAGTTGCCTCAAGAGCAGTGTCTGAATAATATGAATAATCTTGTATGCATAAGGGATGAATAATGCTCGCAAGTTTATGTTAACAACCAAACTAAAACATGCCAAGCATAATAGTGGTAACCAAAGTTCAAATAATAATATAACTTGAGTTAGAGTAACTATTAAATCCTTTATGAAGCCCCCACTACATATGCTTACTTACAAACTTAACTAAATTGCTAGGATGGGTGAGGTGGACAAATCAAGGCTAAGTTCAAAGGAATTGACTTATTAGAATTTAACCATTTGATATCTTAGAGTACCAAGGGATACAAGGCACCAGAGTGACAATAAGCATGATAAAAAAATACTAGGAGAAGGAGGTGCCTCACAATTGATTAGTGCTTAGAAGATCTCTGGTAGACTCTATGAAGTATCTTTTTCACAATTAAATTGATTTAGCTTTCATAACATTTCACATTTCACAAGATGACCTTTCTTTCACTAGCCAGCCTCCAAGGGCAGGTGCCTTGGATAGGTTTGTGGGCCCTAGATAATGACTTGGTCTTACCACCATTGCCTGCCACCATCCATAAGGGAGATGGAGTTACCACCCTGTTGCCCTATAGGGGAAAATGGCCTTACATCATACAAAGGATGAGTGCACATCTCTTGGCCACTGACTAGGCACAAAAAGGTTTATTTAATTTCTTTTCATTTAGGCCTAGTGTTTAAAAATACAACTAATCACAATTGACCTTGCATCCCTTAGATATCGCTTTTATGCCTTCCGATGCATTTCATTTCATAAAGAATAGTTTGCTTTGAAGGACTAAAGGAGATATTTTCACACCCTAGAGCCGAAACACAAGCAAACATGGAGTCCATCATGCACAGAGGTCAAAGTGGGTGAAGGCTCATCAATATCACAGTTCCAAGTCACAAGTCAAGGATAGAAATCAAGACGGAAATAAACTAGATGTATGGAGAGAAGTGAAAGATGATACCAACATAGCAGGGATACGGGTAAGTCTGCATAAGGTAGGCAATACTAGTGAGCATATGTAATGGCCTTACACAAAAGATCATTTGACTACTCATGACAGAAGTTTCCCAAAACGACCAGTATAACATATAATACCACCGTCAGCCAAATCATGCCTAGTCACAACTATTAACATAAACAATAGAGACTAATAACACATCCAAATGCAACCTATATACCTGCTCAACCATATACTTGTCCTTGACTGCATGGGCAAAGGAAACATACCGACTGTCTGCTTTGCTAATCCGTAAAATGAACCATGGCTAAACCAAAATCATCTCAATGTGGACATGCTGGATTGGTTTTGACAAAGGGAACTGGATAATTTGCTCTGCATAATCCAAACAACTTTGAAACATAGCTCCATCTCTAATAATCATGTATTAGGGAAACATTCTCCACCATGTAAATAGGACTGGCTCATGTCTTTGACAAGCTGATCTGCATCATGGTAGCCCTGCTACTATGGATGTGATTATAGGAACTTTGTCAAGTGAACTATTGTTTTTTAACACAAATTTCCCCTAAAATATTTGTATGCTATCATGAACATATTTGCAAATGAAAAGCTAACTTAAAAGAAATACTTATGCCCTAGAGGTTTAATTTATAGCCTACACAACAGAATATATCCAGTTACACATGATGAACTACTGCATATAAATAAAATGGATATGGTCGACTAAACTTTTCAGATATCCATGAGGGTGTGCCATCGAGGGTTGTGGATACATCCCTTGTGTCCCAGGGACTGTGGGACAGGCCAGGGATGCCTCTTTCCATCAGCAAAATGTAGGGGACAACTTGGGTTTACGGATGTCGCTAGGCCTTTCCTTGTCCAAAAGCAATATCCTAGGCACATCATAACACCCGTATAAGTTTACGTTTATTCAATGCACAAATAGTCATTATACTGTTTTTATTTTAGCAATTGTGAAAACTCAAACATCCTTTTTTTCTCAAGCATATTCTTGGGTAGAGACCCACTGCCTAGTGCCTGCACACATGCTTACTACTTGAGAACAGGGAAGGGGAAGCCGCCTCATATTCAGGTCACGTTTTATTTCCAATTCCCTATTTGAAGCAAGCACCGACCATTACCCACGGGACAAGGTTGTACCATTCCTTTCTTAAAATTTAGAACATGGTTCTGCTTATTTCTTTTGGTTGAATTACTAATCAACCCTTGGACTAAACTAAAGCGAGGTTGGTGATTGGTCTTGAGAATGGAACTTCTATCGTTATATTGTACCACGAATTGTGATTTGTTGTGATAGGAAACCGGGGCTGGAGTACTATTGATAGCTGTCATAATGTAGTGGGATGAGGTACTGCTTGCTTTCATTTGCTGATGTGTGATGAAGGAGGAGAGTTTGCACTCTCTTTGCTGAGGTCCAATCAGAATCTAGAAGACAAGACCCCCAAACGTCTGAGCCATAGAGGATTGTGGGTTTGATGAGTGTCCATGAGAGACATCTTAGATGAGATGTCTTGAAAATGGTGTATGAAGCATTGTCTCTTGAGAAGGGATAAGGATCTCTATACATCTTAAATTCACCAGCAGTGCAATTTGGTTTCCTTTTGGTAAAACAAAAGCAAGAGGAAGTTGAAAAGTCTTTGGCAATTCTTTGTTTGAACAACACTAAAATGCATGCTTGCCATTAATGCCGAATTGTAGCCTTTACAAGGATGGTCACGACATCAGAGAATGCCCATAGCTGCCGTGTTTGAAAGTTCTGTACAAAGGAGCAAAGCGTAATATGGAGCAAATTTGCTTCATTACTAGAGAAGGTAAGGATTGCCATGCCCCATATGTCAAGGTATGCCTTATGAATCTCCTCATTATTTCAATTTTGCTTGGAATAACTAGTTGAATCCACCTACAAATCGGTATCCACTGTCTTGGTCAACCCCATTTTGACCTCATCAACAATGGTAATAGTAAATACCCAAACTTCGAAAATCGACAATCAACTTTCTTTCCTTACTAGCAATTCAAACCAAACCAGTGGTCTGTTGAGCAGCAATCCTGAACATCTCAACAAGGGTGGTAACCATCTCCTCAGCAACGAGCATTCTGACCACCTCCTCAGCAAAATAATACTCCCTAGCATCCTAGACCGCCTCAACTACTTACTCAACTTGCAACATTCGGAAATAATAATAAACAAGTATGTAATAGTGAGATGGTAACTTGCAACACCTATTCCGTAGATTCCCTTCGTTGTAATGCAGTTCAATTTCAGGGAAATTAGGTAATAGAATCTTTGGAACTGATCATTATTGAACTTGCTGATGAAGAGCAGTTGCAGAACCCTGAAACTCACAAGCAACAAGTTACTCCTCAACATGAAAAACAACCCTCAAAGGATATCCCACCATTTGTAGAAAGGTTAGGCCAGTGTGAGCCTATTACCGAACCAGAATTTGAGTTACTTTCTAAATTATAAAAATTTGTGTTAAAATTTCCTTGATTCAAGCCATCAAGGATGTTCCCATTTATAGCAAGGACGTAAAGGAAAAATGCTTGACGAAATTAGAAAGAAAAAGGAAAGATGCACAAACCATCCATGTCATCGGATAACTTGCTTATCTCATGCTTGGAAACATGCTTATTCCTAATATTCTAATCTAGGTAGCTCTATAGTGAGTATTCAATTTGCTGATAAATAGATAATGACACCCTGATTGACTTAGGAGCAAACATAAACATCATGAGAAAGGACACCATAGAGAAATTAGATCTTTAAGGAGTCTTTAGACAAAACCCAACCAACCTCCAAATGGTTGATAGATCTATTGTCATGCTCTATGCTGTTGGGAGCAGGGAGCAGGAGCGAGAAGCGAAAATTCCAAAAGCTTCATTTTGGGAGCGTTTTTTATATAATACATATTTTAATATATTTTGATGCATATATATGAAAAAAACATGTATTATGCCAAATTAGCTATAGAAAACATGAAAACATAGATATAACCATTTAATACACATAACATCAATCATCTAGGAGTTAGAACTTACAACATTGTCATCAAATAATCAATCATCAATCATCATCAACATCAACCTTCAAATTTCAACATATAATATTTGACATCAACAAACTCTAGAGTCTAACAGATAACAACAAAAATGAAACAAAGCATCATAATATCATATTCAACACCAAAGAGTTGTAAGATGCAATCAACAATTTAAAGTTCAAACATCAAAGGTAGGTTCAACTTTCAAGATTTAAAGGTCAAGGTTTCAAACTTTCAAAGTTTAAAGTAGGCCATAATGTTTACAAAATAGGCCATAATAAACATGAAATACAAAGTACTATGAATCTATCTACTAAGCTTTCTTCTTGCCACGAGAAACTTCCATTTTTTACTCGTGTTCTAGGTGGAATAGGAGCTGCTGGAAGTGATCGTGGAACATGAGAAGATGATGAATGGCCCCCGCAGACCGCTGGAAATTGTGAAGCCAAGGCAAAAATTCTGCATCTGGAAACCTGATGGTGTTTGGGGGTGGCATCTTTGTTGTATGAATTTGATCACCATCATGATCACACAATAGTTTTTCCTCCAAGCGCTCTAATGCTATGGCTTCGTTCTTCACATTAGCCTCCTCTAGATTGCTATCCTAAGTCAAATATGTTCTATCATTCTTGGCTGCTTCACAGTAATGGGACAACAACCTCAAGTTGTAGTGCACATAAACTAATCTTTTTGCTTGATTTACATTCAGACTGTTTCTCTTGACGTTGTTGATGAAGTTGAAGGTGCTCTAACACCTTTGTGGAAGAACCATTAACAACTTGTGAAATCACCCTCACCGCCAATTTATCCAAATATGTGCCACCACTGCCATACATGTTCCACCCAATGTTATCAGAACCAGACCGGTCATCGAACTACCAGAGCCCAAAAATATGAATCAGACCTGGGAAAAAAATGGACCAGAAAGTCGGTCGACCAAAAACTACATAAAATATCCAAATTTTGTAAAAAAAATATATATTCATGTGCATCCATATGAATCCAAACCATTATGCATAAATATCAAAGTTTCTCATGTATATAGCAAGTATGGGTACATATAACAAAAAGAGCATCGGATGCAATTCATCTTTGAACCAAAAAGAGGCTCTAAATGGACCCTAGAACCCAAAAATAAGCATAGTACTAATCAATAACTGTAGTCTAGTGTCTACAATTTGATCATATGGTATGGCTAATCTAGACTCTAATTGTGCATAGTAGAAACCCTACAATTTTGATGAAACCTCTTAATCTAAGCATTAAAAAAAAGGAGGAAAACTTCTCTTGCCTAATAAGTAATTTTGTTTTAGTGAAGGGTACATTTTTACTAAGGTCATGACAAAGGAGTTAAACAATCAACATCACCAACATCGAGGTACATAGAGGGGTTGATGCGCTTGATTAAAAGCCAATCTTCTACCCTCATACATGATAGAATCTAGTGGAAATGTTGCAATCCTGAAACCCTTATTACAGTTAAGTCTATTGAATTTTGAATGGGATCTAAATTTCTACTTTTTGCATATGAAGTCCAATGAGGTTGGAACCACTCTCAAACAACCTGAAACAATTAATGGTAATGTTAAAAATTTATGTAAAAGGATAGAAAATGAAAGATAAAGAGAATACCACTTAGGTTAGTTTTTTTGCTATTACAGTAAATTTTTTTTTGTTTCTAAAAAAAAATGAAATTTTAGGGCCAGGGCTACTGTTGTATGATGCAGTACAGAATTGATCGGTTCGGATATAGAACTGTCATGTCAGGTGAAAAAAGGTCGGTTCCGTATGGAACCGACCATTTTCGGTTCATTATGGTAGTTTAGATCGGCTAGGTGCCTAAACCGGTCGGACTTGTCTGTTTTTCCAGAACCGGACCGATTCTGATAACACTGGTTCCACCAATGGATAGGAGTCAACCTCTCTTGGTCTTTTTGGTCGCATCCAAGGTACCAAAGATTCCATGTTCATTGATGTATTGGCTCAATTCACTTCGTACTTGAGCACACTCCTCATTAGGGACCAACTTGTCTAATGCAAACATATACCCATTTTGCACCTCTGGATCTGTGTGTGGTCTTTTCCTAACTCCACCACCAGGTGTAGGTTGGGCCAATCAAGATGGAGAATAATATTTTGGGGTAAGGATATATGCAAGGGCATGGAGTGGAACATTCAAATTATCCCACCTTTTGACCACATGTTTATGAATACGGTCATATAAGATTGCATCTCTTTGCTCAACAACGTCTTTTATTTGACCAACCATGCTATCCATCTGCTCATACACCTTCCCAATCATCGGCTGATCTGTATCTGCAAAACGAATAATACTATAAACAAGCTTGGTGGATTGTAAAACATACCTAACCAGTGCCCAGAACTGACCATCAAGAACGATGTCCTACACCCCCTGAAAGTCATGTCTATCAGATGCGCTTGCAACTCTGTCTTTCAATTCCTGCCATGAATCACTTGAGAGCATACTAGCCAATGCCTCTCTTACCTTCAAAAGCCTCCCGAAGGTGAGGTAGTAGCTAGCAAATCTAGTGTTTGCAATCTTCAATAGCTCTAGCCTAGAGTGACAATGGAAAAATGGTGGGCCATGCTATGATTGGTAATAAGTTTTATCATATTCTTACCTCTCTTGTACAAGGCACCAATCCATCGGTAACAAAGGTCCTTCATCTTAACAATATCATGCGTTAAAAGGTTTAATGTGTGAACCAAACAACGTGACCAAAATATGTTGGGATACTTATCCTTAATGATTGCTCCTGCTGTGTTACAATTAGCAGCATTATCAGTGATTACTTGAATGCCATTGTATGGCCCAATCTTTTGAATGGTTTCAAGTAAAGGTTGTGCAATATTAATACCACTCTTGTAGCGATCTTAGTAGTCATGAGACGAAAGGAAGTCCGCACCACTAGCAGACATACCAAGAGTATTTATCAGTGGCTTTCCTTTAACATTTCTCGGGCACGGGGAAGTGGCATCGTCCTACTTCTTTCTGGTATAGCATTGAAACGTGGAGGACCCCCACCTATTGGAAAGGCAATGTTTCCAATCAATATTTCTCTTACTTCTCTTGATTCATAAGACTCATTATTAACCTCCTCCGGGTGTGTCGATATTACTTGCTTAACTGTTTCCCCCACAGTCCAAAAATCATGAAAAACTTTGTCAATATCAGTGGTAAGGGGAGAACTACTATCAGAATGATTGGTCTGTTTGCTAGAACCTTCTCTATGAGGCATCGGTAACTTTCCTTTTCGGGAAGCTTCAGACATATTTCTTTCTACTTCATCTTCCAAGGAGGCCAATTGTATTGTAGGAATGCGAGATGTATTATTATTTTCTTCCATAGGTTTTTTTGGAGGTAACAAAAAGCTCGAGAAATGTGCAATAGATGGGCAATGAAAGTTACTAAAACTTGTTACTTGGTCCGATGGCTCGTTTTGGGTAATCAATTCATTTTGAGCATTATTAGGAGGAACTATGGTTTGATTTTCATTTTCCACTACTTGCGAGGAATTATCTGCTTGAAAAATAAGTAATTTGTTCAGAGAAAATTCCTCACTAGGAGTATCGTTGATTAAAACATCTTCTTCCCAACTCCGATGAGTATGCTCTGCCATTTGCCGTCCCAAGTTATCTCTCAGATCCTACCTAATGTCTCGAATATGGTGATAAGTTCTTCTTGTCAAGGGATTTGGCACACCTTCACTTGCGATGGAAGCTTTATTTTGCAGGATAGATTCAGGGGCTTCTACAGATAATTGGGACAAATGATCAGGGGCATCAGTAAAATGTTCAGAACTGTTACACATGGTTTCCCCTATTAGTTCTTGACAGATAAGCTCTTGCCTAAACCTTACATCATCTTTGTCTTCAGATTTAGAACTACCTACTCCCATAAAGAAAACTTGTGGATAATCCTCCTCATCAATTACCAAGTTTATTCTTTCAACACTCAAGCTACCTTCGCCATAAGTATTTTTGTTACACCATTTTCATAAGTTTCAATATATCCATCAATAAATGGTTCCCTGAAGATTCTAACTAGATTCCCATCAGAATTAGGTATGCAAGCATATGATAAATCCATCATTAAATACCCACATAATCCAGCAGCCCACTTTCTAGATGGCAACATGCCATAAACAGGGGAAAGATCAATTACCGCTACATCCATCATGGTATTTAAGTCAAAGCAAGCAAATAAATCGGCTTTTAAGTTCTTGATTAAGCCATATGCTTGGACACCTCTTGAATCAACTCCGCAAACATTTCCATATGTACGGGTAACTTCTAATACCATTTCCTTCATAATTCGCAGAGGCATAACATTTATAGTAGCTCCTGATTCTAGCATGCAATTATGGAGTAAGATGTTGTTAATATGCAATGTGAGATAGAAAGGAGGGTGCCCTCCACTCTTTCTCTCATAGATAGCAGTAGGCATATGAATGGGATGATCTTCTTTTACCTCCCTATCGTTAGCACTCTGAATGTGGGAAGACTCATAAGCAATCCTGGGAGCATTTGCTTTGGGAATCTTATCGAAAAACTCTTGAACTTGATTTTTGACTATGGGTAACTTTACTAACTCACTTAGGGCTACACTTTGCATGACCTTATGTAATTCTTTCTCTATGTCAATACCTAGGTCATAGTTGCAAAGATCCTGTTCTATTTCCTCATCTTTCGAGGTAATGATTTGATCTTGTCTTCTGTGTTGGTAAACCTGGAGTGTGGGTTGTGTTATGTTGCATACTATATCTTCTTCTTCATTCCAATCATTTTCTTCAAGTAAGTAACATTCTACCAAAGTCATCATCATCAGTGAAATATTCATCTAAATTTATCCCACTATCTTCAGGGTCAAAGACTTCAGGATCTTTCTTAGGTTCCTCACATAAGTTCACATTCTCATTTTCTGTTGCTTCATTCCTCCTAGGGGCTCGCCTATTATTATCATCCATTGGCCCTCTTTGATTGTTCAAATAGGGTATGGGGCCATAGGAGTTCCTATATCAATCATTATTCCTAGTCCTTGCTATGTCTTTGGTGAACAATATGAGACTTTTCATCATTTCAAACATTCCTTCTAGAGTTGTTTTTTCTTTAACTAAAGGTTCCTTGCTTTCCCGGGTTTTGATTCACTATGGGAAGAAGAGGGAGCATAAACATTGAAGAAACTCTTCTTTCCCATAGAGGCTACATTAGCTTCTGCTTTCTTGGCCCAGGATTGAGTTGTTTTGAGGTCATTTGGGTTCTTTTCCTTAAGGTTCAGACCAAACCATTCCTCAAAGGCATTCAAGTAAAGGATAAGGACATCTTGTTCTGTAGGTGTCAGGTCTTGGGGAAAATTAGAGACAAGTTTGTCAAATCGTACGTTAAATTTGTGGAATGTCTCATTCTCTTTCATTTGAACCTCAAAAAGTTGATTTAAAAGGAACCTATTGTTTGGCTTGGATGACCACCCTTCAATTAATTTTTGAGTGAAAGTATCATAACCTTCAATTAAATATCTGCCAAACCATCCCCAGGCATCTCCTTCTAATGATGACATAAGGTCTCTCAAATAAACATCTTCTTCTTCAACTCCACATGCTTCAATATAATTCCATACTGCTTCAATATGTTATTCTACAAGAATTGCAGAAGAACCATTGAACTTAGGAAGTTTATAAAAGTATTTCTTAGGCATGTCATGAGGAGCACCTTGAATCTATGAGAAATCGAAAGGAGATGGCTTGGTTCTGTTTCCAAAGCGCTTAGGTTCTACTTGGGTATTTGTGTTCGACATTTGAAAATTTACTCTAGGTGGACTGGTTGGAGGAGTGCAAGAATTCGAACTATTGGTTGGAAAATCAGATTGGATAAACAATGGACTTGATTGAGAATTTTCTGGAGGGTTATCCAAAATTTCCCTTGGCGAGTTAACCACCATCCAAAAAAAATTAGATGATTGATCTTTAAGATTCTTATTCTGATTTTGGGTATATCTTAAAGAACTTTTTGTATTATTTCGGCTTCGAAGGTTATACTCGTGGGTAGGTCCCTCAAGGGAGTCGCGTTGTGGAGTTGCTAGGTGAACGAATTGTCATGTTCACTGAAAAATATATGTCGTAGGAGAGATAAGCAATAATGTAGTGATTGTGCAAACTTAACCAATTGAAAATGCAATCACTAAATTTTAAACCGGATGTGATATGAATGAATATGAAAAATAGAAGCTTCACAGACACCAAAGATAGGCAAGCCTCTATCTCCCAGCGCCATAAATGTTGGTAGAGAACAAGAGTAGAATTTAAGGATAAATGTCAAACCAAGGTAGGTCTCTACCTCCATCGCAATGGCACCAAAAATGTTATCATGAATCTTGTAGTTTCCCCATGGATTGATCCTATTCAGGAGGACAAAGGGAACAAGCAACCAAAGTCGTGACCTACGAATATCCCAAACCCCAGATAATGGATGGTGCCACACTGGTTGAGATATCCTTCGCTTTATGCCACTGAAGCCTAAGTGACAAAGGCGGAGACCTAGACCTATCCTAAAAGGAAATACCTAAAGCTAATCACTAGATCAAACCCAAATTGAGAATACGTAAGGTGAAAGCTTGAAACCCTAGATTTAATTATTAGATCAAACCCAAACTGAGAATACGTAAGTTGAAAGCTTGAAACCCTAGATTTAATCAATGAGCCACGATTTAAGTAATGCTTGAGTGGAGTTGGTTAAGTGTGTTGGAAAAGTTACTCAAGCAAAATGAAACAATGACTTATGGAATTAAATATCAGATCTAGGATCAGTGTGTTTATTCGATTGATCAAACCTGGAACCTTGGGGGATTTAGATAGAAAAGTGGAAAATTTCCAAGGTGAGGTTAAATCAGAGAATTAGGGCTTACAACACTTACTTGGATGACAGGTTTGACAGTGTGAAGGAATCCAAGCAGAAATCGAAAACAGAGAGCACATAGGAAATAGACTGACAGGACAGGATGGTCACTTTCTCCCAGGGATCAATGCTACTTTAAGGTGGGCAAATGGAGTCCAATGTTGATGCCCAGGAGGGAAAGGGGGTTTTTAACGAGGGCCAACAAAACCTAGATCGCCAATTTTGCAGATTCCCAGTGCAAAATGTTTCGGTGCTTTTTCCTACTTACTATAAGTGATTTTCTAAGTGATGTGGGTGATGTGCAATGCATGCAAATTGAAACATAGAGAAATAAGCTGAGAAATGTACTTGAAACCCGTAGATGTCCTCCTGGATAATGAAGAGTGCTTCTTCGCAGATCAAGTGAGAGATCCAGGCAAAATATTGGTGCAATTATGCTTTGCTTGGTGACCCTAGCGCCCCCTTCCACCTGCCACACCAAGGAAAACAATTAGTAATGACAGACAAATGGGATTTGCAAATAAATAAGATAGAGGAACAAGAAATCATAAAGAAGTAACTACTCCCTGATAACCCAAACCAAAAGACATCCACAGTGAGTCTCCCCACCAATGCGCTTCCTTCAATTCGCCTCCTTCACTTGCAAATAGAACTGAATACAAAAAAGATACAAGAACTATGCCAGATTTATCTCAATGCAGGAGATAAGCAGTATCAATCATCATCACATTCATCTATCTACAGAGACACAAGTGTTCAATTCCAGAATAATCTCTTTATTAGAAGTTCCAATGCCAGAGCTCATGCTTTACAATGGGGGGAGGGGTATTGTCTTTATATAGCTTTTGAGAGACACAAACCTTAACTCACTTTTACATCCAATGGTTGGGATTATAACATCATCAATGATGGAGATCAACTTTACATGGATCAATTTGACTAGATCAAGGGGGGCATACTTTTTGCCCAATGACAGTTTGTCTAAGTCAAAACATAAGATAACATAAAATATAATTATGATAATACATCAAAGGGGGTCACTAGGGGCTTAATTCACCCTATGCCCCTATACAACCTCAAATCATAAAGATATAACAATGTGATACATCATGTAGCTAGAGTGAGGGGCGCTCCTTGGGGGACGTTCTCACTGGCTAAGCCAATATAAAATGATCTCGGACCAAATGCTGACTGAAATTGATGAAGAAGTGTCCGGAGAACCATAACACATCAATTGGAAGAATTTCTTGCCATTTTCTTGGCTTCCCTAGCCAAATCGATTTTTTCAGTAATTTCTTAGTTCATTTTCTGATTGTACAACCTCTGAAAATCATTAAAGTCATCATATCTTCCTTCAGGTTGAGAATCGGGGCAAACTGATTACACCGGAGAATCTGGAGCCATAGAAGAATGGTACAAGTGACTACTCATACCCCTTGGAACACTTTGTTGCTCTAGAAGAACCAAAATCACTGCAATAATAACATAATCTGGCCAATAATAAAGTGATAATAATAACTGCTCATGCAATCTGAGGCCAAACTCTGAAAACTGGAACCGCAGTATTGGTCCTTGGTATGTCTGGAGTAAATATAGGCACTGTTGTTTTTTGAGCTACTGCATTGGGAACTGTGTCTGACTTCGGTCAACTGGGTTGTACAGTTCAAAGTACCCAAACTGTAGGTGAAATGCTGAACTAAGATAATGTTGCATGCATCTAGGGTAAGAACTGGACGCGACCCAAGCTGCTACTGTTCATCAGACTAGGCAATCTAGCCCCATGGACATAACAGTTTAAAAATGCATTGCAAATAAACTATATACAGATGCATAACAAATGCAAATACACAACGAAAGCAACATCATCCATTCAAACATTCAACATGTTCATAATTCATAAATTAAGCAAATACAGTTGCATAGGTAAAAATACACAAGAGAAATAAAAGTGAATACTTATCTTGTAATTGAGTTGGCCCACAACTAGCTATGTCGCTGCAACGTTCCACCCAACCATAGGCTAGTGTGCTCATCAATCTCTCAGCATCACTGCCACCCCTGAGCTAGGCATGATTTCCACAAGTAACCAGTGAACATACACTCACACACAACAAGACCATACATGCACAGTCAAGCCAATAATCTCATCCAAACACAGTCAGCCCGCTAACAGATGGATTCTTGGACTTACTCAGCCAAGCCAACGCAAGGAAGCACTACACAACAAAATACAAGTTCTGGGTACGGACAAAAACGTCTTGGGAACCAAAATAAAAAATGGCAAATGGAGAAAACGACCTAAGTGACCAAATCGTTTCAAAAAACGTTTGATGGCCTTCCAAAGGCAAAAACGACCTCCATTCACACCCAAATTGTGGGTCTACCTTCCCAGCCACAGAACATAACCAAAAGGGATGGGTTTGCAATCCAAACAGACTAGTAAAATGGGGAAAAATGCCCTGTGAGAGAAATATGGTTTCACAAAACGTTTTTGGGCACTGTAGGGGCTAAAACGACCCTCATACACACCCAAATCGTGGGTCTCCTTTGCCCATTCTCTTCACAATACCAAAAATGAAATCCTGTGTATGGGAAAATGAGGAAAATACAGAAAACCATGGAGGTAGATGCACAACAAGCTCTAGCTGCGTGAGGAAGACAAAAATGCCCCTTAAAACCCCCAAATCGTGAATCTTTGCTACACATTCACTCAACAAGACAAAAATGAATTTCCAGCCATGGAGAAATGGAGAAAAACTACCAAGACGTGAAGGAAAACGCACAACAGCTCCCAAAAAACGTGAGAGAGTAAAAGTGATGGATGAACAATAGGATGGGCATGCAATTTCAAGCATTTACTTGCCCAAGAAGTCAAAAACACGTTTTGCCAAAAATGGGTGGCTTCCCAATTCAAATTTCACTCCCATACTCTTCCCATCCCCATGCATTAACTAACTCAACCACTTTTGGATGACTGGCACAAAAGACAAATTTGGTAGTTGACAACTTTATGGGATTTCCCTTTGACGCTTGGCTTTTTCCCATTGGCTCAAGGGTTTGAATGCCCCCCCCCCATTCCTTGTTGCATTGACATAGCTAGTTGTGGGTATTTTATTAATTGCATATTTACATGATGTCCAAATTATATGGTGCCATCGGCTAGCACGATAACCATCAACATCGATTTTAATTGCCGAAACGTAAAAGACTAAATTCGTGGCATGACCTTTGCCTTGAGCCCACACCATGATTTATGAACGTTATTTACATCATATATACTTTGGTGCAATTGGGGTTGAAACCGAGGTATTAAAAGAACTGCTCCAAGATGTATATTGAAACCCAACTTTAATCATGCTATTCAGAACAATGGTGACAATAATAATAATAATAGTAATAACTAGTAAGATATACCTGTCTTTGAACAATCGTTGAATCTTCTGTAAGTGTCTTGTGTATGCCATACCTACAAAGCTTAAACCATTTTCTATTGCTGGGTGAGGATGGAAAACAAGGCTAAGTAATGGGTGATGACCTCTTTTTGGTTTTGACAATGTGTTCTCTCCCAATGATAACAAATACACTCAACTAAAATGACATATGCATGACAGATAGCAATGGGGGATGGTGGTGTCTCACAAATGGATAAAGTACTTGGGCTTGTTTCCTTTAGACTCTAGCAAGTTTTCCTTTTCAGTACTTTGGTACATTGGTCAACCTTCAAAGGCAGGTGCCTTGGAAAGCCTTCCAAGCTTCAGTAAACAAGAAAGACACAACCTTTGCAGGTTAGTCTCACCTTGTTACCCTGTAGGGGAAAACGAGCCGAACACTATACAATGAATGAGTGCTCATCCTTTGACCATTGACCTTTTCAATAACTTTCATTTTCACATAAGAGGGTAGCCAACCTACAAAGGCAGGTGCCCTAGAAAGCCTTCTGGTCTCTAGTAAATGACTAAGGCCTAGCCCCGCTGCCAGTGAGCATCCTTAGCCCCGATGGGTTTGTCTCACTTTGTTGCCCCCGTGGAGGTCAAATGAGCCTAACACTATACAAGGAATGAGTGCTCATCCTTTGGCCACTGACTACTATTTTAACATTCATACTATGCATCATTTAGATATAACGTTTATGCGTTCTGATGCTTTAGTGTCTAAAGACATTGTTAGGTGGAGCACTTGTTTTGAGGGCTAAAGGAAGACTACCCAGTGAACTTAGCCACACTGGCCAAGCCACATACTTCATAGCCAGAGACACATAACAACATGGAGTCTATCATGCACATGGGTCAAGATGGGGAAAATATCTTCAATCTCACAAGTCTCAATCAACCAAGGTAATGGGAGGAAAAACAACTATAGATGAACTGGATGAATGGGGACAAGTGATGCATGGAACCAACATAGCACTAAGGTTTAAAATTTGTGTAAAGCATGGCATAACAATAGTCTTCAACATTAGAGTCTTTGATTGTTCACAACACAAGTTTGAGCATTAGCACATATATAATTTAAGCATAAGTCACCATGATCATCCTAACATGACAAGCCTAGGTGTTTAACATGCATCAAAGAGCAAAGACCAACCACGGAGCCATATACCTGATATCACCATATACTTGTCTCCATTTGATACTCGAAGCCCTAGTAAGAGAAGTGAAATCACTGAAATGAGGAATAGAATGAGTCCAAATGGAGTCCAATAGTGTTCATAAAGCCTAAATGAACCCTAGCCGATCACTAAAAAACATATTTTTTTTGCAAATTTGAGAAAATTGGAATCAAGTGTGCCTAGCTTGCGAAATCATCCAAGAAGCGCTTTCGGGAGCGTTTTTTTGGTCTGGGATCGTTGAGGGAGTGATGAGGGATCGCTCTGGGAGTGTCTATCCCCCATCGCTCCCTCAACAATCCCGTATAAGGTAGGGAGCATTTTTTTTCTTCTGCGGAATCGTGAATTACGAAATCGATCTTGGGAGGAAGCAAAGAGGAGTTGCAATCCCAGGATCGATTCCTCATCGCTTCCTCTAGGATCTCGATTTGGGAGCGATACGCTGGCGGGCCTAGCGCTTCCCCGCTGCCTTGGTCATGCTAGAAGATATTATAGTCTCATTAGACTCCTAGGATTATCCGACAGATTTCATGGTCTTGCAAACAAATTCAGGATCATTAGGTCATCCTTTGATTCTTGGAAGACCTTGGTTGGCAACCGCTGATGCATACATTGGGTGTAGAACAAGTGATATGATCATTTCTGATGGCCAATCCCACTAAAAGCTAAGTTTGTATCTGCTAGCCAAACCAATCCTAGAAGTTGTAGAGTCAACATGGATTGAAGATGAAGAATGGGATATATTTTTTTGAAAAACTTGTCAAAACTATCTTTACCATTGACAAAGCCCTAACCTTAAAAAATTTGGATGTGGATACTATGATCTCAAATTCATAAGATCCTTTGCCCTCCATAATTCCAAATTAGGGAGATAAATCAGGAATCTAATGAAGGCCGAACTAGCTATTAAAGCCAAATAAAAGCCAGCTCAACTAGCATTATATGCTTAACTGATATCCCTAATGCTGAATTGCCCAAATCACCAAGCATTCTAATAGAAGTTTTTGTTGGAAATCGCCAAGAATGCCACTTCATTGCAATTAAAATTTTTTACCTTCTTCTGAGAAGGTATTTTGGATCTTAGCCCTAGAATTTTCAGCCTTTAGAACTGTTGTAAATTAGTGCATAAAACAACAACGAAAAGATCACAATAATTTACTTCTGACACCCCAAACTTCACGGAAATTCAAAGGAGAAAAGGTACCAAATAATGAGATAAGTTTCAGCACCTTCGGGGTAACTTATTATTCAATAACTAGATTTGAAATTGTACTTTAACTACAGTAAAGATATCCATAAAATAGCAATAAGTGCAGGCCCTTATGTTCTCTAGTTAGATGTTAAACTTAAATCACTTAAACAATTTGCATTGTTATTGATATCATCCACAAAATAATTATTAACCATCTCTGATCCATCTAGAAGCGAAATACCCCTAACTTGCCCTACAATGTGGGCTGCGTCCAACAAATAATCTAAGCTATCAACAGTGTAAACATATATGTAGGTTTCAAGCGGTCAACCTTGCCAATTGACTGATATAAAGCAATCCAAGGGGACAGGGATTTGTTGACAGAAACGAAGGAAGATGCATTGTAGAATAGAGTCGTCACTATAACCACATGCTGGGTACAAAAAGCCAAGCACATCATCATCTCAGAGATGAAAGACCATTCCACTCAGTCATAAGCTTTGTCCAATTCAATCTTTAACATAAGGCATTGTTGACTTGCTTCCCTGGCCCACTTCATTGCCTCCTAGGTTGACACCATTGTGTTAATAATGAATCTACCTATACAAATCCAGTCTGCTCATCTTGCACCACATACCTAACAATTGCACGAATCCTCAATACCAGGGCCTTTGCCATAATTTTGTAAGCAATAGTGAGCAGGGTGATTGGCCTCCAACCACCTATGGAGTCTCTTGTTGGATTTTTAAGATTAAGCATGATAAACCCTTGATTAAGAAGACTTGAAAAGGCAACTAGAAGAGAACGCTTCAACAACCAAATGACAAAAATCCTCTTCAATGGAATCCCACATGGATTTATAAAATTCATAATGCAGACCATCCAATCCTGCGGATTTTCCAATCTACATGGAGTTCAAAGTAGCATAGACTCATCTCATATAAAATCCTGATTCAACCTGTCCCTGTCACCATTGGAAAACTTGCAAGGTACAACTCTAAACAACCATTTTGGGTAGCAAGCACAGTATCCGTTAGAGAACAAGGAGAAAATATCGACTGAATGTCATTGCTGATACCTCTAACCTCACCAGGAGCCCTATCCGTGGCAACCTTTCTTTTGGGGAAGTCAAAGTAGAAATTGGAGCCGTCATTTCCCCCCTGGATCCAGTTATAACTATTAAGCCGAGAATGAACCCTAGGACCATGAGCAAGATATTCCTCACTATACCTAACCTCTTCTAGAAAGTTGCGCACCTCCTCTAACCTCTACCTAGCCATCCACAACTCTTTCCTCCTCCTACGAGCCACCATTATGCCCCAATCCCTTATGAACTTAAGCATATGTTGTACAACAGCCTCTCACCATAGGTTCCACCCCTCCATTCTTCACTCTCCTTGTTTCTTGCTGTTATCAGTCTTATAAATGGATATTGCTGTTGTCATTTCTGCATATTGAAGGGCTGTTGCTATCTTTTCTTGTTCATGTTTGAAAGTTATTCGCAGCCTAATTTGTAATTGCTGTGAGGTGCACCTTTTAATATCTGCACATTAAAGGAAACACATGTGGCTGGTTGGAGCATGTTATTAACATCCCAACTACGCCTTCTTCCATCTTGTTCAAACTCTCTTCATTGTTGGTCTTGAATCCATACCCAACTAGTAAGACACTGGTCTATTCTTTCACCCATTTTATCTCAAACAAATATAAAAAACAAATTTTCTTAAGGTACCCCCCTTGCACCAGAAAAGAACCGACCTAAAGTGAGATGAAGTATTGCTGTGGTGACATTGGACTCCTCCTATGTGCCCCGAGTGTTGCATTTTGTAAAGGGACATTAGAACATTTGAAGTGCAGATTTAGGAGGTAACAAGGATGATCAATCAATTGTGGATGCTGTACATTTTGAAGAATGCCAAGACATTAAGACCCTCTTACATGATGTAAGGATGTCACAAATCATGATGAAGTTATGCGTAATGGCTATTTTTCTTATACGATGAAGACTTTACTTTCAATAATTTTTAAAATTTCTTAAATCTTAATTTGGATGTTAGGAAGGGATTTGCTATTAGTGTAAGTGTTAATTGACTTTCTATTGTCATAGAGTCAGAAGAGATTATGCACTCAAACTAGAATGATTATTCAATAACTGAGATTATGATGTATCCTTTGCGATTTTATTGTTGTAGATGATAGGCATGGCATAATTAAAATTTGATTAACTTTCTATATACATTAATTTTCAAGTTGTTTGAATGACTACCACTTCTCGTCTTGAAATCTTTGTATTTTATCCTTATTTTTTCTGTATTTGATTATTGACTTTGGAGTATGGACTCGTGAAAACACTTGTTATTCATTAATAGAGGGCAAAGAAGTGCCTTTTTGATCAGGTGTTCATTCCTGAATCTTCGGTAACGTCAGACATTAAATATTTTCTCTCTCCTTGTTTAACTCAATTAGTATTGTTCTTATTGAAATCTGAGATTTAAATTACCATTGTGCTTTTTAAGTTCTTTGTCAACTCTTTTGGATGTCAATCACGTTCTTGAACTTTTTAAATTTTAATGAAAATAAATATATGCTATAGGTTTGAGATTTATGAAAGGTGCATGCTTTGTTTTATACCTATGATAGGTATGTTATGGATTACTAACTTTTCTTTGTTACTGTAATCGCTTATTATTATTATCTTTAGCAACCTGTACTTTAACCCGAAGTGTGAAATTGATTATGAAGGTGGTTTTTGCAGATGTTGCTTGATGTTGTTTGCATATTCGACATCTTTTCAAGTATTTGTCAGGACAAGCATTTTTTGAAAATGAAAGATGAAGGCTGCAGAGTATGTCCTCACTTTTCCTTTCAGTTGGCTATCTTCTTTTCCTTACTCCTTCAATGTGTAACATTAATATTTGTTTTCACATCTGAAGTTGATAGAATAGGCTGGGGTATAACATGTGAGATACCATCTGTACTAATTCACATACATGAAAATGAAAATGAAAATTTGTATCTGTCTCAATTTGATGGGCGTACTTAGATCTCTCTTTTTGCTTATGCTGTATTTCCTCCTTGCATTTTTATATAAGTCGATTTCATAAATAGTGATTTTAAGTTGGGTCTTGGGATTGGTTTTATATGGTTGGGATCTGGCCCCAGATTTTAAATATATAAGAAGTAAATATTATGAAATGTTCTGTTACTGTTTTTGCCCTAACTGTTAGTTGCTTGATTAAGTGACCCCCTCAGTATTAATAGGTAATATAATTGATATGTTGGGTCAACTTATACAAATCCAATTACTTTAGTTTAGCTATGATCTTGCCACATTCTTTGTCAAGAATTTAAAATTCAAGTAGTTCCAATATCTAATCGATGACAAGATTAGGTAGAAAGAAACTTGGAATACTTGCATTATTTAATAGGTAAGTTGAATTGTAAATAACATGTGAATACAGCTTCCAGGGACAGGAAATATGTCAGCTTACATAGGATGTTTCTTACATCAAGTTTCATAAAAAATATAACTATAAGAGGGTATTGATTTCACTAAGTTAATTTAATGAAGTGACGTACATATAATTGAAGGAGGATGGATTTGACAAATTAGATCTAAACTAGCTAATCTACGTTCCTTGAAATAAAATGCAAAAATGAAAATGAGCAGACTGTGACGAGACTAGTTGTGAGAACCACTTTTCTTTCTTGTTACAATGCCCTTTAGGACATTAAAGAATGCTTGCTGGTCTGAGGTTTTTAGGACAGCAGACACGTTTACAATACAAATGAAAGAGGTCTAAAAAGAGAAGAAAATTGACCGGAAGATGGGTAGTTTGACTGCCCTTCTTCCCGAGACAAGGCTGCCAGGTTATGGATTTCTTATGTCTGTCCAAATCTACACTTTATTAATAAAAAACAGCAAGCATATATCAGTAAAAAATGCAAGGAAGGATGATTGGACAGTTTACAGGTGTTCTTTGTTGAGATACCCAACTGCCAACCTACAAATCTGTTAAAGATAGTGCAGCTGCGAGTGCCATTCTCTGAATGGCACCCTAGTCAGTTAACCAGGCAGAGTAAGTCCTTAGCAGGTACCCTAGGGACCCCAACAGTCTATTGGGGTTCTTGGTCTACAATCGAGCAGGTTGATGCCATGGCAAAGTTCCTAGCATGTGGCTAGGGCTCCTATCCGTCTCTAGGCCATTCAGGTCAGGGACCAAACAATGCTTGGTCAAAAGGACCAAGCAGATCCTGCAGACTGAGACAGAGACATCCTGGTCTCGGACTAGGCAGATTCTTGGTCTAGGACCAAGCAGGTCCTGCAGGTAAAGTCTTGGTCAGTTAACAAGGAGGATCTTGGTCAGTTAACCAAGATGATGATGTTTGATGTCCTCCTCTCCTAAACAGTTAGGCTAGGTTGTTTCTTCAAGGGATTGGCCACCCCTTGATGATGTCACTAGCACTTGACCTTTAGGAGCAGTCAGGAGGACTAGAGGATCACATCATCTAGTTTGGACCTTCCCTATATGGTGATGATAAAACTTCTAGTTATTGTTTGGAACACTTGTGGACTACATACCTTGAGAGAGAGATAAAAGTTTGGTTGCTTCTCCTTAGGTTCTCCCACCTTGTTGGTACACCTTTGTCTTGTGGGTAAATGGGTTGTTCTCCCACCTTGTTGTGACACATCTTGTTAGCCTTGTGCTTGTCTTAGTCTTATGTTTCCCTTGTTGGTCCTAGCGCCCCTCTTTAGTGTGGTACCTTAAGACTTGGATTATGTTGACTTAACATTAAGTTATATTTTTATAATTGTCAACACTCCTAATGTTATGCGGTCTTAGTTACCCCAAGTCAATGAAGGGTTAGAAGGGGGATCCTTCTAGAAGTCCTTAAGAGGTTATAAATGCAAACCTAATCCTTCATTGTGAGATTATCTTGAAGATGAATTAGAGATCTGATTCTTAATGACTGTTCCAAGGTTTTGATATGCTGGTTGAAGGTGATGTCTAGGGTTTCTTAGTCTTATGTTTCCCTTGTTGGTCCTAGCGCCCGTCTTCAGTGTGGTACCTTAAGCCTTTGATTATGTTGACTTAACATTAAGTTATATTTTTATAATTGTCAACACTCCTAATGTTATGACGTCTTAGTTGCCGCAAGTCAATGAAGGGTTAGAAGGGGGATCCTTTTAGAAGTCCTTAAGAGTTTATAAATACAAACCTAATCCTTCATTGTGAGATTATCTTGAAGATGAATTATAGATTTGATTCTTAATGACTATTTCAGGGTTTTGATGTGCTGGTTGAAGGTGATGTTTAGGGTTTCTTTGTCTTGTTTGCCTGGGCGCTCTCTTGTTTGCTGCTCTATTATCTTTCATGAGAGCTGTGGATTGGTTTTTGGACACTTAGAGGGAGGCTGCTACCTGCTAGGTTAAACTTGAGACTACTGCTACCTTCGTGGATTGCTTTTTGGATTGTTAGAAGGAGGTCGTTACCTGTTAGGGTAAACTTGAGACTGCTGCTGACTGTGTACGAGGGTGCCATGGCTCCTCTCAGCGTCTTTGAGGTTGCTGTTGCTGTGTATGAGGGTGTCGTGGCTCCTCTCAACCTTTTTGGGGCTGCCGCTACTGTATATGAAGGTGCTGTTGCTCTTTGTTGAAGGTGCCGTGGGCTGTTTGTAGGCTACTACTTTAAGTGTGGACTGTTTGTGCTGGGCCGTCACCTGTTTTGCTGGGATTGTTATCTTGCTTTGTTGAGTCGTCACCTTGTTGGGCTGTCACCTTGCTTGTTTGGGGATGTCACCTTAAATGTGGGTTGTTTGTAATGGGATGTCACTTTGTATGAAGGCTAACACCTGTACTTCGGATTGTTTGTGGCTGTTTGCAAAGAAGAAAAGTCTCTATACAAAAAGGGACAACAACTCATCTGGTTGTGACTCTGAGAATGACAGTGGCAGTGACTGATGATGATGGTGAAGCAGATAAGGTACTCTTTATGGAAATAAACTCAAATGAGGATCCTAATGGTGATGAAGAATCCGAAGTTGAAGGTGAAGTAGATCTTGAAGCAAAGCTTATAAGCACCTTGAAAGAGTTGAAGAAAATCGGGAAGAAGAACATGGTACTTAAGGAAGAGGCACAAAGGTTTGAACAAATCATTACTGACTTAAAGGTTAAACTTGAAGAAGCCAAAAGAATCAAAGACTCTCTTACTGAACAACTGATGGCAAGTGTGAAGGAAAAAGAAAATCGTGAGGCTGAGATAGAATCTCTGAAGACAAAATTACAGACGAAAGATATCTGCAAGAGTTATGAAAACAACTCCAAGATTCTAGAATAGATTATCAGCAATCAAAAGCCTTTCTTTGATACAACTGGTATAGGATACAAGCAAAATACCGATGAGGCCTCAAGCTCAATGACGACAGGTAAAGAAGAAAAGCCCAGAAGTTACGCAAAAGTTGTCAAGCACTTCACCAATGAAGAAGAGATCGAATGCTAACCAGAACAACCCATACCAAAAGGAAGGCTAGTAGAAAGACAAGATCTCAGAAGAACAACTCCTTCATGTTTTCCTAGGTATGGATATTTCTTTTATGGGTATTTTTTTACATGTGGAAAACTTGGACACAAAGTTGTAAATTGTTTTCAAAGAAGAAACTTTGAAACAAGGAATAATCCTGCAAGCCTTAGATGACCACAATATAGTAACATGTTTGGTCCCTTGAGATCAGAAATAGAATGTTACAAGTGTAACAACTTTGGACATATAGTTAGAGCCTATTACATCTTTATCTGCAGGTCTAGGAACCAACTCCCAAGTGTTATTTTTCTCAATTTGATCAAGCTCTTCATTCATAGCTTTAACCCAATCTTCATCCGCACTAGCCTCTTCAAAATTCTTAGGTTCCATCAGAGATAAGAAAGCAATCTGAGATTGTTCTGAAGCTTTGAACAACTTCCTTCTTATCTGCACTCCTTTTTTCTTGTCACCAATTATCTGACTTTAAGGATGATTCTTCTGAACGATTCTGGAAGGTGCTTTTGTTTTTGTTTGTTGTCTTGAATCTGTCTGAGTGTTTACACTTTCATCATATGACTCTGGATCTTCTTTTCCCTTTTCTTGGACCCGTTCTTCTTTAAATTCAACCGTGTCTTCTGCATCTGGTTCAACACTGCTTATTTGAATGTCTTTTACAGGGATTCCTTCATCGATTTTAATGTCAATACTATCAACCAATTTATGTAGCCTCTTATTATAACAAGTGTACCATTTACTGTTTGAAGCATATCCTAAGAAGATACCTTCATCAGCCCTGTCATCATATTCCCAAGATGTTCATCATTATTTTTGATATAACATTTACTTCCAAAGACTTTGAAGTGTTTGATAGAAGCAGGTCTTCCAAACCATAGTTCGTAGGGAGTCATATCACTGTTCGGCCTTAGGTGAGCTTTATTAAGAATATGGACAGCTGTGTGAATTGCTTCCACCCAGTATGTCTGAAAAATATTCCTTTCATTCATCATTGATCTTGCCATCTGTTGTACTGATCTATTTCGTCTCTCAACAACTCCATTCTGCCGCGGGGTCCCTGGAATAGTGTATTCTCTCTTAATTCCATGTTTCTCACAAAACTCCTTGAAGTCTCTTGAACAAAACTCTCCTCCTCTATCAGATCTTACTGCCTTCAGTCTTTTTCCTATTTGATTCTTAGTCATGGCCTTAAAAAAATTCTGAACTTTTCAAGTGCCTCAGATTTTTCTTTCAGTAAAGCAACCCATGTAAGTCTAGAATAATCATCAATGACCAACATAAAATACCTTTCTCCTCTTGTAACTTCTTTTCTTGATGGTCCACATAGATCCATATGTACTAACTGAAGTGGTTTGTCTGTTGATGTGAAGTTCTTGGATTTAAACTGTGTGCGAGTCAGTTTTCCCATTTGACAGGGTTTACAAACAAAGTCATATGGCTTTGATATCTTTGGAAGATTTCTTATTGCCCCATTGTTCACAAGTTTGATTATATGATAAAAGCTTAAATGTCCAAGTCTCTTATGCCAAAGCCAGCTTTCATCATACTTGATTAGATGACATTATTCTTGTTCTTCTTTCAAGACATAGACATTGTTTCCTGTCCTTATACCTTTAGCAACCGACTGTCCTGAGGGTACAAAATTGATCTTGCAATCTTTAGAAGTGAAGACAACTTCACATCCTTTGTCACAAACCTGACTGACACTAAGAAGATTATGTTTGCGTCCATGTACAAACAACACATCTTGGGCTTTCCCTTTGCCATTACTCAACTTGACCATTCCTTTTCCTTTGATCTTCCCTGGAGCATCATTTCCAAAAGTTACATTTCCTGATTCATTTTCGCTTAGAGGCAGAAACCTACTTTTATCACCACTCATGTGTTTGGAACATCCACTGTCAATATACCAGGGGCCTTTTTGCTTCTGAACAGAAAGGACTAAGCCACACTTGTTATTTTCTTTCTTCTTCCAAACTTTATTACTTTCAGCAGAGTAATTCATTCTTGGGTCTGTTTTGTAATCCTTCAGATGACAGTTTGAAGCCTTGTGTCCAAAGTTATGACAAACATAACACTCTGGCTCATTGTCCAGTAGATCAAAAGAATTTTTATGTCTATCATGAGTTATTCTCTTAGTTGTGAACTGAGTTGTATGCTGTTCTTGTTTGTTTGTTGACTGTCTTGTTCTATGTTGCTGCAATTGATTGTTCTTTGATTGTATATTTCTAAAATTAAATGCACAGTTTGTAGCTTTGTGACCAAAATTAGAGAAACAATAACAGTAACCATGGAAAAAGTTTTGGTACCTGAAACTTGGATGTCTTCCCTTTTGTTGACTATGTTTCTGAGCTATCCTTGGTTGATAATTTTGATCTGAGTTTCTGATTCTGGTACTTGGTTCATTTCTTTTTGTTTGCACAGTATGTTTGCATTCTCACTGATTGCTGCATGAGCCTTCTTCATAGCCAAGACATGTTTTTAACCATGGGGACCTTTACCTGCTGAGGATGCTATTCAATTCTTCTGAGGCTTTGATACTTGACAGGTTCTGGTGGTACAGAGCTTGAAATTTCTCCAATTCTTTCCTAGCTGTCACTACTTCTTCTTCCAAAGCTTCACATCGCTTTTTCCCTTATGTCAATTGTTGTTTGAGATGATCTTCTATTTTCTTTGCCTCTTCTAGTTCAAATTTTAACAGGGCAATATTTTCACTTGGTTCTTTGCCATTTTTTTATCCTGCAACAATAATTGTTTCTGTTTCCTTTTCTTTAATCTGAGTCTGTTAATTTCCTCTAGAGCACTGATTAGTTCACCTTCCATATCAACCATGGCTTCCTCCTCATTCAGGTCACTCCCTGTATATTCATTTCCGAAATCGTCTATGGCCATAAGTATGCAGTTATTCACTTCATCTTCATTAGATGAATCGCTGCCTGTCTCTTCTGAAGAATCAACATCATTTACACATAGGCTTTTCTTTTTGTGTTTAGCCTCTTTATTGTATTTATTGAAAGTATACTCTTCATCATCATCAGAAGTCTGCCTCTTGTACTTGTGGGGACATTTAGATGCAAAATAACCTATTTTACCACATTTAAAACATTTAAAGGACATCTTGCCTTTGCATTTACGTGAACCTTTCTTCAACCTCCTTACAAATTTTGCCCTTATCCATTTTAGAATTAGAGTTTTTATCTGCTTTAAAAGAAGTTTCTCTAGTTGTGGATTTTTCTTTACCAATCCTTATTTCATAGGCTTTCAAAATACCTAGGAGTTGATCAATAGGGAGAGTTTTTAGATCACTCAATTCTTCTATTGCTGAGACTTTGGGATTAAATCTCTCAGGTAGATTTCTAAAAATTTTCTGAACTAATAATGCTTCATCAAACTTTTCACCAAGACCCTTCATGGCATTCACAATCTCTTCTATTCTTAAGAAATATTTACTGGCTATCTCATCCTCATTCATCTTTAGCTGTTCAAATTTTAGTCTATATGTCTGTAGTTTGGCATGCTTTACTTTTTCATTTCCTTCATAACTGTTTACAAGCTTATCCCACATTTCTTTCGCAGAATCAAGATGCATTACTTTAACAAACTCAGCCTCCGCACGACCACTCAGAATAGCATTCATTGCCTTTGCATTAAAACTAAATTCCAGCTTGTCATCTCTGGAGGCTAGCACAACTGGCTTTACATAGCCAGTCTCTACTACATCCCAAACATCAACTCCCAAGGACATTATATAGGTTCTCATTCTAACCTTCCAAAAGGCAAAGTTTGTTCCATCAAACAGAGGAACCTTATTGGATGAAGTTCCTTCATAACTTGTAGTTGTCATGTTTAAGCTTACAGATCTACCTTTAGACAAAAGGAACCCACTCTGATACCAATTGTTGAAATTATTCAAAGGCCTACTACATAGAGGCTTATTTCGATAGTGAGGAGGATGAGGATTACCAGGATCAGGAGTAGGGAGAGACAACAGAGACAGTTGCTGACGGATAGGCCTCAGGAGGTACCATTGCTACCATGACAGGGGTTCCTAGATTCCACACTCTCCGGATCAGAGGTACCGTACAGGGCCACAGAGTGGGAGTACTGATAGATG